>VDFB02000020.1:28746198-29184466 GCA_007258455.2 Sequoia sempervirens
GAACTCCTTAGGAAGGGTTAGGAGAAGGCCTTCATATCAAGTGAGTGTTGATGATCTCGATAATATCTATCAGGAACCTCCTAAGAAGAAGGCAAAGAAGCAAGTTCACTTTGATAGGAATCCTGATAATGAGATAGTCATGGAGACTGCAGTGCCCCCAGAAGATAAGAACAGGGATGAGGTGAATATGGATGATTTCATCATGGTCAAGGCTAATCTCGGTAGAAATACCAGACATGGAGATTTGAGTCTCTTCAAAGTTGTATCCGAAAACCTTCAAGAAAGAGTGCTTAAAGATGGAGAAGACAAGGCAGCCCTTAAGGCTGAAAATCAGCAGCTCAGGCTTTTCATTTCTAACCTTGTTCATGGTTCTTCGCAAGCAACCCAGTTGCTGCCCCAGGTCTTGGAGACACCAGCTGATCACCATCAGTTAAGACAGCTGGTCATATGTGGGAAAGAGACTCAGGAGTGGATCGAGAGCTTCATTGTCAGAGGAAGAGAGATTTTGACACAGATGTTCCAGTTAAGGGAAGGCGCTCATAAGCTACGTCAAAATATCCAAGGGTTTGAACAGACACTGGCTGAAGTAAAACCGAGACATGAGATTATCATTGCTGATTTAGACACAGCTTACAGTTCAGCAGTTTCAAGAGAACACAAGAAACAAATCCTTGCCTAGAGGGAGCGTCACGTTTTCAAAGTTAAAACCTATGAGAGGATATCTGAAGAATTCATCACCTACAGACAAAGGGTGGTTGAAGCTCTTCTTTTCATCAGCGAATTCGTCATAGAGATCCCCTCTGATCTGATCTTGAAGATGGATTTCTTACATTCGGGCTTTGAGGAAGTGCAAGATGAATTTCAGAGTGTTGTTCACAGTTGCAGTCCAGTTGGTGGAAGGATAGGCCATATTTCGATGATGTCAGCAAAGTTCGAGAAAGCGGCCAATGAGGTCGAAGATTTCCTGAGATCTATTGCAGATGCTGAAGATATTCTTGAAAAGCGGTGTTTTGCTGTTGATGGCATAGATGCACGAACCGGGACACAATCTCACGACTTCCTAAGCGGATGTGATCGAGCTTTTAAAGCAGCTTTCTTCTAGAAGCTTTCTTTCCGCTTTCTTTCTATTCTTGGAATAATCCTTATCCATTCTTTGAGGATAGAAAGAAGATAAGATGTAATAGTTAGGCGTTTCCGCTTTTTCTGCTTTCTAGGGTTTTATCTTTCTAGATTTAGTAATAAAGCTTGCTTTGAGCAAGCCCTAGATTAGTGAAAGCAAGGAGATTTTAGGGTTCCCTACTCCTCCGCTTCTCTATAAATAAGAGCCTTTGCTCATTTAGTTTCTTTAACCGTGCTAGTGAGAACAAAACGCTGAGCCTATTGTACCTTCTATTTGTTGCTCAAGTATTGTTCATTTGTGTTGTGATAAGCAAATTGTTGAGCCTCTTTAGCCAACAAGGAGTTAGTGTGATTGATGTTTTCTATTGTGTTAAGAATAAGTTTGCAAGCCTCTTTAGCTGCAATTTCTTGTTCAAGGCATGTTAGAAGTGAGCTTTGTTTCAGAGATTTGAGTAATAAAATCATGAGCCTCTTTTGCCTTGGTCCAAAATCTCAGATTTCCGTTATCTATGTTCTACTTTTATGATCTTTATTTCAGCTTGCAGTGAAGTGTGTAGGTGTTCATTGAAAGAGAGATTATTGAAGTATTTTTGTCAGAAAATCTACCTTGTTAATTTCTAACTTCTCTTGCTCTGCTATTACTTGAGAGGTTAGGAACGTCTTTAGTTTAAGTTAGTCGTAGTTGAACTTCTATCAGAAAATCTCAGCTGCGGCGTTTGTGTTTAAAAAACCTTGTGCTCTAAGCTGATCAAAAAGATAGGCAACTTAGTTTTAGTTTACTTTCTTTCAAACACCATCAGCAAGAGGGAGCTTCCCCTCCTAATTTGAAGAGCAGTTTATCTGTGCATAGCTGTCCGTTTTCAAATCCGCATTCCAGAGGTGCGAATTTAAACGCCAACATAAAGCAGCCAAAGAAATGAAAGATTCTCTAAGTTTGATCATAGAAGGCGAAGAGATCTTGGAGGATCGGAATATTGCCTTAGATAATATCAATGCCCCTGACCAGGACCCAATTTCCTGCTTTTTAGCGGATATGATTGAGATTTAAAGCGGCTTTCATCTAGAAGCTTTCTTTCTGCTTTCTTTCTATTCTTGGAACGATTCTTATCCATTCTTTGAAGAAGAGAAAGAAGATAAATTGTGATAGTTGGCATTTCCTACTTTTCCTGTTTTCTTAGGTGTTAGATGTTATCTTCTTTCTAGATTTAGAAATAAAGCTTGCTTGCTGAGCAAGCCCTAGATTGTGAAAGCAAGGAGATTTTAGGGTTCCCTACTCCTCTGCTTGCCTATAAATAAGAGTCTTTGCTCATTAGTTTTTTTTAACGGTTATTGTGATAGCAAATTGTTAAGTCTCTTTTAGCCAGCAAGTTGTTATTCAGTGTCAGTTCACTTTGTGTTAGAACCATGCTAGTGATAACAAAACGCTGAGCCTAAGTGCCTTCTATTTGTTATTCAATGTCGTTCAATTGTTTTATGATAGCCAATTGTTGAGTCTCTTTTAGCCAACAAGTAGTTATTGTAATTGTTGTTCCTTTTGTATAAGAACAAGTTTTCAAGCCTCTTTAGCTGCAAGTTCTTGTTCTGTGCATGTGTTAGGATAATCTTCTGTTCCAGAAGTTTGAGAAATAAAATCATGAGCCTCCTTTTCCTTGGTATAACGTCTCAGATTTCCGTTTATTGTGTTATGCTTTTCTGATCTTGATTTCAGCCTACATTGAAGTGTGTAGATGTATGTTGAGAAATAGTTCTCTTAAGCTTTTGTCAGAGAATCATCATTGTCTATTTCTAAATTCTCTTGCTCTGCGTATTACTTGAGAAGTTAGAAACGTCTTTAGCTTAAATTAGTCGTAGTTGAAGTTTTTAATCAGAAAATCTCAGCTGTGGCATTTATGTTTTATAAACCTTGTGCTCTAGCAGATCAAAAAGATAGGCAACTTAGTTTTGAGTTTACTTTCTTTCAACACCATCAGCAAGAGGGAGCTTCCCCTCCTAATTTGAAGAGCAGTTTTACTGTGCATAGTTGTCCGCTTCAAATTCACATTCCAGAGGTGTGAATTTAAACACCAACAAGATCATATAAGCATAACACAATAAAACGAAATTTGAGACATATCAAGGGAAAATAGGCACAAGTCTTTATTTATCAAATCTCGGGAACAAAGAATACACAAGACACATGCACTGAACAAGAACTTGCAGCTAAAAGAGACTTGCAAACTTGTTCTTACACAAAGTGAACAGCAACTACACAAAAACAACTTGCAGGCAAAAGAGGCTTAGCAATTTGTTATCACAAGTATGGTTGAAAATAAATGAGCAAGGCTGCTCTTATTTATAGACAAGAGGAGTAGAGAACCCTAAAATTTCCTTGCTTTTACAACTAGGGCTTGCTCAGCATGCAAGCTTTATTTCTAAAACTAAAAGAAGATAACACCTAACCGCCTAAGAAAGCAGGAAAAAAGGGAAATGTCAACTATTACATTTTTATCTTCTTTCTCTTCTTCAAAGAGGAGATAAGAATTGAGACGAGAATAGAAACAAAACAGAAAGAAAGCTTCTACATAATTATCACTTTAAATCTCATCCATATCTGCCAAAAAGCTAATTTGTTTCTTGTTTTTAAGTGGAGAGTGCTACTAAAAAGAGAATGTTGATCTGCCTTGAAAAAACAATTTCTCCGAAAAAAGCTGGGACCTGGGTATTGTAGAAAATCACATTCTAGAGAAACCCACATGCTCAGAAACTGAAAAAGCAAAATCTATCCTGAAAAAGCGGCCAAAAAGCAGTTTCTAGACGAGGGAAAATTTTCTCAATGTTGTAGAGGATGAAAAAGCGTAGAGACCCATGTGATCAAAAATGGAAAAAGTTGAGTGGTTGCTTTGAAACAGCAACGCCCTAGAAGTTTGGAGCACGAAAAAGCATTCCTCTCTACTCACTAATCTCGAAACCACAAAGAACACCGAAAAAGCATGTCATTTGAGCCTTCAAATCTTCGTTGAGAGAAAAGGGAAAATCTTCTTGCTCTAGACGCCAACCTGCAATAATGAATAATGAAAGGAAAAAGCTCTCTATAAATAAGATGAGGTTTAAGAGAATTTGCTTTCTTTTTGCTTTAAATCCTTCGGAGCTTATCTTGAGCATGTTCATTGAACGTAGACACTGTTTGGAATGTTGGAGGATGAAACTTGAAAATTTGACAAGGCATGGATTCTTGGGCGCCTCTCTTGGACTGGGGCGCTTTTGCTTGGTAGACTTAGCCAAATTTTCACCATTTTCAACTTTTCGCTTGATTTTGACCTTTGTTTGATCTTCCATTTCTGGATGCTCGGAGGATCTTGTGAACTAACGGAGTGATCCATCACTAAGCCTGATTGATTATGACGAAGTTCTCCTAGAGGCTTCTTCTGATAAAAACTTCATTTGACCCCTCAAAAATTTGGGCGCCCCTGGCTACCTGGGGCGCAAAAACTTGCCAATGTTAGCCATTTTTCGACATTCTTCAACTTATGTGTTTTCCTTGATCTTTTGATGAATTCTTATTTCTGGCTAATTAGGGCGTTCGATGGACTAATGGCTAGACTCGTTGGATAGCCTGATGAATTTTAAGGGGGGTCTTCTAGGAGTGATATCTCCTGAAAACTAATTTCAACGCCTCAAATCCTTGGGTGCCCCTGGCTAGCTGGGGCACCCAACTCTTCCAGAGTTAGAATATTTTTCCAACTTTTCACTCTCTTTTGTTCTTCTGATGAGTTCATGATTCTGGGAGTTCGGGAGGTTTGATGATCTAGCTGAGGGTTCCGTTGCGTAGCTTATCTAAATCTGAGAAGATTATTCTAGAGAGGCCAAGCCCTAAAAACTAATTTTGATCCATCAAAAGCTTGGGCGCCCCTGGCTAGCTGGGGCACTCAACTCCTCCAGAGTTAGTTTATTTATGTGTTTTTCACCTTTTCTTGACTTTTGATATTCTGCTCATGTTTTTCCCTCTGTTCCGCTTTCGATATCTGATGACTGCCAACTCTGATTGACGTGTTGATGGTTTCGTTGGAAAGCTTGATCAAATCTGAAGAAGTGATTTTGGAGGTGTCGATTGCAAATTTATCCATTTAGGCCTTCAAAATTATGGGCGCCCATCTCCTCCTAAGGTGCCCAACTCCTCCAGACTCGCATTTTTGCTTGATTTTCAATTTCAAACTTGAACCTTCGTGATATACCTTAAGTTTGATCTGGATTTTCCGGTGATTGAAAAGTCCGATGATCTGACGAAGGCATCCACTGCGAAGATGGCAGGATCCTGAAGACATTGAGCATATCTGCAAACCCTAATTGTTGGATTAGGTCCTCCAAAAGGCTGGGCGACCAAAGTTCCCAGACATAGAATATTTTCTGATATTTTGATGGTTTGCATTCTACCTCTTGGTTAAGACCCCTCCGTTCGATCTGTGATTCAGGTTGACTAGTTGATTTGATGACTGCGCTGTCGGATTCACTGAGGAGCTGAGAAGAATCTGAACAAGATTGTCTAGGAGCACAAACCATAATTTCGTCATTTGATGCCTTGAAAAGTTTGGGTGCCTATCTCCTTCTGGAGCGCCCAGTTCCTCCAAACTTAACCATTTTATTCTGCAAATTTCAAGTTCTCTCCTCGCTCAACATGCTTACCTTTGCCTTGCTCGCTGGAAATGAAAAATTTTCTAAGGCATGAAGGTTTATGCGCCTAGACTGAGTTGGGGCGCCTGGAGTCTCCAGTGTTAGCCAAAATTTTGCAGTTTTCAACTTTGACAGCTTCCTTTCTCCATTCTTCGATCTACGTGCACGTCCAGTGTTTGAATGTTTGAATCTGACACCTGGCAGTTGACTGGCCTCCATTAATGGCTTCAGAGCTCCCGAAATGCTTTCTATAATTAAAAAAGCAGAATAGACCCATTAGGGCAAAACTGATCGTTTTGTGATTCTGATTGCACCAACCTGATGAGGAAGTATATTCGACCAATCAAAATCAGTTTGAACCCTAAAACCCAAAGTTTCTATTTTTTGGAAAATTTTGCCAACATTTGTTTCAAAAGAAACCCAAGAAAACCCTGAAAAAGTTTCTATTTTTAGAAAGTTTCTAAAAAATAGCAATTTACCGAAAAAGTAGGGCCGAAAAACCAAGATCTGGGTTTTGTAGACTTGGTCGCTCTGAGCAGACAGAGAAAGTCAGATTTTGAAAATTTCGAGTTTATGCCCCTCATGCAAGACATGCAAACCCCAATTTTGACCTTTTTTGACAATTTTGACAAGACTTTTACTCATTTCCTCAAAATGCCTAAGTGTAGCAAAACTTTTAATTTGGGGTACAACATTTGGCTTTGTCTGGGGACCATGGCAGATACTTACGGCATAGGAGAACCAAAGAATCTCTAGACTTTTGAGCATAGACCAGTGGCTTATCCATTGGGTACCGGAGTGAGCAACATTTCCTAATCACCTATTGCAAGACTTTCCCTAAGTCACCTATGACAGGACTTCCTAGAATCACCTAATAGTTGGACTTCCATAAAAATCACCTAAGACAAGACGCCTAATCACCTAAAACACGACAGGACTGTTACAAAAAGGGGAAACACAACATAACGAACACATCACGAAAAACACATCAAAAACATAAAGGAAAATATTCACAGAAAATTTACTCCACCCCTGAAGGATGTCGTTTCTGCCTAAAAGGCTTTACTTCTCTTCTCCTGGGTATTGCAGGAGACAAATCTTCCGAGATGAAGATTGTCATATCTTCATACATCCAAGCAGAGGCACCTTGACAAAAGTCTGAATATGGTGCAAGGAAGGAAGCAGGTACCACTGAGTCACCAACTTTGTTGTCGTTCATCTTCGGGATGTCTCTATTGTCAATCTTTGAGATGTCTCTATTGTCGAACTCTTCAAACCAATCAATCGCGTTCCACACCCAATTTCTATAATGCCATAGATGATCCTTTCTGACCTACAAATATCCTTTGGTTGGCTCATCAATCAACTCCACATCCCCTTTAACACATAGGAGTTCAATTCCCATGTCTTCGGTTTTTTTAAGGCCCAACAGAAGCGCCTCTTTTTCAACTTCAGTGAACTCCAATTGCAAGAATCCTTTAGGGGAGATGATCATTTTCCCTTCTTCTGAACCTACAGCTGAACAACCCCCATGTAAATGCATTGTCAATAACATCGTATCCTCTGTCAGTCTCTTTTCAAAACAAGCAATGTTCTGGTCTTCAATTCCTATCTCTGACAGCGTTACATAATTACCAAGACCCATTTCTTGATATAGAGTTTGGGTTGGGGGATTCGGGATTTTCAACACCATGAACTGGGATTTGGGTTCAGGTTCTATCTTAACTCTGCCTTCCTTCACAGGAATGGTTGCGGACAACCAATCTAACTGCATTGCACCACCAAGATCTCTATAGAAACTCCGGCTCAACAACATCCCATAGCTAGCTGGAATGTCAGCCACTAGGATATTCATTTTTATCTTTTTCTCTGGGCAAGCTGCCAACCTTACTTGAGTGTCCTTCAATTGTCCAACCAACGGCACCGACTCAGACTGAAGTGAATAGCACTCGTTCTGAGTTTTTGTGCACGAGAGTCCCAAAGCTTTCATCACTTATAGAGGCATGACGTTGTCTGAGGCTCCTGAATCAATGATACAATTTGAATCCTCCTATATACAAAGATATATAGAAAGTTTTGGGCTTTTCTTTTTTTTGGAACAGATGACTCGAGCAATGTAGGCTGGATTGAAGCTTTTTTCTTTACATGTATTATTTTGTCCAGCTACTTAGGATGATCACGAAGATATTCTAGCTGAGAAATCTGCACTTTTGTCTTCATCAAGGAGTCTACAATGTCAAAATTTACTGAAGATTGGTCTTGAGCAACCACTTATTTAACTTGTTCTTTAGCTCTCCGCCTCTCTTCTTCTTCTTTTTGTGCTTGCAAGTGCAGAGCACTTGTTAACACAGGCAAAGAGTGTCTTTCGTGATTTGCTACAAGAGAGTAGTGGCGTAGGTATTCTTTTTCTTCAATAATGGGTTCACTTTGAAAGTATCCCGGAGCGGAGTTGCCATCGAAGTTGTTCGTCTATGGTAAGAACACATTCAAACTTGGTGTTGGGACAAAACTGGAACTGGGTGCAGCATCAACATGTCCCATAATCTGGTTCATTCTTAAGTTCTAAGGACATGTAGAACCGATATGTTCATCAGTATCATGAAAGGAACAAAATACTGAGTGTGGTGCAGCTTCAGCTGTTTGTCTTGGTGGAGGTGCTAGCAACCGCGGCCTGTAACTGTTGTAAGGCTGAAAATCATGTCTCCTTGGCTGATACGGCCGCTGAGGTTGATACTGTTGTTGAGGTTGATATTGTGGTGGTTGTAGTGCAAGCATCTCATTGGCTACCTTTTGTAGCAGTGGATTTGGTCCAGAACTCCGAACCAAAGGCTTGATTGAATCCTTCTTCATTACACCGGAAGTGATCATATTATATTCCAGCTCGATGGCGTGTCTTTGTGCATCCGTCAATTCTATATGTCTTTCCGTCTTCAAGAAGAAGGCTATCTCTGATGGAAGACCATTTATGAAGCAGCTCATCAGAATTTTTGGTGATGGATTAAGGGTAGAAGAAAGTCGTACAACAAGACGATTAAATCTTGCTACAAACTCCCTCATGGGCTCGTTGTACTCCATCTTTGAATTTGCAAGTTAGGCAAACAACCAATGAATGTCTTCAACAGGCTTGAATCTTGCCAAGAATTTCTTGCTCATAGTTTCCCAACTTGTAATAATGCTTGGCTCCAAGTGATTAAATGAGTCGGCAACATTCCCAACAAGAGTCTCCACAAAGAGACGCACTGTGATGTCTTCATGTGCCACGAGCAAGATGCCGCAAGTCGTTGAGAAGGCAGTAAGATGATCATTGAGATAATGGGTTCCATCGCCATGGAACCGTGGAAAGTGCTTCCTCAATCCTTTAGGTAATTCATGATATTCCCGCAAAGCCAAAGGTCCAATGTTGTTACCCAAAGGTAATGGGGGTGGACGTCTCAGATTCCTGCCAGCATTATTGTTGTTATCACCCATTGCTTCTGGCTAGATCATGCAATAGGGTGTGAGATGGTCATTCTCGT
The DNA here is from genome assembly GCA_007258455.2 of Sequoia sempervirens. Lineage (NCBI taxonomy): Eukaryota > Viridiplantae > Streptophyta > Pinopsida > Cupressales > Cupressaceae > Sequoia > Sequoia sempervirens. Next base: position 28,755,480 of record VDFB02000020.1, read on the forward strand.
GTCATAAAGCGTCAGCTTTCTTGAAGTTTTATGACTCGTGCCCCACGGTGGGTGCCAGAAAACTGTTGGTGTTTTAATTTGCACCTCTCGAATGCAAATTAGAAATGGACAGCTATGCACAGTAAAACTACTCTTCGAATTAGCAGGGGAAGCTCCCTCTTTGTTGATGGTGTTCAAGAAAGTAAATTAAATCTAATTTGCCTATCTTTTTGGTTCAGCTAAGAGCACAAGGTTTATAAAACTCAAGCGCCGTAGCTGAGATTTTTTGTTTAAGGAATTTCAACTACGACTAACCTACGTTAATAACGTTTCTAATTTCTCAAATAAATGCAGAGCAAAAGATTTAGAAATGAACAAAGTTTGATTTTCTAACAAAATACTTAAATAAACTCTTTTTCAACATACATCTACTTACTTTCAATGCGAGCTGAAATTGAGATCATATAAGCATAACACAATAAACGGAAATTCGAAACATTATATTAGCGCAAAATAGGCACAAGACTTTACTTCTCAAATCTCAGGAAACAAAGAATACACAAGACACATGCACTGAACAAGAACTTGCAGCTAAAAGAGACTTGCAAACTTGTTCTTACACAAAGTGAACAGCAACTACACAACAACAACTTGCAGGCAAAAGAGGCTCAGCAATTTGTTATCACAAGTACGGTTGAAAATAAATGAGCAAGGCTGCTCTTATTTATAGACAAGCAGATGAATAGGGAACCCTAAAATCTCCTTGCTTTTACAACTAGGGCTTGCTTAGCATGCAAGCTTTATTTCTAAAACTAAAAGAAGATAACACCTAACCACCTAAAAAAGCAAGAAAAATAGGAAATGCCAACTATTACATTTTATCTTCTTTCTCTTCTTCAAAGAGTAGATAAGAATTGAAACGAGAATAGAAAGAAAATAGAAAGAAAGCTTCTAGATGATTGCTGCTTTAAATCTCATCCATACCTGCCAAAAAGCTGATTTGTTTCTTGTATTTCAGCAGAGAGTGCTTATGAAAATAGAATGCTGATCTGCCCTGAAAAAGCAATTTCTCCGAAAAAAGCTAGGACCTATATTTTGTAGAAAATCACATTCTGGAGAAACCCAGATGCTCAGAAACTGAAAAAACAAAATCTATACTAAAAAAGCAACCAAAAAGCAGTTTCTGGAAGAGGGAAAATTTTCTCAATGTTGAAGAGCATGAAAAAGCAGAGAGACCCATGTGATCGGAAATGGAAAAAGCTGAATGGTTGCTTTGAAAAAGCAATGCCCTAGAAGTTTGGAGCACGAAAAAGCATTCCTCTCTGCTCACTAATCTCGAAACCACAAAGAACACCGAAAAAGGATGTCGTTTGGGTCTACAAATCTTCGTTGAGAGAAAAGGGAAAATCTTCTTGCTCTAGACGCCAACCTGCAATAATGAATAATGAAAGGCAAAAGCTCTCTTTAAATAAGATGAGGTTTGAAAGAATCTGCTTTCTTTTTGCTTTAAATCCTTCGGAGCTTATCCTGAGCAGGTTCATCAAACGTAGACACTGTTTAGAATGTTGGAGGATGAAACTTGAAAATTTGACTAAGGCATGGATTGTTGGGCGCCTCTCTTGGACTGGGGCCCTTTTGCTTGGCAGACTTGTTGTACCAAAAACTAAATTTTTTGCTTCATCAAGGCATTTTGCTTAAAAGAGTCTAAACCTTGCTAAAATGATGTCAAATACAGTTTTTGGGCAATATCAAGCATGGACTTTGGTAAGTGTTGTGTCAGTCAAAAGTAGTCCCTGTTGATCAGAACCTGAATCAGGGACTCAGAACGAGGCATTTCACGATGGAGGAGCATTTCACGACAATTATACCTTTGCATGGTCATTTCAGTGGCCAAGACAAAGATTTTAGTGATCAAATTTATGAAGATTTCTTAGGCAGAAGCAAATTTGTGCCCCTGTAGCTCAGGGGTGCCCTTCTCTTTGAAGGCCCAAATCTTGTTGCTTTTGTTTGTAAATGTAGTCAATCTCTTCAGAATTAGCCCAGCTATCCGTCAAGCTATCCTACGAGGTTATTTGAATTTTAGAACTCAGGCAACTGACATTAGAAGCTAAGGTACAGGAGATTGCAGATTGCAAAAGATAGTCAGTTTTCAGCTTTTGCGCTGCGCCCCATTAGCCCAAGGGCGCCCTTCTTAAAGGAGGTCTAAATTCTGGCATTCCTGCTTGTTGATGCATTTAATCTCTTCACGACTAGCCTGGCTATCTGATGAGCTATCAAATGCAGACATCCGAGACCTAGAGCTCCGGCAGTCAAGGATAGAAGATGAGGTTACGAGAAGGCTTCACATCACAAAAAGTTCTCAAATGGAAAAACTGTGCCCCTGTAGCCCAGGGGCGCCCTTCAAAATGACCCCTGAGATGGATGAAATTGCAAATAAGGTCTTCCTGACATTTGTGCTATTCTAGTCCAGTTTCACAACTCACCAGTCAGCCTACCAATCCGATATTCTGAAAGATCGTGGCAGAGATCCTACTAGACACATAAATCAGAGGGTGGAGAAATGTGGTATTCACGCTTGTACCTCTATAGGCCAAGGGCGCCTAGCCTTTAGGCCTATCAGATGGGGTTATTAGCTTTTGAAGTCTTCACGGCACTTTGGCGCAATTACTTCAGCTATCCAACGAGCCCAGCCGTCAACCTCCGGGATTTGGCAAACACTCGTACGTGCGAGGTCTTTGCAAAATACTGTAAAACAAAAACAGCTCAGAAAATGGCCAAGTCTAGTCGTATATTTCATCTTGGGAAAGGCGCCCTTCTCTTCGAGGTCTTAGAAGTAGTTTTCTTACTTCGTCGCCTTTAGAGACATCTCTCGTAAGTTCTTCTAGCTACGCAATGAGACAGACAGTGTGCGAATCAGGTCACCCCAGCTCCCGATATCAAAGGTCAAAGTAGGGCATCTGGTTGAAAGTCATACTTTTGACAAATTGGTGTTTGAGCCTTTTTAGGCCAGGGGCTCCCTTGTTTTTGGGGTCCCTAATGCAGCTTTCAGGTGCCTTACGTACAGTCGTTGGATCTTCTAGTCACGCAGTGAGCCTATCATCCAGTCAGCAAGGTTCACCATTCATCGTCAGCACCCATTTGAAGCGTCAGATGGCAGAATGGAGAAATGGTTGTCTGGTGATTGAAAATCAATTTAATCAAAGGCGCCTAATTCTTTGAAGTGTTAAATGATGGATTTTACAGTTCCAACTCCCAGCAGACATTTCTTCCTTGCTCTGCAGGCTTCACGATGAATATCCCCGCTTGGTCTTAGCATCACCTGGTCAGTCGGAAATCAGTGTTGAATATGGTCAGTTGTAACTTTGTAGTCAACTACAAAGTAGGGAGTTAGTGAAAAATGTAATATCTTGAGCAAATGGACGCCTATGAGGTCAAATGAGGACTTTTCGAGATCAGTGAAAGTTGTCGAATCCGTTCAAGAGCTTTACATGGTTTGTCAACTGAATAAAATAATATTTAATATTTATTTTACATGCTTAAGTATTAAATGGCGATTTTCTTCAAAGGGGCGCCTTTTTTATGCTTATTTTCAAATTGCATGATGAATATTATTTTTATTATTATTTTATTCCAGACTCCAAGTCAGTGTCAGTGTAACTGGAGGGGGTCCAATCAGAAACATTCTATTTCAATCGAGGGTTTTAAATCTTGCAGTCAGCATTATGGTACGATTTTACTCTATTTATTCATGGCGCCATTCATTAATTCACTCATCCAACTCAAAGAAATTTGTATTTCTTCAAGGCAAAGGCGATTTTCTCCAGTGATTGGGCGATTTTATCAGTTTTCAGTGGCGTTTTCATCAAACAATTCCTTTTGTAGGTACAGGTTCACAGTTCATCAACAAATTTGAGAAACAAGTGGCGATTTTGACAAAGAAAGACACTCAAAAAACGTCTTTTCTCCTCTCAAATTCTCTTAATTCTCTCATATTTCAATTCGCATGTTCCTGAAACAGGCAAATTTTGGAAAATTCATTCATCTGGATCTATTCTATATAGCTTCCTCGAGTTAAATTCATGTGCTTTAATTTTCAAGAATTTTTAACTCTAGAGCATCAGTTCTCGAGTTTCTAATTTTCTCAACTGAAAATTCCTTGCATGGTTGAGTTGAAGTTGGATTTTCGCATTTCTGAGATTCCGGGTTGTCTTAGAATCTTTTTCTGGACAAAACCCATATCTCAGATTTTTTGCCGGAAATTACCCTTCGATAGGCTATTTTTAGCTTTCCAGAAATCTTGTCAGAACATAGTCGAGATCACAGTCAACAGGCGAGTTTTTCAAAATGCAATACACTCAACTCGAATACAGGACCAAATCAGTCCTAACTCACGACTTCATCGGGACTGTTGAGACGAATCTCCACAAGGTGCTACCAGAGGCAGTCTTAGATCCAATCAAGATCAAAGATTCGATTATTCAGAACATTCAGTAGTCTGGGTTACTTGAGGCCGCTTCCATACCTATCTCCGCTCATTGTGTTGAGTTCGTAATGTCTTGTATTAAGCATTACAACTCTACTACTCATGAGATAGTGTCAGTAGATGGACGAGTCATTTGCAGTCTCAAGCCTCTGGATGTTGAAAGAAGTTTTGGTATCCCTCAGCACCCGAGCAGTCTGGTCATTTCTATGGAGCAGTGTGAGCATGCATTTAACGCTGATGTAGACAAGTGCCAAAGCAAGATGGCAGAACGATGGTTGAAGCAAGCGAAGAACAAATTGCCAAACAATGTGGGTCACGGTGAGTACAAGGATGAGTACACGATTCTAATCACTCTTGAATCGTGTCTCAAGACATTCACATGCAAATGTTTTCCAGCCCTGGATATATTACATCATTGGACGCATCATATCTGAGCAAGAACATTATGACTGAGCATCCTTCATAAGCGATGTTCTCCACAAGCAAATCACTGGTTTCCTAGTTGCCCACGAATTTCACATGTGTTCTTACCTCGTTTACTTGATCGCCTATCAGGGTCAGTTCTGAGGGTTAAACACCGTTGGCATTCTCAGTGTTCAGAAAGTCTATCACTATTAAGATCAGCTTGAGTTCACTAAGGCTAAACGTCACTTCAAACGTGTTCACAAGGCTTTCCTGACTTATACAGTGAGAAATTTGGACCGAGAGTTGCACGTTCGTATCTCGACAGTTGCTAGAGCAGAGATGGATGGTTGGACGGACTGGTTCATTCAGTTCCCGACATACACCAATATCCGAGTATATGTATTTACAGGAAATCTAGCCATGCTTCCACGCTATCCTTCGGATAGAACAGTCTTTATGGAGTTCCTGAGGCAGTTACATGATCTTCATCGTCATTTGCGCCGCAAGCATAAACCAGCTGCTAATTTTCCCTTTCAGTTCGGAATATATTGATGCAAAACGACAGTTGATGCCAAAGCTGCAAGACAGGAACTAGAGAGGTATCATCTCAAGTATCTTGTTGATGTACGTGCCTATGATCCTTGGGGTCATTACACAGCACGCCTTAGTGGTCGCGCATACCATAAGCCTACTATGGAGGACTATTGGGCAAATTGCGTGGATGACTTCGAGGTCCGTAAACGCAGCTACGGCCGCTTCTCTCTCTCACAGATTTATGTTTTCTTGGCAGAAGATGTGGGAGGTTTATCAAATGATGAGGGAGAAGTCCTTCCTCAATTTTTCAGAGAGCAAGTTGACACAGTCACTGCCAGCAGTTGATTGGTACGCCAAGGAGTACGCATCAGTAAAGGAGAGGTCAAGTAGAGTTATTCAGAATAGTATACTTTACCTCGACAGCAAGAAGACTAGGAGGGTAAATGTGCCTAGAGTAGAGCCGCCAATGGTGGATCCTTCGCTACTTTCCTCGTCAAAACCCAAATAGAAGAAGAGTAACCCTCCCAAGAAAAGTCAAGCGCCAAACAATTCAAAAGGGAAGGCGCTTGCCATTAATACACACACGGAGCCTGTCAAACATCCTGTCACAGAGCCAGTTCAGAGGCCAGTTCAGAGTCCGTCGGTGTCTGAGGTTCAGCCTCAAGTTCCTACACCAGTTTCAGAGCAGTCACTAGTCCCGATTCATATCGAATTGGATTTAGACTCCCCATCTCGCAGTAGCTCCTCTACATATTCACTCTCGTCAGAGCCTCCTGTTGCTAGTACAGATCCTTCTAGTAGCATTAGCCGAGACCAATCTTGGATTGAAACTCAACTGGGAAGGAAGAGGAGGCAACCATCCTATGTCCTTAATCATTCTGACTTCGATCATGTTTACCAAGATGCGCCAGACAAGAGGATCAAGAACATGGTCCACATGGAGAGGAATGTTGATATGGAGATCATCGTTGAGACTGCTATACCTCCAGAGGAGAAGAGTTTGGAAGAATTGGAATCATAGGACTTCGAGGTTATCATAGTCAACCTTGGTCGTAGCACACGCCAGACTCAGGTTGATCTCCTACAGGTTGCTACAGACAGCGCCAGGGATAGAATGTTGAAGGACGGAGAAGACAAGGCAGCCCTCGAGGCTGAAATTAGACAGCTTCGTCAATACATTTCTAGCCTTGTACACAGGTCATATATTACCACCACACTCCTACCAATGCTTGAGCCTCCAGCAGAACAAGGCCAACTTAATCACCTGGTTGCACACGGCAAGCGTTTGGAGGAATATGAGGAGGAGTTCGTTGCTAGAGGCCGCTCTATGCTTACAGAGCTATATCAGTTGCGGTATAATGCACGAGAGCTCCATTTACGTCTCCAGGATGAGGAGCGAGACATGGTGATTAGCAGACCTCAGGACGAGATTATGATTGCTCACCTAAGTGTGGCATATGAATCAATCACAGATCCAGAGGATAAAGAGGCTATCTACTCTTGGAAAACACAGTTGGTTTTCAAAGCAAAGATAGAGGAAATGATGGCATCAGAATTGGCTAAGAGTAGAGAGCACGTCACTAGTGCACTCCCGTCTGTGAGAACCTTAGTGTCTTGCTTACCGTGTCGGTATCAGATGGAGGGTGGTGCATATGTTGAGCTTACTGATGTACCGTCAAAGCTCCAAGCACTCATTCATACTATTTTCAATGGGGAGACCGTTGGCTGTAAGATTAATCAACTTACAGTCATGTCAGCATTGTCCGATGAAGCAACCAGGAGAAGAGGTGAACTTCAGTGCCAGATCACAACTGGTGAGGACATGCTACACAGACATAGCATACTTCGGCAGAGTATCAGTGCTCCAGACAATGATTCAGTTAACAATCTCATTGAGGGATTGGTCGCTCGAGATCACGGCCAATAGACTTCAGTTCCCATCTCTCAGGATAGACATTACACACAGGAGTTAAACTTGGAGTTACCTTTTCAAGTTAACTCACTGTCTCATCTCATGCATGTCTATTATGGGATTATCTTTATTCACTTGGAGTTGTATTTAGGGTTTACATTAACTAATGGTACTGTTCCAGTTAACTTGCTTTCAATAAGGACGTGCATGCTTGCACATTGTCCATTTTTAGATTAATTGTACCGATTAACTGATGGTAGCTTTCCAGTTAACTGTATAGTTTGTTTTATTAGGGTTTAGCAATAATCTTGCATGCATTGCAAGACTGTAGTTGACTCAAGGTGATTTTAGGGTTACCTACACCTTTCGATGTCTATAAATAAGAGCTTTTGCTCATTTGTACATAACTTTTGCACGAGAGAGAAATATATGTTGTGCCTACCTTGCCTTCAATATTGCTCGTTTTGTATCTGTTAATGAGTATTTACTGTTATGATGAATTGTTATGCCACTCGGGTTTCATGCAATTATGATGGTGAATTCTTGCCTTAGTTAGATATAGTAGCTAGTTTGATCGTAGATTGTATGCGTGTCTCGCTTATGCAATCTATTGTCCTAGTTGGATATCCTTCATGTTTTGTGTTCAATAAACTTGTTTAGATTGAGTTGATAGATGTGCCACCTTGCCTTCAAGTTGAGAATCGATACTTGTTTACCGTGTGATGTGTGTGAATAATAAGCCTATTCAGACAAGCAAATAGTCGTACCACCTTGCCTTCACGTTGTGAGTCTGTACTTGGTTTATCGTCCGATAATCATTCCCACTCCGTTTCCTCATGCTCTGAATTCTTGAGGGGATTGGATAGTTTAAGTTACTTAGTTTTGTGTGTTGTAGTTAAGTCTTGCGAAACCAGAAAATACTTAGTTGCAACGTATAGAGTTTTCGTAAAAACCTTGTACCTCTTATAGCTGAGACAAAAAGACAGGATATAGTTTAGTTTATTTCACTTTTCAAGCAATTTTGTCAGCACAACAAGGGAGCTTCCCCTCCTAATTTGAAGAGCACTCATTGTGTAGTGTGCATAGTTGTCCGTACCAACTTGCACTCCAGAGGTGTTAGTTGTTACACCAACAAGACTTAGCCAAATTTTCACCATTTTCAACTTTTCACTTGATTTTGACCTCTGTTTGATCTTCGATTTCTGGATGCTCGGAGGATCTTGTGAACTGACGAAGTGATCCATCTCGAAGCCTGATTGATTCTGAACGAAGTTGTCCTGGAGACTTCTTCTGATAAAAACTTCATTTGACCCCTCAAAAAGCTGGGCGCCCCTAGCTACCTGGGGCGCCAAAACTTGCCAGTGTTAGCCATTTTTTGACATTCTTCAACTTCTGTGTTTTCCTTGATCTTCTGATGAATTCTCGTTTCTGGGTGATCAGGGCGTTCGATGTACTAATGGCTAGACTCATTGGATAGCCTGATAAATTCTAAGAGGGATCTTCTGGGAGTGATATCTCCTGAAAACTGATTTCAAGACCTCAAATCCTTGGGCGCCCCTAGTTAGTTGGGGCACCCAACTCTTCCAAAGTTAGAATATTTTTCCAACTTTTCACTCTCTTTTGTTCTTCTGATGAGTTCATGATTCTGGGAGTTTGGGAGGTCCGATGATCTGGTTGAGGGTTACATTGCGTAGCTTATATGAATCTGAGAAGATTATTCTGGAGAGGCCAAGCGCTAAAAACTGATTCTGATAGACCAAAAGCTGGGCGCCCCTGGCTAGCTAGGGCGCCCAACTCCTCCGGAGTTTGTTTATTTTCTAGTTTTTCACCTTTGCTTTTGACTTTTGATATTTTGCTCATGTTTTTCCCTCTGTTCCGCTTTCAATATCTAATGACTGCCAACTCTAATTGACGTGTTGATGGTTTCGTTGGAAAGCTTGAACAAATCTAAAGAAGTGATTTTGGAGGTGTCGACTACAAATTTATCCATTTAGGCCTTCAAAATCATGGGCGCCAATCTCCTCCTGGGGCGCCCAACTCCTCCAGACTTTTGCTTGATTTTTGTTGTACCCTAAATTAAAAAAAATTGCTACACTTAGACATTTTGAAGAAATGAGTAAAAATCCTGTTAAATTTGTCAAAAAGGTCAAAATTTGGGTGTGCGTGTCTTGCATGAGGGGTAAAAACGTGAAATTTCCAAAATTTGAAGAGCAATTTTACTGTGCATAGCTGTTCGTTTCAAATTCACATTCCAGAGGTGCGAATTTAAACGCCAACAGTTTTCAATCTTCAAACTTGAACCTTCATGATATACCTTCAATTTGATCTGGATTTGCCGGTGATTGACAAGTCTAGTGATCTGACGAAGGCATCCACTACGAAGCTGGCAAGATCCTGAAGACATTGAGCATATTTGCAAACCCTAATTGCTGGATTAGGTCCTCCAAAAGAATGGGCACCCCTGGCCATCGGGGGCACCCAGAGTTCCCAGACTTAGAATATTTTCTGATATTTTCATGGTTTGCATTCTACCTCTTGGTTGAGACCCCTCTGTTCGATCTGTGATTCAGGCTGACTGGTTGATTTGATGACTGCGCTACCGGACTCACTGCGAAGCTGAGAAGAATCTGAACAAGATTGTCTAGGAGCACAAACCCTAATTTCATCATTTGATGCCTTGAAAAGTTGGGCGCCTATCTCCTTTTGGGGCCCCCAATTCCTCCAAACTTACCATTTTACTCTGCAAATTTCAAGTTCTCTCCTCACTCAACGTGCTTACCTTTGCCTTGCTTGCTAGAAATGAAAAATTTTCTAAGGCATGAAGGTTTAGGCACCTAGACTGAGCTGGAGCACCTGGAGTCTCCAGTGTTAGCCAAAATTTTGCAATTTTCAACTTTGACAGCTTCCTTTCTCCATTCTTCGATCTACGTGAACGTCCAGTGTTTGAATATTTGAATCTAACACCTGGCAGCTGATTGACCTCCATTAATGGCTTCAGAGCTCCCGAAATGCTTTCTAAAATTAAAAAAGCAAAATAGACCCACTAGGAAAAAACTGATCGATTTGTGATTTTGACTGCACTAGCCTGATGAGGAGGTATCTTTGACCAATCAAAATCAGTTTGAACCCTACAAGCCAAATTTTCTTTTTTTTTTTTTAAATATTTTTGGAAAATTTTGCCAGCATCCATTTCAAAAGAAACCCAGAAATAGTTTCTATTTTTAGGAAGGTTCTAAAAATAGCAATTTTCCAAAAAAATAGGGCTGAAAAACCGAGATCTGGGTTTTGTAGACTTGGTCGCTCTAAGTAAACCCAGATCATCATATTTTGAAAATTTTGAGTTTATGCCTCTCATGCAAGACATGCAAACCCCAATTCTAACATTTTTTGACAATTTTGACAAGACTTTTACCCATTTCTTCAAAATGCCTAAGCGTAGCAAAAATTTTAATTTGGGGTACAACACAATAGTGATGACGAATCAAGAACAGTACAAGCAATCCGAAGGGACATGCTCTGAACATTGAAGGCAGTGAAAGAAACCAACAAAGAAACTAATGAATTGTGATGTATTGAGTGCAAAATTGAGAGGCACACAAAAGGTAATTGTCCTAAAAGGATGCTTTGTGAGATTTTCCAGGTTATGCGTCATTCAATAAAGGAGTGCCCATACAATTTGAAGACGAGGAGTTTACGCAAGGAGAGGAGTCCACTCCATTGAAGCCACAGAATGCGTCTCCAGGGAATTATCGAAATCAAAGAGGACGAAGCCAAATACAATATAACCCCCAAAGGACGCCCTATCATACAATGGCGACAATGTAGCGAATTTGAACACTTTGCGAGAGACTACCAAAACAAGCAAGACAAAGTGCAATTATTGTGCAAATGGTGTAGACCTAGAAACCACAAAGACAACGGATGTTTGAAGCAAAAGACTAGTGTCAACATGATTGATGTAAGGCATAATGAAGTATTGGCCATTCCTTGTGCCCAAGAAGGTTGTGTATCCGAACCCACGTACAAAAAAAGAAAGGCCTCGTGAAGCAAGGGTTGAAGTGGAGAACACTATGGGCAATGACCGAAGCCACTCAAATGCAAATGCAAATGCAAGTACATAACAAACCAATTACAATCGAAGAAAAATATTGTACGACAAGTACTTAAAGCTACTGTACTAGTTAAAATAGTGGATTTATTACAAAGTATTCCTGAACTTTGAAATGCTATTATATCAGGGAGAATGAGACGGTGCATGGTACGGCCCAGTTGGAATCTATTGAGAATGAAGAACCAATAACTAAACCTCCCCTATCGAGCGACCAATTGATTGATCCAATGTTACTAACAGTTAACACGACAAAGAAACCAGCGGTGGTGAATATGGAGTCCGTGGAAGGAATCTCACCAATACAATTGTTGATGGCAAGTCAGGAGTGAATGTACTTCCAGAAGACACTTGGAAAAGTCTCGACAAGCCAACCATTTGGCTGCCAACTTTTCAACTAGTGGGTGCAGATCAACAAGGCATTAAGGTACTTGGAGTTTTAATGGGGCAAAAGGTAATTATTGGAACGCAAGCATTTTTGTTGAGCTTTGTGGTCATTTCATTAAGGAAGAAAGCGTAGGACGCATTGTTAGGTCGAGGTTGGTTGGTGGCAACCAAAGTTGATCACAACTAGAAAAAGAATACAATCTCCATTGAGAATAAGGGTCAGAAACATATAATTGATTTGAAAAACCAAGCAATCAGTGACAAAGCAGCTTCCTCAGATTCATCAGATTCAAACTCCAGAGAAGAATGGATGGAGAGTCAAAGTCCAATGGAACCAAACAACAAAGGAATTTTGGAGTTACAATCATGTTCGGATGATGAAACAAATTCTCTTCATAACCTATTTCATTGGCAAATGGAGGACTATGAGTTATTTCCATCGACTTGTAATTTTCTCGAAGCTATGACTCTCAATGAAGAGCAACCGATGAAAAATGATTTTGGAAAGTTGGATAGTTTATGTGTGTGGGATGCAATCCATGGTTGGCAAAAGATGACAGTTGCAATGGAGGTATCCGACTTTGTAGAAGAATGCAAAGTAATGAACGATATGTCTCAGAGTACTAAGAGCAAAATATTTAATCTAGAGCGTAGAGATATTGGTCACATTATTATTGAGAGCAAAATATTTACCATTTTCTTAAACTTTGTCACATACATACATACATATAGATACATACATACATACATACACACATATACATATAGATACACACACACACACATATTCATGTGTACATGTTATTATAGCTACTTAGTCTTCTTTTAATTTTTTATCTTTATTTTTCTTTTTTATTGACCTTTTTATTTGGCTTTTATATTTTGTTTTATTTATTTATATTTTAAGTTTATTTCTCTTCTTATTTATATATTATGTATATATTCTTCATTTTTTTTTGTGTTCTCAATTTTGTTACATGAAAATTTCATAACATCTACTTTGTCAAATATTCATCCATATTAACAATGTTGTAATGTCCACAAGGTCAAAAAATCATCAATATGATAAATGTCATGAGAGAGAAAGAGAGGGGTATTTAAGCAAACCACCAATGCATATCCAATCTAATACAATATAAAAACCACAAGTCATAAGGAACTATGGGGTTGTACTACAAGAAACATGCTTTAAATGATGATCTTGTTGCATGCTCTATAATCAATACAAAGATGGAACGAGTTGTCTTTCTTCCTAGCTATGACCATTGGCACAACACAAGGATTTTTGATCGAGATGATGACCCCAACCTCCAATAACTCTAGTGTAACCCTTTCAACTTTTGATTTTTGAGGGCGGCCATATGTTTAAGCGTGCACCACTTTAGGGCCTTAGTACAATCAAGCTAAATAAACATTGCATTCCCTAATCAAATATCAAAATTTTGGTAGGTCTTGGTAGACTACCTTGTAAATGCAAAGTAGCTCTAAAATTCCAAGAGCTTGCTTGTGGATCAAAAGAACCCACATCCATACTAACAAGTGAACCATAAATTTCAAATGCCTTTTCTTCAAAACTTTGTTCATTCGACTTGAGTCAACATTCTTGATTTCTCTCAAAGGTAAGCATTTGAAAATATACTCGTTGTACCATTAGTTGAATGTCAATAACAATTCTTTGTGATTGCAAGAGTATGTTCCTCGTGAGTACAACCATTAAACACCCAATACAACATTCACTATCCCATTATCAACTTAGTATTTATCCTTGAGTATAATCAACCACTATAAACTCCACTTTATGTGCCACTCCTAGGCATTCAATAGTCCAATCAACTAGTACCAAAATGGAAAAACTTTCAAAATTTCCTATATGAAAATGCAGCCTAGAACATGTTTCTTGTCAACAATCTTAATCGTCCTACCAAGGTGCATCATGACCAAAACCCAATTCTTTTTTATATGGGAAATAAACTAGAAGTTGTCAAGGTAGTTCAACAGGCCTCAACCCTAGTTTCAAAACTCATTACTCGACAAAACTCAACTGACCCAGTTTTGACTCGTGCTTGGCCACTCGGCAAAACTAAGTATTATTAAAAAATACTAAAATTGATTAACTTGACAAAACTGGCTAAAAACTCAACTAGGTGAGTTAATTGGCGATTTACTTGGCTGCAAAAATAACTCACAAGTTTTGATCTATGGTCCAACCCTATCATTAGAGAGAGATATAGATTGTTCCCTACTTTTACCACAAAAGGGGTTGACTTTCTAGTTCACACTCAACATTGCATTCTCAAGGGTATATTTGTTATCAATTTCCAACTCACTCATATGGACACAAATCTTCAACAATGTAGAATTTTTCGAGTTATGTAGACAAACCTTACCTTAAAGATTGGAATAGTTACGAGAAGGATTTGCAATTTGGGGGTTATGGTTTATGACAATTAGATAGATAGTATTCTCTAATAGAAAAATAGTTTTCTCCCCTTAACCTTCCTATCAGTGGTATGATTTTTCTTCAAAAACATATGATCTTCCTTATGGTTTCCACACGATTGTATGACTTCCTATCCACAAAAATAGCATCTTCAAGAGATTGTTTACTTAACATACTTACCTTAAACATGAGAGATGGGTTCTTGTTGAACCACTACTCATGAAACATGGGTCAATGAGTTTGACTCGAAACTACACGGTTGAATCCTGATAGCAATATCATAATACTTACCTTAGTTTGAGTTTTGGTGGCAGTTTGGAGATACAAATAGCTAGCACGATATTTTTTAGGAGTCTTTCCTTTGATTCCAGATTTTGAAGTTTCTTTGTATACTCTTCCACTACCATTTCTCTCTTAAAACAATTGAGAATTGGGTCAATCCATTTTTTAGGGAAATTCACAATAAAACGGATAAGGCTTTCTTTAGGTTTTCCAAATATCCATATTTTTCCAATGTATGAGCTGCCCCATCAAGGCATTGCAAAACCAAATTCAATTTCTCATATGGGTCGTAACTTCATTATACACTAAATGCTAATAGGAGTCGGACCTTAATCATGTGTGTATCTCTACTTCCTCTCCAAAACCATGTCACAATCTTCATTTGCAAATTAAAAGAGTCTTTCAATTGTCTTTTTTCTGAATTTTCCTCCAAATTCTCATCCCTGCAACTACGGGAACCACAAGGTTGGCATCCCCTTCATCAAACTCGTCTTCTACAAGCGATTATATTAGCTCTTCCTTTGTCACAAACTTTCAAGGTATTCTCAAGTAAACACCCCTTCATATTTATTTAGTTTTCATTTTGGTTGTGATTGCATTAAAACCAACTAAAGCTCTAATACAAAACAAACTACATAAAATATTGAAACACAAAAATAAACATGAAGATAAACTAGGACACATGCTTGCCCTAGATGGATTGCACCAAAATAGTGATGGGATCTTCATCTACAAGTTGAATGAGATTGCACTAGCATTCTTCCACCTTTGCTTCTAGCTCTTCAATCATAGGGTTAGGTAAGCCCCAACATTGACATTCATTTCATCAAACTCTAGACCTATTAGCCTTTTTTCTGAAAGAGAAAAACTCCTTGATATTTATTGTGAATTTTGTAAGCAATCATGTCATCTCTTCCTTTGTCACAAACTTTAAAGTTATTCTCAAATAAACACCCCTTGTCATATTTTATTTTTTTTGTTTCAATAGCAATGAAACCAACTAAAGCACTAATACCATTTGTCATGTTCGTACAATATTCACAAAAAACAAAGTGCATCAAATATTTTTAATAGTAAAAACTAATATGCAATAAAAAGGGGACACGCATTCACCCAAGATGGATTGCACCTACAAGTCCAACTATAAACACAAGTACCCCCCAATGGTGGTTCTTTATATTCCATTAAAAACAAAAAGATTGAAAGAAACATCTATTTGGGCTTTTCCTTGTTATATACTTCAAGGGAAGATAGCCCTCTTAACCACTGGAAAAACCTTTTATTAGCCTTCGGTACACAATTATAGCATAATAAAACTAAGACTATCAGGCTAGAACAATACATCCTATAATATAAAGCTAATAATATGTTTTGTCTAAGTACACATCAGCATTTTAAAATATTATGCCTCTGTTTTGTAATATTGAGACAAGTTTAGATGGAAGGAGCAAACAAGTGTTGGAGAACACCTTAGTTGCCGATTCTAGTATGGGAATGGATATAGGTTCAAGGTTCAAGTACATTGAGATATATATGTTACACACACATATATATATGTATGTTTGTATGTATACATGTGTATATAAATACATATATGTGTATGTATGTATATATGTACATATATAAATACATGCATATGTACATATATATACACGTACACATATATACATATGTATGTACTGTTGTGACCTTTTCACACATCACCCCATTCAAAATGGGGACCCCCTAATTTTTGCTCCGTTTGGGTCTTTTGGGCTTGGTTTTGGCTGGTTTTGAATTTTTGTCTCTCTTTTGTTCCGCTGGTCTTTCTAGGGATGTGCCCGTCTTTGAGCTTAAATTGAAATTCTAGCTAAGTCTGTCAAATTAGGGTTTTGAATCTTCAGGCCAGTTTGAGGTTAATTTAAGTGAGCGAATTGAAATTTGAGCTTGGCACTGCAGTCAAGAGGCTTCCAGCAGGTTCCCATCAAATTTTCATTGAATTCTGACAACTTACTATTTTTAGTAAGTACCCAATTTGGGACCTTTTCTGCAGCACTTTTGAAATTCTAACTGACACACTGCAATCAGAGCACCTTAGGCTACCTACTTGCAAATTTTGAGTTGAATCTGACAACTTGCTATTTTTAGCAGTCTTGACTTCGGAAGCTATTTTTAGGGTTTGCATGTGTGCTTTATCAATGCATGTCTAGAGAATCTTTTTGGGTTTTTCGAGACGTTCGCGATGGTATAACATGCAAGCCGAGGTGATGACTTTCAACAATTCTAGCTCCAGGAGCTATTTTTAGGTTTTGCATGTTGGATTTCTCAATGCATGTCAGGATATTCTTTATGGGTTTTTCGAGAGCTTCGCAGCGATGTGACATGCAAGCCAAGTTGATCATTTTTCAGGGACTTACTATTTTTAGCAGATCCACTCCAACAGCTCCCCAACATTTTAGTTTCATGAGCAGAACAACATGCAACAGAAACGGGGTCAAGCGGAGGTCATTTGAGGCACATGCAAACCAAGTTAGGGTTTCCAACTTTGAGACTCAAAACGAGGGGTAAAATGCCAGAATCTCTAAAAACAAATGTATCCATTGCGATCAGTATCCTCCAAGCAATCCACTGGTGAAATTTGAGAGCAATCCGAGTACTTACTATTTATAGTAAGTCACCTCCAGAACTAGGCTATAAATAGCAGGCCAGCACAAGAAGCCAATGTGAACAGGTCAAACAAGTCATGAGGATCCCATGGAGCGAATTTCAAGTCAATACGAGTTGCAGAGGTTTGAAGATCAGAGGGTTACTAAAAATAGAAAGCTAGGGTGAACCAGTTGCAAAATTCACCTAAGTGTTGAAAACTGGCAGGACAGGACCTCAAATGCGCCCAAGTCATTGAGGAAGCTTTAGGATTTGTCTAAGTCAAGAAAATTCCTCCACCACCCATGAAATGCGCCCTTGGCAAGGTGGATGCTTGGAAAATTTCTAAGTATTCAAAACTGGCAGGCCACCCCCTCAAATGCGCCCATCATGAGGCAGGGTGATGAAAATTTTCTAAGTGATGAAAGGTTGCCTGGCATCCTATCAAATGCGCCCAGCCTGTAGGCCCCCTAAAATGCGCCCAGTCTTGTCAAGGAGGCACAAAAATTTCTAAGTCTGCAAAATGGAACTTGACCCTCCCAAATGCGCCCAAGTTGAGAAGGCATGCAAGAGATTTTTCTAAGTGTTTAAGAATTTCCTCACAGACCCCCAAATGCGCCCATGTTGAGGAGAGAATGATAAAAAAAAATTCCAAGCCGTAAATTGGAAGTAAGACCTATGAAATGCGCCCAAGGTAGTGTGAGGGCTTGAACAAATGCTAAGGCAGGAAAAATGGAAGTACACACCTTCCAATGCGCCCTCAAGCAAGGAGTGAGGTGAGAAAAGTTTAAGTCAAGAAAAGGAGTGAGGAAGAAAAAGTTTCTAAGTAATGAAAAGTGGATGCTCCACCCTCAATATGCGCCCATCATAGGCAAGTTGGATAAATTTTCTAAGGAGTGAAGTCAAAAGTGGAAGCTTGATCCCCTAAATGCGCCATCCTGTGAAGGAGGCTAGAGATTTTTGCTAGGGCATTGAAATGTGAACCAGATCCCTCCAAAGGCACCCAAGACTAGAGAGGTGAATAAACATTAGTGAGAAATATTTTTCAAGGGTGAGAAAAATTAAATGATCCCCTTTTATGTGTGACCATGAATAATAAAGTTGTAAAATATTTTTCTAAGGGGGGATATTTTTTTAGTCAGGAGAGTCTTCAATATTTCTAAGGGGGAATAAATTTTGAAAATGCTTACGCCTTACCTTGAGATTTCAAAATAGGCACCTGGCTTATGATGGATAAAATTTTCTAAGGGGAGATAAAATTTCCTAAGACTCAGATGGATAAAATTTTCTAAGGCATAGAAAAAGAGGGTAGAAGGGGTCAAGTGCGCCTAAGCTCAAGATGGGTTGATTTTTGTCTAAAAATAAAGGAAGACTCCCTCGGGATGAAGTGAAACTCAAGCATCAAGCTCCTGAGAGAAGTTGGACAAGATCGGTGAACGAAATTGCTTAGGCAAGGGGATGAAAACATCAAGATGTTAAACGCGCCCGTGGTGAAAAGTTTTCAATAAGGCAAAATTTGCTAGAAGAAAATGATGAATTCTATCTGATCCAGAGATCAATCAGACCTTGAAAATCAGAACATGGAGATTAGGTAAGTAAAGTGAATTTATATTATAAGTGTTTTGATGCTCTTCTTTTTGCTTGTTCTGCAAGGTGGACGCCGAGACCCAAGGTATGATGACTTGAGGTGATGGAGCAAATACTCCAGGACAATACTACAACCTTGGAAGGGGGATAAAGTTAAATGTTTCAAGCTCAGTTGCGCCCAAATCATGAAGGGAGATGTTGGAAGAAATGGCTAAGTGTTGAAATTTCTCCTCGAAGACCCAATATGCACCTAACTCGGGGAGGCAGGTGGCAAGTAAGAAATGATTGTGTCCAAGACAAGAGAGTCCTTCAAGATCAGGATGGAGGAAAGGATGAAGGCCCAGTCTTTAGATAGTGACAACAGGATGGATTGAAGGACAAAGTAGAGGAATTCTTCTCAAGTGTGAAGTCCTTCCCCGGCATTGACCCAGAGAGTGTTTTCTGGCATACCTCACCCAACCTAAAATGCAGTGGCAACAAGGAGAAGAATCAACATCAAACAAGAGAAAAGTTGCAGTCTTGGAGTTTCAGAATGAGATCGTGCCTACCACATCAGTTCAGGAGGTTGAAGTAGTGTTGGCCAGATTTGTTGATTTTGCGGTCAGAGAGAACAGTGGGAATGCGTTCCTGGACGAGAATCTTCTAGAAGGAAAGTGGGCATTTTGTGCTCATTTATTACCCCACTCCACTTTATGGCGGTTTTTAGGGAGGAATCTTGACCAAGGTATAGGTGGCTCAATCTGAGCCCTCCATTGTAATTCGATCTGAGCCATCCGTTGAGTTTGGCCAGCTATAAAAGGGGCATCCCCCCTCATTTGTAATTCATTAGATTAGAGATTAGACAGCTAGGAGATAGAGCATAGATTGATAGCTTAGCATAGATTGAAAAGGAAGGAAAGTTTCTCCATTGAAAGCTTTGTAAGAAGTTGTTGTGAACACTCTTATAATAAAAAGAGTTATCATTGATGGGGGTTTCATCTTTTGTTGTGAGTAGCTAGCGAGGCTTCGTCGTCCTTTTCATTCGCAATAGAATCTTAAAGTAGCTTAGAGTAAAGTAGATTTCATTTCATGCAAATGGATGGTAGTTGTGGAATGTGGTGTTTAATTTAAGCAAGCTTCGTTAAATGCATACCACTAGCGGGCTCACTGACGGTGGGTTCGCCTTGCGTGGTCAACTGGAATATTGTGTACTTAACTTCGATTATGATTTGTGTGTTGACATGCGTCGTTGTGATGGTGTCTTCATATTGAATTGTGATCTAAATACTTTCAATTACTCCCCTTGAAGATTGCACCGGTTCTGTGGAAGCTATCTGAAGCGAGGCAAAGCAGAGCTCGGTTGAGGCTTGTGAAAATTGATCTCCACGTCCCGCACATAGATTAGTACATAGTTTTTCTAATCCCTACAACCATTTAAATTCAGTATTTTCTGGTTAGTTTAGGAACCTGTGCTTCATTGACCAATCTTTCGAAGATCGTAAAAACTCCCTCTCACTTTGATCTCTTTGAGCTTCAGCTGAACAATTATGTAAGTCCCCCTTGAGATTACCAGCAAATCACATCAAGCCAACTGAGACTATCCACTCCATGAAGGAACCTTGGAGTTAAATACATGATCTTTCTCACAATCTTAGCATGCAGGAGACTTTGTTCAAGAGAGGATACAGTATCCGTTGGGAAACTTTATTTTGTGTTGGTCCGATCACAAAAAACACATCAACATGTACATATATACATACATATATATACATACATATAATTTGGAGAATACCTAAGTTGTTGATTCTAGTATGAGAACCAATACAAGTTCAAGGTTCAAGTATGCTGGTATGGCAATTTGTTCTTTTTCTCGGATACAGGCATATATATAGTAAACATATTCAAATATTAAAATAAATAGCTAAATTATAATTTTAGAAATAATAAACTAATTGATAATAAATATTATTTTATAGAGGTTTTTATTTATTAAATTAATTAATATTAAACATAAAATAATAATTAAAACCTAGAAACTTAGATTATTGAAAACAATGAATTGATAAAATATTAAATAACTGAAAAAGCTTTTAAAAATTTTGCCGTGTTTAGTTGAATAAAATCAGGAAATTTTATAAAATTAATTTATTAACTGTTTAAGTTCTTGAAATATGCCCCTTAATTTTTTCTTTGAAATTTCACCAACAACAAGCACCCGTTAAGGATTAGCCCAAAATCTAAATCAACTGAAAGTAACCTTGGCCAAGAATGTTCACCAAGATCCTATTGAAGGCGAGGTGATAGCATATGGGAAGGGATCGTTAGCAACCAAACTGAAATGAAGAACAATGATGAAATGAGAGAAGCTCAACCACTTATTCAGCGAGAGCGAAATTACAATGAAAGAAAAATCATCTACTAATAGCAGGCATCCACTTAAGCAGTGGGGATACTCCACTTATTCAGTGGGTGAAATATGAAAGATACAATGTTTATTCCTCCACATTGGCGGTAAACCATCCAGGGGTTACAGTGTTTGCATTAAATCATAAAGTAATTGCAGAAGTATAGATGACTGAAATAGTACTACTATTCACAGCCTTACAATGCAAATTATCTGCAAATTACAAAGTTTTATTGCTGCATAAACTATGCCAACTGATGAAAGATAATTTCTCCAACTTCAAATCATCTCAACTACTGAAGAACAAGCCAAAATCTGATCTACTGATGAATCTGATATAAAACCAGCAAATTGAGATTTCTTACCAGTAACTAACCATCATAAAATTGTGCATATCTTCACCCAAAATGCTCCTATTTCCTTCAAATGGAATGCACATGAAACTAGCAGCATAGATGCCCAAGAAATATTGCATAACATGGAAAGAGTTGAGTCTGATATAAAACCAGCAAACTGTAATTCTCAAACCAACAACTAATCAAACACCCAAATGTTCATAACTCCCACAATTCTTGTCAGAACCCTGGTGGTTCTCTATTTCAAACCCTAATTGTTTTTGTATTGTTTTTGCAAATTTTCGATTTTTTGTGTTTTTTGTAGTTTTCAGGCAAAAATGTAAAGCTGCGATTTCTCTCAAGATTGCTAATAAAATTCATAAAAAATTAAAAGACTCTAGAAAAGCTTGGAAAATGATCAGAGAAGGTAGGCGCACTGTTTATTATTACTTCCAGAACATTTACAATACAAAAGTCTGAATAAAGCATGAGTTACAATAAATTTATTGAAAAAACCTGATTTCTCTTTAATGGCGGCTGTAGCAGCAATAAATGCACATAGAAATTAATAACTCCACTTTGCTCTTCCGTTCCAGGCAAGAATCAGTCTCCAGAACCAAGGCGCCCAAGAAGCAAACACCAGAATCTGAAAGATACAGGCGTTCCACTGAAGATGAGAAAGTACGGCCAAGAAAGGTACAGAAGTACGGCCTGTCTGCAGCAGCATTAAATGAAGTACGGCCTTTGGAATTTGTGCCCAGTCTCAAATGATTGGTCTCTGAAAAGATACGCCTTTACTGCCAGATGAAGTTCTCTGTGAATCTCTGCTAAAATAACTCGATAATCTCAAACTGTGATCTCTGGATGAAATCACCAAGTGCCAGCTTCAACTGATATTTCACAGCCTCAGTCTGCCTGATCTCTGAAGAGTTTTCGTTCTCCAGAAACGATTGGTCTGCCAGAAACCCTAAGGTTTGCAAACTCCAATGCTCAGAGCAAAAGACAAATTAGAATAACATTTCATAATGGTTCGATTTGTCTTGACTGCAAAATATATATCCTCTTCAATAAAATTCGACCCAATGCTCTTTTTTAATAATCATTTAATAAAATGATTAAATTCGTCTTTTCAAGACTTAGGAGAAATTTATTTAATAATTGGCGCTTATTTTAATGAATAATAAATATTCATTAAATCAAAAATTAATACTTTATTATAAAGTATATTAAATACTTTATAACAGGCCAAATTAATTAAATAATTTAATATTTCAATAAAGTGACTTTAATATAAAGTCAAATTATTAAATATTTAATAATGCATTAAATATCCCTTATTCCTCCGTTTGATCATCAAACTGCTGAACTGGATCGATTCTGAGCTGAAAGGTTGAACCAGGTGCCCTGCCCGAAATAGCAGCTTCCGCCTGACCTAACTTTCTAAAAATAGAAAGTTCCTAAAAAACACTCGAAGAAGCTGGCCTAACCATACAATCCGAACCGGAGCTACTAAACACCGAGAATCGCCCATGATTCTGTGACACCTACCACGGGATCAATTATAGTTAACTCTCGACAAACAAGGTCACGCAAAACGGGGACATGACAGTTTCTCCTCCCTGAAATTGCTTGTCCTCAAGCAATCTCTGCAAATACAGCTGCACTGCACCACCTGGATCCCATGGGAAGTACCGGACAATGTTCCTGCTGGTCACCACTGACTCCTGTAACTCCCACAACTGATCAGCAAGAATAAAATACCATTCCCTATTAACCTCAGTGCGGTCCGGCATAGGATCAAGAAACTCAGAAGGAGGCAAGTCAAACGACAAGCAACACTTACCCCCTAAAACTGCACGAGATATACTATCATCCAACATATCAAGCACGTGCATACCACCACTGTGCACCTGAAACAAATCGTGTACATGCGGATTAATCATGAAGCTATATGCACTCTGCACCATATACACACTGTGATACTCCTCCGTGAGCTGAGTCTGAAATCCCAGTGCACTAGTAGGATCCCAAACGCTATCATCACTCTGCTCAAGACCAGGATCAGGTGTACTCATATCAAACTCAAAGAGCGGATTGTCGTATGTAGATATAACATCTGTCTCAAACAATGGATTGGTCACAAACGGAACCAAACCACTAGGTTGATCCCAAACGACTGCCTCAGAACCCCCGGGGTACTGAGCATAACCATGCCTGGTCTGCGCAAAATCCTGCTCTACCTTCTCGCTCTTCCCACTAACGAGAGAGATAGAACGAAGGCTGCCATCTGTAATCCCCCTCAACACATATTTATTGCCCTGTACCTCAAATCTCATCTCCATTTTAGGCAAGTTGAGGGTGAACACACTAATGTCCTGTAACCATCTCATACCCAGCACAAAATCCATCCCACCCAAGTTGACTACATAAAAGTCTGCCTGCAACTCATAATCAGTCAGCATGAGAGTGAGATTACAAATCCGTCGAGTGCAAGTGAGTGTATATCCATCTGCCACCCGAACTCTGAATCCAGCGAAATCCTCTGTCTGGAGTCTACATCTGCTGACGAAGCCCTCATCAATGAAATTGTGTGTGGCTCCAGTGTCGAGCATAGCAATACATCGCTGTCCTTCCACTAATCCCCTGAACCTGAATGAGTCATCCCGTACACTAGTAGATAATACCAACGGGGATAAGTTGGCATCGGGCCCAAACTCTGTAGAGGCATTCCCGGCCTCTGCATGTTCTGAAACAACCTGCTGGTCTGAATCATCAGACTCGTCATCATCATAGTAAACCCACATGGCGCGGTTGGCTCTGCCCTTCGGTCTCAAAGGACAATCATGCTCCTTGCTGTAGGGTGCTTTGCACCAATAACAGAGTTGTTTCTTCCTGCATTCCTCCCGAGTTGCATCATCAATTCTCGCAACTGGTTTCCTTTTTGGTTCTGCAACTGGTGTCTGACTCTCCTCGACAGGTAAGTTGTTTGCTTTAGGCTGAAATTGTTTCTTCGGAGCAGCAAGCTCCATACTCCTTGCCTTCCGCATCGCCTCCTGAAGTGTAGTAGGATCAAACGCCTTGACCCAGCCTCTCATGGGTT
This sequence comes from Sequoia sempervirens, assembly GCA_007258455.2. Lineage (NCBI taxonomy): Eukaryota > Viridiplantae > Streptophyta > Pinopsida > Cupressales > Cupressaceae > Sequoia > Sequoia sempervirens. The sequence continues at coordinate 28,780,037 of VDFB02000020.1, forward strand.
CTGCCAAACCCTCAACGAATAGTATGATAAGTCTCCGCTCCGAAATCCCTGTCACCATGACTGCCACTCTCTGAAACTCGCCAATGTATGCATCCAGACTACCCGTCTGTCTGAGCTGAGCCAACTCTCTGAAATACAATTCCGGATCCTTCTTATCAATCTCTCTATCAGTCTGCTGGTGAACTCCTGATAGGTATTGACGCATGATGGCCTAGCGTGCCATGGTGCCACCAATCGTGTGCTACTCCGTCAAGATGTAAAGTAGCAAATTTAATTGCCTCATCCTCCTGCATAGGCCTAAGTGACAAGTAATTGTCCAATTTCTGGACCCAAGACCTAGCTGATGTCTTCTCTGACCCATCAAAATATGGCAGCCAGAATCTTGCTTCACCGCATACTCTGGAATCTCTATTCACTCCTATCGCTGCCGATGCCCGGTGGGTCTACCACCACTTCCTCCTCCTCGGCTTTTATATAGACATCTATAAACTCCATGAAATGTAGCGCCCCGATCTCAGCGCTTAATGACATGTAATTCACCATGAAATTCAATAAGTCTCCGCTTTAACGACATGCCATTCTCGCGGGCTGAAACTCCCGATGAAGTATCTGATGCCTGGCCCCCTCGAGTCCGTGGTGGAGTTCCCCCGGTAAGGCGAGTAGGGCTGGCTCCTCAGCCCACGCCCCCGGAGATCGAGACGGCCTTCGCCGAGGCCGATGCTAATGGCTGATCCACGGTACCGCCGTCTGGTCTTAACTTAATGAAGGGTCAGGGCATCAGTCTCAATGGTACCCATCACCGAGACATCATATCCACTATATTATCGCGGTTCCTGGCCTAAACTCCTCATCAAGAATGTCATCTCTGCGTGTGCCTTCCTTTGTAGATCCCCAAGTCTCCGAGGAAGTCTCACGCTCGCCACAGGGGTTGCTAATCAAGCCAACGCTGGCCGAACTGACTCGTGGAAACCAAGCACTCTATATTGTTCCGCTCTTCGTGGATTGGGTGCACTGGTCTCAACTCGCCTTTTGCTCGCCCCTACACCTCTCCGTATAATAATAATATCTTGGCTCATAAAAGGCAACCCAGAAATGCACTGTATTCTGAAAAAGCACTGAAAAAGCACAGGATGGCAGGAGAACTGTGCTCTGATACCACTGTCAGAACCCTGGTGGTTCTCTGTTTCAAACCCTAATTGTTTTTGTATTGTTTTTGAAAATTTTCGATTTTTTGTGTTTTTTGTAGTTTTCAGGCAAAAATGTAAAGCTGCGATTTCTCTCAAGATTGCTAATAAAATTCATAAAAAATTAAAAGACTCTAGAAAAGCTTGGAAAATGATCAGAGAAGGTAGGCGCACTGTTTATTATTACTTCCAGAACATTTACAATACAAAAGTCTGAATAAAGCATGAGTTACAATAAATTTATTGAAAAAACCTGATTTCTCTTTAATGGTGGCTGTAGCAGCAATAAATGCACATAGAAATTAATAACTCCACTTTGCTCTTCCGTTCCAGGCAAGAATCAGTCTCCAGAACCAAGGCGCCCAAGAAGCAAACACCAGAATCTGAAAGATACAGGCGTTCCACTGAAGATGAGAAAGTACGGCCAAGAAAGGTACAGAAGTACGGCCTGTCTGCAGCAGCATTAAATGAAGTACGGCCTTTGGAATTTGTGCCCAGTCTCAAATGATTGGTCTCTGAAAAGATACGCCTTTACTGCCAGATGAAGTTCTCTGTGAATCTCTGCTAAAATAACTCGATAATCTCAAACTGTGATCTCTAGATGAAATCACCAAGTGCCAGCTTCAACTGATATTTCACAGCCTCACCACCGATCTCAAGAGTTTTCGCTTCCAAATCCATTGTCCGCTGTAAACCCTAAGGTTTGGTAAACCCAAATGCTCAGAGTAAAAGACAAATTAGAATAAATATTTCATAATCGCTCGATTTGTCTTGACTGCAAAATATATATCCTCCTCAATAAAATTCGACCCAATGCTCTTTTTTAATAATCATTTAATAAAATGATTAAATTCGCTCTTTTCAAGACTTAGGAGAAATCTATTTAATAATTGGCGCTTATTTTAATGAATAATAAATATTCATTAAATCAAAAATTAATACTTTATTATAAAGTATATTAAATACTTTATAACAGGCCAAATTAATTAAATAATTTAATATTTCAATAAAGTGACTTTAATATAAAGTCAAATTATTAAATATTTAATAATGCATTAAATATCCCTTATTCCTCCGTTTGATCATCAAACTGCTGAACTGGATCGATTCTGAGCTGAAAGGTTGAAACAGGTGCCTTGCCCGAAATAGCAACTTCCGCCTGACCTAACTTTCTAAAAATAGAAAGTTCCTGAAAAAGCACTCTGGAAGATTCTGCGAAGGCCCAACCTGACACAACTGCAAACTGGAGCTACCAAACACTGAGTAACTGCCTCCGATGATCCTCTGCACACCCTGTCAGCCTACGAGGATCGAAATTATAGGTTAACTCCTCGACAAACAGTGTCAGCTAAAACGGGGACATGACAATTCTTCACCAAATCACCTAAAATTGGAGACAATTATTCACAAGAAACATGGCGACCAGCACACATTTAGAAAGACCTTGCAAAGCAGCCATCAAATGGAGAGCACAAATCCCAATGCTAGCTTATTGAAGTGGTACGGCCCTAGAAGAGGGCGACCTCATTAAAAAAAATCATAAACTCTAAAATAAAATCTGATAATGTAGCAAGAGGGTCGCCGTGAGCATAGGAAAATATTGAATCAATACCCACAACCAACAAAATTTCCTTCTAGAAGTTATGAAAGAAAATCATCTACAGCCATATAAAAACCAGCAAATACCAAAACTGAGAATATCATCAAAATCTCTAATGATGAAGCTCAATATGCACTTTTGAATGAAGCACACTCCCAAAATACCATCTAGGGAACCATAGTTTCAGGCCCGAAGAATGGTGTAAATGCTAAGCTCCCCCTTAGCCGGGTTCTAAAATCAATCTAGCAACATTTCGATAAGTTAAACAATGGATGAAAAATGAGTGAGCAAAGGCCTGCATTTAAAAGAGTTTGAGGTGACTCTTCAGTTTCCTCCAGAAGGATGCCTCCACACTTCTTGGAAATAATTTCATTTTAAAATCTTCACCTTCCTTCAACTTGGCGTCCAAAACAAGAAGCCTTTTGAAATATTTAAGTGTGGCGTCCAAAAATCTCCAAAAGAGGAATATTTACTTTAGAAATATTTAATTTACCTCCTGATGAGGCGTCCACCCTTAAGGACCCCCTTTTTAAAATAACAAGAAGTTATTGTGCTAGGCCAAGGGGTCAAAAACACATTATAATGATTAAATGATTTAAATAAATCATTTCTTTAAAAATGCACCTTAGAAAGCCAAATCCAGAAATACTCAACTGCCCTACCTAAAGAAGAAAGCTCACTGTGCTGCTGCCAACCGAAACACTGCTAAAAATATAACTTACTAAAAATAGTAAATTCTAAAAAGTTGCCCAATTCCTTTGCATGTTATATCATTGTGAAGCTCTCTGAAAACCCAGAAAGAATCTGCAATCCAAATCTCGAAATTGTTAGTGTTTTATAACTTTGGGAGCTATTTTCCCTTTTGTTTAAGGTAGGTCTACCTTCTTGTAACAAATAATATTTTATATCTTTTATTCTCTAAGGGGGCCGACCTAGTGAAGAGGTCGCCTATCCTTGTATGTATGAGAGATGATTTCATCTAATTTGATCATCAAGTTCATTCATCATAATTCGCATCAAGCAAGCAACAAAAGTTCGCCATTTCTTAGCAGCAGGAGTTCATTCTTAGCAGCAATGTGCATTCCTAGAAGAAGTTCGCACTTGTAGCAGCAAATCATCATCTTGTAGCAGCAGATCATCATTTTGTAGCAACAGACCAATTTCAAGGAGAAACATATTCATTTGTATCTTTGCATCTAGGAGAGGTGCTATTATTCATTGTATCAAATTCAGCCTTGTGTTGGGCCTGAGTTGTAAGCAAATTTCTACTCTTATTCCTTCAATATATAAGAGATATATTTGCTAGGTTTTTCTCCCTCGAGTAGGAGGGTTTTCCCAGGGTAAACTGTTATGTTAATTGTCTATTGTGTTGTGTTCTTTGCTTATTGCATTTCTAATCTTAAAAACTAACATGGTATTAGAGTGGGTTTAGAAAACATCCGATCAGATTTGACTAAGCAATTCAACTCATCCCAGGATTGGAGATAAATGTGAATGTCTTTGGAATCTAAGTTTCAAGGTTCAGCAGATAATTGAGCACGATAGAAATAAATCTATGCTATGAACGGGAATCGCAACACCTCCATACAGATTGACGCCAATAGAAACACGGCTACAGTTGGAGTCTCTCGATTGCAAAATCAGAGAGACATCTTCGTGAGATCGCTCCCTTGGCAGACTCATTCGAAAGAGCTGTGGACCTCCATGCGAGTTGACCTCAGGCGCCTTCAAATCCGAGTCAATCCAAGGCCTGCATAGGACGCGAGAAGAGTGGATGATCCAAATCGCATAAACAAGACACAGGAAGGATGAGCGATCACAAGGGTCTTCTATGTGAGTGGTAGCGCCGCCACTATGAGGTGTCAATAGTCTTGGGATTCTTAGATGCCTTCAAATTGAAGAGGAACTCCCATGAGTGTTGCGCTGTTGTCTGGGTGATTGAATTCTAGAGTAATGTGCTGGGAAGAAGTCGGGAACATTCTCAAAGCCGCCGATGGAATCTCTGCTAGAATTTCTTGAAAAGATCGTATGAGGATATTTAAGAGTCTTGTTCTGTTCGGGAGGAAGTGAAATTGAAAAATGGCCACAAGAATAGTATGGGTGACAACAGAGGATTTAGTGCGCAACTTACCAGCCACTCTGTCACTTTATCAGAATATTCTGAGGACACTGAACTCCGGAGATTTGCCTTCATCTTTGTCTGCGAGGCATCTAAAGAAGGTAGAAGCTCGAGCCATCCTCATGCTCGGTTCCAAACAAGTTTCTTTGCATAATATTGTTGATCTCATGAACGCTGACTACTATACACTTTCTCTCCTTCGAAAGGGCTGAAGGAGATATAATCCATTTTATCGGGTCTTTTACTGCCACCATCAGGGAATTCAATAGAAATCTAGCATAGCAAATACGTCTTAGAGAAGACGCGTGAGCTTGAAAATCATTGATTAATGCCTCTAAGGGAGTCATGAGCTGCTTATTCCCATCAAAAAGAGCCATTTATTACACTGAAGGAGTCGTCTTGTTATTTCCATCAGGGATGATCCTCGTTAGAGATGTCGGAAGTTGTTAGCTATTAAATCGTTGGATATTGTGGTGTTGTCTTATAATCAAGATAATAATCCCAAGTTGAATTATCGGGCCAAGTTCATTACATGTGGAAAGAATTGGATTGCTTCTGTAGCTTGAGAAACATCACTGTTGGGTGACATGGAATTCATGACAAGTCATTCAAGAAGGGAAATCAATGAGTGATTAATATTCCTAGGAGTGTTGCTTGAAATCGTAGCATAACAATTGCCTGTTTGTCAATTGTATATCCTACAGCACCGAACAATTAAACAGAAGGGATATGGATATGTGAAGGTTCGTTGAGGCTTTGAAAGGTTCGTGGGTGGAATGGATTCACAATTGCATGCTAGCTGATGTAGCTCCCAGGTGCAACCCCAGATACTCTTGAGGTGGTTGTTATTGTTGTACCCCAAATTAAAAAATTTGATACACTTAGGCATTTTGAAGAAATGAGTAAAAGTCTTGTCAAATTTGTCAAGAAAGGTCAAAATTTGGGGTTTGCATGTCTTGCACGAGGGGCAAAAACTTGAAATTTTCAAAATCTAGCGATCTGGGTCTACTCATAGCGACCAAATCAACAAAACCCAGATCTCAGTTTTTCATCCCTACTTTTTAGGAAAATTGCTATTTTTAGAAACTTTTTAAAAATAGTAACTTTTTCTAGCTTTTTTCTAGGTTTCTTTCAAAACGGATGCTGGCAAAAATTTCTAAAAATAGAAATTTTGGCTTTTAGGGTTGAGACTGATTTTGATTGGCTCAAAACACTTCCTTATCAGGCTGGTGCAGTCAAAATCACAAACAAGTCAGTTTTGCCCTAGTGGGTCTATTCTGCTTTTTCAATTTCAAAAAGCATTTCAGGAGCTCTGAAGCCATTAATGGAGACCAGCCAGCTACCAGGTGTCAAATTCAAACATTCAAACACAGGATGTGCACACAGAACGAAGAACAAAGGAACAAGTTGCAAAGGTTGAAAATGGTGAAATTTTGGCTAGCACGGTCAGCCATGGCCGCCCCTCTTTTCAAGGCATCAGATGACAAAATTAGGGTTCGTGCTCTGAGGCAATGTTGATCAAATTCCTTCCAGCTCCGCAGTGATTCCATCAACTCAGTCGTCAGATCAACCAGTCATCCGGGAATCGAGGTCAAACAAAGGGTTGAAACCAAGAAGCTGAATGCAAATCAATAAAACATCAAAAAAATTTCTAAGTTTGGAGGACTTGGGTGCCCCTTGTCAAGAAGAGCGCCCAGCCTTTTGGAAGCCTAAATCCAGCCAGTAGGGTTTGCAGATGTGTTCAATCTTTTCAAAATCTCGTTATTCGCGGTGGATAGCTCTGTCAGATCAACAGACTTGGCAATCACCGGCAAATCCAAATTGAACAGAAGACACAGAATGAAGGATCAACTTTGAAGGTTGAAAATCAGGCGAAAATGGCTAAGTATGGTGGAGATGGGCGCCCCTAGTGAAGAAGGGCGCCCAAGCTTTTGGAGGTCCAAACAAATGAATTTGCCAACGACACCTCCAGCATGATCTTATCAGTTTTGAAGCAGCTTGCCAACGCAACCATCAGCACGTCAATCGGAGTTGGCAGTCATCAGATACTGAAGACAAAACAGAGGAAGAAATTTAGATAGAATATCTAAAGCCAAAAGCAAAAGTGGAAAATCCAAGAAATAAACTGACTCTGGTGAAGTTGGGCGCCTCCAGTCAAGAAAGGCGCCCAAGCTTTTGACCCCTGAGATTCAGCTTACGAGAGTCGGTGCTTCCAAAAGACCCCTCTCAGAATCTTCTTAGCTCTACGATGAGTCCAGCCATCAGTCCATTAGATATCCGAATCATCCAAAATGGCAAGATCTTCTGAAGGTGAGGAGATGAGCTTGAAATCTAGAAAACATGAAAAATGTCTAAGTCTGGTAAACATGGGCGCCTAAGAAGGAAAAGGGCGCCCAAGATTTTGAGGCCTCAGATAACAATGTTTGTAGTTGCAGTCTCCAAGATCACCTCGTCAGATTCAGCTAAGCTATCCAACAAAACAGTCAGCCAGTCAATCAAATTAGTCTAGCTCCCGAAATCGCGAAATCATCAAAAGATCAAGGGAAGCAAACAAGAACTTCAAAACCATAAAAATGGCTAAGTCTGGTAGAGATGGGCGCCCATGATTTTGAGGGTCCAGATGATGTCTTTCTCAGAACTTGCCTCCAGAACAATCTTGCCAGATTCGATCAAGCTCCATAATGGATCATTCAGCCCATCCATAGGATTGATCTGGAGGCCAAAAATCAAAATCATCTAAAAATGAGAAAACAAGCAAGAAATTGGAAAATGACTAACTCTGGAGGAGTTGGGCACCCCAAGTAGCTAGGGGCGCCCAAGCATTTGAAGGCTCAGAATCAATTTTTAGGGTTTGGCATCTCTAGAACAATCATCATGGATTCAGTCAAACTACGCAACGAAGCAACCAGCCAAATCATCGGACCTCCTGAGCTCCCAGAGTTGTAGATTCATCTGAAGGAGAGTGATAAAAGTTGAAGTACAGAAAAATGACTAACACTAGTGATCATGGGCGTCCCAGGTAGCTGAGGGCGCCCGGCTTTTTGAAGGGTCAAATAAAGTTTTTATCTAAAATTTCCTCCAAGATAATCTTCTTAGAATTAGCCAGGCTCTGCGGTGGATCACTCCGTTAGTTCACAGGATCCTCCGAGCATCCAGAAAACAAAGTCAAATAGAGGTCAAAATCAAGCAAGAAGTAGTACATGTTGAAAATTTGGCCAAGTCTGCCAAACAAAAGTGCCCCAAGTGGAGATTGGCGCCCAAGGCTCAATGCCTTAGTCATTTTTCCAAAATTTTAAAGTTTTCATCATTCAACATTTGAACAGCGTCCACATTGGACGAACCTACTCAAGATAAGCTCCAAAGGATTTAAAGCAAAAAGAAAGCAAATTCTCTCAAACCTCATCTTATTTAAAGAGAGCTTTTGCCTTTCATTAATCATTATTGCAAGTTGGCGTCCTGAGTAAGGAGATTTTCCTTTTCTCTCAACAAAGATTTGAAGACCCAAATGACATGCTTTTTCGGTGTTCTTTGTGGTTTCGAGATCAGTGAGCAGAGAGGAATGCTTTTTCGTGCTCCAAACTTCTAGGGTGTTGCTTTTTCAAAACAAAGACTCGACTCTTTCTGTTTCTGATCACATGGGTCTCTCTGCTTTTTCATCCTCTTCAACTTTGAGAAAATTTTCCCTCTTCTATAAACTGCTTTTTGACCACTTTTTCAGGATAGATTTTCCTTTTTCAGTTTCTGAGCATCTGGGTTTCTTTGGAACGTGATTTTCTACAAAACCCAGGTCCTAGCTTTTTTCAGAGAAATTGTTTTTTCAAGGTAGATCAACATTCTATTTTCAGCAGCACTCTACACTTAAAATAAATAAAAAAGTCAGCTTTTTGGCAGATGTGGATGAGGTTGAAAGCGTCAATCAGCTTTCTTTCCATTTTCTTTCTATTCTCGTCTCAATTCTTATCCACTCTTTGAAGAAGAGAATGACGATAAAATGTAATAATTGGCATTTCCTATTTTTCATGCTTTCTTAGGTGTTAGATGTTATCTTCTTTTAATTTTAGAAATAAAGATTGCTTGCTGAGCAAGCCTTAGTTGTAAAAGCGAGGAGATTTTAGGGTTCCCTACTCCTCTGCTTGTCTATAAATAAGAGCGTTTGCTCATTGTTTTTCTTAACGATTATTGTGATAGCAAATTGCAAGCCTATAATGCAACAAGTTGTTATTCAGTGTCAGTTCACTTTGTGTAAGAGCAAGTTTGCAAGCCTCTTTAGCTGCAAGTTCTTGTTCAGTGCATGTGTTTTCTGTAACCTTTTGTTCCTAAGATTTGAGAAATAAAGTCTTGTGCCTATTTTTCCCTAATATAATGTCTCAAATATCCGTTTATTGTGTTATGCTTATATGATGTAGAAACCCCAGTTTCCGCTATCTCTGAAATCTGACTGTTTTTATTGTTTTTGAAGGTTTTTGATTTTTTTGTGATTTTTGAGCATAAAAGTAATAATGCGATTTTTTGCAAGAAATAGATAATAAATTCAAATAAAATCTTTCAACTCTGGAAACTATAAGATCTATTGAAAATACGGAAGCCAGACTATTTATTAATCTTCTGGATTTATTACAACGGAGATCCAATAACATGCAATCAAAAAGGCAATGATATTTTATGAGAAAACCTGATTATTGCTGCCAACTGAAAGAACACAAATAATGGTACGGCTTCAATAATGATTGCTTCTCCCTCCGTCTGATGCTCCGGAAATGGTCCAGATGCTGGGGCGCCACAATGAATGAAGACCAAAATTCCAAAGGATAGGCGATTTGCACAAAACCCAAGGACGGCTTGAAAAGGAAGAAGTACGCCGCAGCGGGTACTCTACCACATCAGCAAGTACAAAGTGTACGGATTTGTGAAAACAGTGTCCAGACCCTAGGATATGATGCGCCTTTGTTGAAGAATGCTTCCTGGATGAAACCCCAAACAAAACTCTGAAGTGTATGATCTGTGAATGCTCTGTAATCTCTTCTGGATGAAGAAATCCCTTTGCCTGGCAATAAATCGGATGATATTTCACAACCTCTGAATTGCTTTCACTGGAGATGGCTCGTTCCCCAATGCTATGAGACTGAAACCCTTGGCTTCCGTGCTCTGGTTGAAGACTTAATCAATTTTCAATAATCAATAACATAATAGCTCGATTTTCCAAGCAAAGCCTTATATCCCCTTTGAAAAGTGCGAATTCCTTCAAGAGGCATCATTAAAATAAATTCGACTTTTCTTTTTAATTATTTCCATAGTCTCTGATCAAATTTTAATTATAAAATATAATTAAAATGGCCCCTTCCATGATGGGCTTAATCTTCAAATTAAAATCACTCTAAGTTATAATATTTAAAATATTAAAACTTTATAATAATATAAATCCCACAATTACATTTAATTAACCAATTAAATATTAATATCTCTCTCAATATTCACCGATGCACAAACCACCAAGTTGACTTATCATGAAGTGATTCGCGACGGATCAATCCATACCGCTAAAATAGTGGGTGCCTCACCGAGTGTCAATACTTCACAAAAATAGCAACCTGCAAAAGTGTCCGAATGAGCCTCAACGAAAAGCCAACCGTAAAAATATCATTAACCGGCTAAGCCAAACCCCATCAAGACCTCTATCCATTCTATCGCCTCTACGAGGGTCGTGAGATAAATAGGCTAACTGGCGCTCTAAGAGATGTCAACTAGAAGGGGACATGATAGTCCGCCCCTCCTGAAATTGCTTGTCCTCAAGCAATCTCAACTCCGGATGCTGCAAAATCTCCTCGCTCTCCCATGTAGCATCCTCCGTTGGTAAATCTCTCCATTTCACCAAATATTCCCCGATAGTCCTCCTCAAGCAAGAATCGCTCTTCCTCTCAGATCTTGTGATAGACTCAGGTATGAGAATCAACTTTCCCTCATCATCTAAGGGAGGTAAAACTGTCGAAGGTACCACACAGTGTCCTAACGCCTTTTTGAGATGTGACACATGAAAAACATTGTGTACCCTGCTCTCCGCCAGAAGCTCTAGCTCATAGCTTCACCTCCAACACGCATCGATCCCCGAAGGACCGTCAGAATATCGGCTTAAGCTTCTCGAATCTTAATTCTTCCTAAGAGTAGACTGACGGTAGGGCTGCAGCATAAGATAAACCATGTCACCCACCTCGAAATGCCTCTTTGTTCTCTTCTGATCTGCGTACTGCTTTTGTTGATTTTGTGCCTTGGCAATATTTTCCTTGAGAGCCCTCATAGTATCCTGACTCTCCTGCAACAAGTCTCCAGCACTCGGCACTCTACTGTCACTCAGTAGCAAATCCAGAAAACTCGGCGCCTCATACCCGTATAACGCCATGAAAGGGGACATCTGAATGGTCATGTGGAATGTCGTGTTGTAGCAATACTCACACAAATGAATCCACTTGACCCACGCCTTCTGCTGCCCCGCAATATAATTCCTGAGGTAACCCTCCACCCACTTATTCACTATCTCCTTCTGCCCATCAGTCTGCGGGTGGTAACTGGTGCTCGGAGTAAGCTCGGTCCCACAGTCCAACACCTCCTCGCCGTAAGTGACCTTAAGAACCGACTTCATCTCTCACGCTTCACTATGCCCGAGGCAACCTATGCAAATCAATACCTCACTTTAAAAGACCTCTCAAGTAATTGCGTAGCCGTAAGTGGTGGTAATCAGAAAGAAGTGGGCATACTTCGTTAGCCGATCCACAACTACATATATGCAATCCGTCCGGGCTTTAGGTAAGCCCGTAATGAAGTCCATCGACAGGCATTCCCACTTCCTGTCAGGAATCGGAAGTGGCTGCAATAATCCTGCCGGGTACGTGTTCTCCTGCTTGTTCTGCTGACAAACAGGGCACTCACGCATGTATTGAAGAACATCTGCTTTAAGTCCTTTCCATGTGAATCTCTCCCGAATCTGTCTATAGGTTTTGAAATACCCGGGATGTCTTGCTGTAGGTACGTCATGAAAGGCTCGCATGATAATGTTCTTCACCTCTGAACCTGGGACCAAATAAATCCTGTTCTTGTAAATGATCAAGTCATTTACAAGCGTGTATCTAGTATCAATCGTCGATCCCTCAACGATGCTGGATGCCCATGTATCCTTGGCATACTCTGCCACAATCATATGCCTCCAATCCTCCGAAATGTGAACCATAGAGCTCAAATGAGGCCTGCGTGAAAGAGCATCAGCTACTACATTCTGTGTACCTTTGATATACGAGATATCAAAGTCATAGGCCTGCAATTTACTTACCCACTTCTGCTGACGATCATTGAGATCTCGCTGCCCTAGGAAGTGTCTCAAACTGTTGTGATCAGTTTTGATGCAAAATTTGCTACCAACAAGATATTGCCTAAATTTTGCTAAGGCATGCATTATAGCGAGCATCTCCTTATCATAAATGCTGTAGAGTCTCTCTAGCCCTTTGAGTTTACGACTCTCATACACAATAGGGTGCTTGTCCTGCATAAGCACCGCTCCAATGCCCTCACCTGAAGCATCGCACTGAAGCTCAAAAGGCTTTGAAAAATCTGGTAGTGCCAACACTGGGCACGTGGTCATCAACTCCTTAAACCTCATAAAACACTCCTGTGCCTCAGGAGTCCAACAAAATGCACCCTTTTTCAATAAATCTGTCATAGGGGCTGCATGACGTGAATAACCATTCATGAATCTGCGATAGAACCCACACAAACCTAGAAATCCTCGCAGCTGTGTAAGGTTTGCCGGAGTCGGCCAGTTTATAATAGCGCGGATCTTCTCAGGATCCATCCGCACTCCCTCTGAACTGATGATATGACCTAAGTATAACAATTCGGTCATCCCCAAATCACATTTGGATTCCTTGGCGTACAAGGACTCCCTCTCCAGAATACTGAGCACGGTCTCCAGGTGAGCCAAATGCTCCTGCCAAGTCCTGCTGTAAATAAGGATATCATCGAAAAAGACCAACACAAATCTCCTCAGCAGTGAATGGAAGACTCTGTTCATGGTGGACTGAAATGTAGCTGGCGCATTAGTGAGCCCAAATGGCATCACCACAACCTCAAAGTGTCCACAATGGCAACGGAATGCAATCTTCTCAATGTCCTGTTCACGAACCCTAATCTGATGATATCCTGACCTTAAGTCTATTTTCGTGAAGTAGCATGCACCATGGAGCTCATCAATAAGCTCGTCTATACGAGGTATTGGATACATGTTTTTGATAGTCCTCTTATTCAGGACTCTATAGTCTATGCACATGCGTAGGGTGCCATCCTTCTTCTTCACCAGAACAACTAAAGAAGTGAATGGTGATTTGCTAGGTCGAATGTGACCCATAGCAAGTAACTCCTTGATTGTTTTCTCAATCTCATCTTTCAGCCACTTGGGATGTCTATAGGGCGTAATCATAACGGGCTTAGCACCCTCCTCAAGCTCAATAATATGCTCAATGCCCCTGTCTGGAGGTCTCCTTGGTGGAATATCACTGAATACCTTATCATGCTTGAATCTCAACTGTTGTATGTCAGGATGATATTCAGTCTTCTGCTGTCCCTCCTGTATAGGTGCCAATGTGCACTCGGCAACCCACTCTACCATGTCGTGTCGCATGAGTCTCTCCATCCGACGAAAAGAAATTGTTTTGATGTTGCTGTCCCAAATTGCCTTTAGAATGTGTGTCTTCCCATCAACATCAAAACGGATCTCCATGTCCTTAAGACGAAGAGTGACTTCCTCAAGTGAATGAAGCCACTTCATACCCAAGACCAAATCGATATCTCCCATGTTCACTACGTAGTAATCAGCCTTGAACTCATAATTGTTCAAGCGTAAGGGGAGATCCTTAATCATGCGTTCACACCTAAGAGTGTAACCGTCGGCCACCTTAACCCTAATGCCTTCGAACTCCTCAGTGATGAGTCCGCGTTTCTCAACAAATCTAGCATCAATGAAATTGTGTGTGGCTCCTGTATCAAGAAGGGTAATGACCCTCTGTCCCACCAACACTCCACGAATCCTGAATGAGCCCTCCTGCTGAATGCTAGATAGGCGTGCCTCTCATATCTGAAGTCTCATCTCTGCCTCTTAGGCTCTCTGAGCCTGACTCTGACTCCTCAGAACTCTCCTGCTTCGGAATTCTCTGACTCCGAATCCTCGTAATACGCCCACATCACTCGATTTGCCTTGCCTTTAGGCCAAAAGACAAATCGTGATTGGCGTCATAGGGACTTTTTGCAGAAGCAAAGCTTCTTCCTGCGTAGATCGTTAAGAGCCTCTCGATCCAAAGGTGCTACTGCTGATTTACCCTTTGAATCATTCTTAAAATCTGATTTTTCTTTGTTAAAATCAGACTTCTCTCTGTTTTTGTTAAAGCCCTTATTGTCCCTGAAAGAAGAATTGTTTCTGGAGTTGAATCTACTGGATGGTGCTGCCAACTCCATACTACGAGCTTTCTTCATTGCTTCCTGTAACGAAGGAGGATCAAAGGCTTTGATCCAACCTCTCAATGGTTCTGTCAATCCCTCCATGAAGAGCACTACAAGTCGCCTCTCTGAAATATTCGGAACCATAACTGATAACTTCTGAAAGTCACCAATATAAGACTCCAAACTGCCACTCTGTCGTAACTGAGCCAAGTCTCTGAAGTAGGATTCTGGATCCTTCTTGTCAAACCACTCCACCAACCGATCAACAAACTCCTGATATAATGTGATCCGGTCATGCTGGAGTGTCACCATCCCGTGGTGCCACCAGTCGTAAGCTACTCCCTCCAGATGTAATGTCGCATACCTGATAGCATCTCTCTCAGCCATCGGACGCAATGTGAGGAATGTATCTAGCTTACTAATCCAGGCCTGAGCTATCACCTTGCCACTACCATCGAACATCGCCAAATTGAGCCTATTTGTAGCATGCTTCAAATCATTATTCTGGTATCTAGGTCTCCAATCCTGTCGACCTCTGTGATGCTCTCTCCTTTGCGTAACAAATCTGTCAAAGGAGATCCTCTCTCTGACATCAGGTGGTACTAACTCCCACTCCTCGTTCGCTGCCATAAGTGTGTCGGCGAACAAATCCTCATGCTCCTCACCTGCCATATCCTCATTGGCCTCCTGTCTCACAAAAGTAGGCCTAGTGGGCCTGTCTGCTGTCCGTGAAGCCGTCCTAGGTGCTCTCCGTGATCCTGCATCACTCCTGTCCTCGTCACGATGTGGTGACGGTCTCCTCAGAGTACCTAATCTCTGAAGTGCTACTGTCAACTGCTGTAATACATCATTAGACTGCCCTTGACCTGCTCGTAAGTCTCTGAGAGCATGTAAAACCTCTGCATCGTCCTAATCCCTAGGGTTTTGAGGAATTTTTGTTCTAGGAATATCTGTTCTGTCAGCCATGTTTTCCGACTGCCGGATCGAACCCTGTTGCCTGTCAATCAAGGCTCGCCTGCGTGTGTAATACCTGTGAGACCCAATCTGTTGTGGCTGCATAAGAATGCTAAACCCTCAGGATGGCAGGATTTAGCTCTGATACCACTGTAGAAACCCCAGTTTCCGCTATCTCTGAAATCTAACTGTTTTTATTGTTTTTGAAGGTTTTTAGTTTTTTTGTGATTTTTGAGCATAAAAGTAATAATGCGATTTTTGCAAGAAATAGATAATAAATTCAAATAAAATCTTTCAACTCTGGAAACTATAAGATCTATTGAAAATACGGAAGCCAGACTATTTATTAATCTTCTGGATTTATTACAACGGAGATCCAATAACATGCAATCAAAAAAGCAATGATATTTTATGAGAAAACCTGATTATTGCTGCCAACTGAAAGAACACAAATAATGGTACGACTTCAATAATGATTGCTTCTCCCTCCGTCTGATGCTCCCGAAATGGTCCAGATGCTGGGGCGCCACAATGAATGAAGACCAAAATTCCAAAGGATAGGCGATTTGCACAAAACCCAAGGACGGCTTGAAAAGGAAGAAGTACGGCCTGCTGCAGTGGTACAGCTCTATCAGATCAGCAAGTACAAAGTGTACGGATTTGTGAAAACAGTGTCCAGACCCTAGGATATGATGCGCCTTTGTTGAAGAATGCTTCCTAGATGAAACCCCAAACAAAACTCTGAAGTGTATGATCTGTGAATGCTCTGTAATCTCTTCTAGATGAAGAAATCCCTTTGCCTGGCAATAAATCAGATGATATTTCACAACCTCTGAATTGCTTTCACTGGAGATGGCTCGTTCCCCAATGCTATGAGACTGAAACCCTTGGCTTCCGTGCTCTGGTTGAAGACTTAATCAATTTTCAATAATCAATAACATAATAGCTCGATTTTCCAAGCAAAGCCTTATATCCCCTTTGAAAAGTGTGAATTCCTTCAAGAGGCATCATTAAAATAAATTCGACTTTTCTTTTTAATTATTTCCATAGTCTCTGATCAAATTTTAATTATAAAATATAATTAAAATGGCCCCTTCCATGATGGGCGACCCCTTCAGCCAAAATCACTTAAGTTATAATATTTAAAATATTATAACTTTATAATATAAGCTCCAATAATTAATATTTAATTAAATCAATTAAATATTAATATCTCTCTCAATATTCACCCGATGCACGAACCGTCTGAAGCTGACGAATAAGGAAGTGATTCTGCACGTGATCAATCTATACTGCTAAAAATAGCAGGGGTGCCTCGCTGAGTGCCGAATACTGTTAAAAATAGCAACTCAGGCAAAAAGTGTCTGAATGAGCCCGAACGAAAGCCAACTGGTAAAATACTAACAACTGAAGCCAAGCCAAACTCCATCAAGACCCTCTATCCATCCTATCAGCCTACGAGGGTCGCATAAATAGGCTAATCAAGTGCTCTGAGAGATGTCAACTAGAAGGGGACATGACATATGATCTCCATTTCATCTTTACCGTAGGCTTAGTCGTAGTTGAAATTCCTAAATAGAAAATCTCAGCTACGACGTTTGAGTTTTATAACCTTGTGCTCTTAGCTGAACCAAAAAGATAAGCAAATTAGTTTTAGTTTACTTTCTTTTGAGCAACATCAGCAAAGAGGGAGCTTCCCCTCCTAATTTGAAGAGCAGGTTACTACACATAGCTGTCTGTTTCCAATCCGCATTCCAAAGGTGTGAATTGGAACGCCAACAATTATAAAGTTTTGAATGTAATCAGAAGTAATGCTTATTGTTGCTAAGTGCTGCCACTCTTGATGTTTTCCGATTGTTCATTTCCAAGGAACGTTTGGTAAAGAAGGATCTGTTGTTATGAAATTTTTGAAGGTTGTACTAAGCAAAGTCAACATTCAGGTGCAGAATTAATGCTACATATAAGCAGATCTAAAGGAAAGACAAGAGCAAATCTGAAGAGGGTTTATGTGCAGCACTTAAGGAGATAAGTTCTATTATTCCTTCTCATTGTTCTAGCTAATGATATTTGCCATATGTCTACATGCTTCATTTATATCAGGGGTAGTTTGATTTGATGAACTATTATTAATCTCTCTAAAATGCAGGATGGAGCAAAAGGATGATGAGAGATTGCATAAGGAATTCAAAGGGAGGAAGAGCTTGAGGCATCCTATGAGGAAGTCACGCAAGCTGAAGAAATGAACTAACATGATATCAATGGAGACACAGCTTGCAGCCATGGGACTGAGTTGGTGGCACATAACTTCACTGGAAACATCTCTCTAAGAGGAAGAACCTATACAGATTGTCATTGCGATCAGTTTCTTCGAAGAGGAGGAAATGTCATTCAAAGGGAGTTAAATTCCGAGAATTCAAGACACGAATTGAGAGCATGTCCAGGGATTAAGGTTCTGAGATCAGTCAATGGAGGGGAGTTCACTTCCAGAGGATTTCTTTGCAATCTTTGAGGCAGGGATCAAGAGGGAGTTCTGTGACTCACTGAGAAGAAGTGAAAAATGTCAGCTAAGTGGGTTGCAAGTTGCAAGACCGGTGCTAAGTCCTTGGAAGACCTCTTCAGCTGCAGAGAACAGAATTGCACGAGACAGTCAATTTGGATTTGACATTGGTAGCTTCGCAAACCTATTCAGAATAGGGTGATCTGGGATGTGGTCAAGAAGGACAGTCCTGAACTCTCACAAGTCAATAGTGCTAGAGGTGTGCATTGGAAACCGTTCCTCTAAGGCAAGCATTGCAGGCAATCTTGGACGAGGAGGTCAGAAGGTTGATGCAAGTACTTGGAGCCTCAAAGGGAGTCACATCATCATGAAGATTTGTTGTAATGTATATTTCTCTGAGATGGAGAAATATGAGGTGAAAGCCCTTGTAGTGTATATTTCTCTGAGACGGAGAAATTTGAGGTGAAAGCCCTTGTACTGTATATTTCTCTAAGACGGAGAAATATGAGGTGAAAGCCCTTGTAGTGTATATTTCTCGGAAATGAAGAAATATGAGGTATGAGCCCTTGTTCATCTTTAAGACTA
Organism: Sequoia sempervirens; assembly: GCA_007258455.2. Taxonomy (NCBI): domain Eukaryota; kingdom Viridiplantae; phylum Streptophyta; class Pinopsida; order Cupressales; family Cupressaceae; genus Sequoia; species Sequoia sempervirens. The sequence continues at coordinate 28,798,453 of VDFB02000020.1, forward strand.
AGATGAGACGTCATGTTGAGAGACTCCATGACGACATCACGTTGAGAGACTTCGTGATGAACCCTTGTACTTGTGTTTCTTTCCACACATGGGAGAAGCCATGGTGGACGTCATGTTGAGAGACTCCATGACGATATCATGTTGAGAGACTCTGTGATGAACACTTGTACATATGTTTCCTTCCACACATAGGAGTAGCCATGGTGGACGTCATGTTGAGAGACTCCATGACAACATCACGTTGAGAGACTCCGTGATGAACTCTTGTACATCTCTGAGACTGAGATGTGGTAACCATTGTGTGCGTCATGTTGAGAGACTCCATGACGAAGATATCTAGAAAATACCTCCCTAGCTAAGAGGGAGTGTTAGTGTATTATAGCTTCGGAAGCTATTTTCCCTTTGTTTAAGGTAGGTCGGCCTTCTTGTAAAAAATAATATTTTATATCTTTTATTCTCTAAGGGGGCCGACCTAGTGAAGAGGTCGCCTATCCTTGTATGTATGAGAGGTGATTTCATCTCATTTGATCATCAAGTTCATTCATCATAATTCGCATCAAGCAAGCAACAGAAGTTCACCATTTCGTAGCAGCAGGAGTTCATTCTTAGCAGCAATTCGCATTCCTAGAAGAAGTTCGCACTTTTAGCAGCAAATCATCATCTTGTAGCAGCAAATCATCATTTTGTAGCAGCAGACCAATTTCAAGGAGAAACATATTCATTTGTATCTTTGCATCTAGGAGAGGTGCTATTATTCATTGTATCAAATTCGGCCTTGTGTTGGGCCTGAGTTGTAAGCAGATTTCTGCTCTTATTCCTTCAATATATAAGAGATATATTTGTTGGGTTTTTCTCCCTCGAGTAGGAGGGTTTTCCCAAGGTAAAGTGCTATGTTAATTGTCTATTGTGTTGTGTTCTCTGCTTATTGCATTTCTGATCTTAAAAACTAACAGAAACTCCATCATACAGGCTAAAAATAGCAAGTTCCGGGAAAGGTTGTCAGATGGAGATGCATGTTACACCATTCTGAAACTCTCCAAAAACCCAGAAAACTCCACCAGACATGCATCAGAAACTCTTACATGCAAACCTTCCAAAATGTTTCAGAACCCCTATAAAATAGGAAACCCTAATTTTACCTCTAACGAGCCTCCGAGCTTCCGGAAATAGGCTATCAATCGTATGGCTAAAATGGGGACATTACAGTTCTATGATAGAAAGAAAGAATGTATGCTCCACGCTTGACTAACACCAAATAACAAATGGAGTATAGCTGAGTGGGCATCAAGTTTTCTACAAGTGAATAACAAAAGGTACCTGAGAAAGAAGTATGTTTATCAAGTATTGGGGAGGGCTAGGTTAGATTCTGTTTCTTGGATTTGAAAGATTCGGTTTCAATAACTAGCACCTCCATCTCAGAAATTTCGGTGTGGTTAGAATTATTTTATTTCATTGACTGTTTCAGAAATATATCCTTCTTTTTTTAAACTGTCGGGAGCAGATTTGAGACAGCCATCCATGCTCCCAACCCCACTCCCACTCAGTCCTACAACAGCACCCATATGCAAGGAATCTGGTAACATAGGAGAACACCGTTTCATCCATTAAAATTCTAATCAACGGTTCACATTTTCCACCATGGTTTAAGTCTCTTACAATAGCAAGACAATCTTCTTCAAAATGTGAGTGGCAAGGAGCATTTGTCAAGGACCTTTTCAACAAATATTGTCTTTATCATTAGTACCAACCTTTTCAAAGTTTTCTTGTCCAGTCGTCGAAGTATATTAAATGTACTTAGTGTCAATGACCAATGAAGATCATTATCCATTTTATTTAGACAATCTATGTTAATTCAAAATACATATTTGGTGCAAGTATTATGCATTTGACTATTTATTATTTACTTTCAGATGACTTTATGTAAATTTGATGTTTATGAAATTTGTTATTCTCTAAATGTAAAATTTCCAATATTTCATGTACTTTTTTTGTTTGTTTAGGTTGTAGTTCACTTTTGGGTACATGTGCATTTCTCAATTTACCGCTGCTATGATATATATTTCATTGATATGAAGTCATTTTCATAAAATGAAATATCCCCATTTTTAAAAATTCTGTATTTTATACACATTTGTGTTGGGAAATCTCATTCAAGTCTTGACATCAAATCTGGCCAAGTCTTGTCAACTCCAAATTAACCAGCTCCATGAAGTCCAGCCAAATCTTGTCAACTCCAAATGAACGGTCTCATCAAGTCTGAGCCAAGCTTGACCAACGTATGGATTAGTTGACCAATTTTCTTCAAGCAGAAAATATCCTTAAGTCATTGGATGAATTATTAGCAAATCTAAAAACAGCTTTCAAAATTAGAACAAGCAGGCCATATAGTTTGTAACTACCATAAGAAATAGCCATATTAGAGTCTTCAACCATACAACAGAAGCTCATGCCATATGATATAAAATCAGCAGGTTTGTGTTGTGAGGGAAAAGTAAACCATAGAAAGATAATCATAGTGTTTTGAGAAAATACACAACTGATCAACCTTTCTGACTTTGTTTATAAAATCCCTGTAGTAAAATGTTGTTTGGTATAGCGGAAGGATTTTCGTCTTCCAATTGACTGTTCGTAGGGGTATAAATGTCAACTAGCATTCAACCCTGAGAAAGCAGGGACAATAATTCTCTGGAAAGACCCACAATTATAAGGAAAACGTCATTTCTACCCCCAAATCTCTCTATTTAAAAAGATGACAATTAATCAAAGAAATGAACAGCTTATAAGATGTAAAAGAATGAAGAATGATACAGTTGCTTGTTCAACTTTCTCTTAGACAAATGATCAAATCTTGGCAAAAAGGATCATCGTGCCTGACAGGGAAGAGCAATCTGGGCACTGAAACTGAGATGCATGGAATGTTTCTGAGGAACCTTCATGTTGTTCTTCATTGCCTTCAGGTTAGGTTATGGTGACATACAAAGACCGCTTGATATTCTAGCCAGTTACCTCATTAATTCGTATTCTTCAAAATAGGTTTAACACATCCAATGGGAGATATTTCTAACTCTTATCGGTTTCAAACTAGTAGCATAGAACATGATCTGCATGGTAGAATATGAAAATTTACCATTACAGTAGGGTTTGCCTCACAAAGCACAAGTTGATATCTAGACTTTGAGCAAAAAGAGAAAAATATTATCAGGCAGCACTAGAAAAGAAAAACATCCACAATGGAAGTGATAAGCTCTAGCAGGATGATATAATTACCCTGTTCATCTTGTAAAGTGCTGCAACCATTTCTGCTGTCCTGCCAGGAACTGCAGAAGCCACCTGAATCACACTATAAAATGAATCAATACTTGATTTCTTTGAACGATTTGCTTTAGCTCCTCTATTATTTTATTTTCAAAGGTTCTTTAATGGCAGATTTTCTCCAAACCAAGTACCTTTTTAATATTACAATCTTAAATTCCAAATAAATATATCAGATCATCTTGGAAGACACTACAGAGGAAACACTGACACAGTTAACCATTTTGCATTACTAAATAGCAAGGATCGTGTGCATGTGTCCATGTCTATCAAATTCAGAATATATATACACATATCAGTTCGATATAATACAATGTAGATAAGGTTGTAATCTATATATATATGCATGTGGATGTATGTGTATATGAATAGGCATGGGTATGGGTATGCATATGCACATGTATTACCAAAAATATGTATATATATGTCAGAATATATGTATGTATGTGTTTATGTATATAAAATATAATATACTAATTAAGAACATATGGTTTGGCTCTGCAGAAATTGAAAATACATTGTTACTGAGAAACAAAGAGAAACTACTCAAGGAAAAAAAATTGTAGACTATATGGCAGCAAGAGGCAGCATGCTTGAATAAACAGTAGAGAACACTATATTTGCTCATGAATCTTAAAAAGTAGTTAACTTGGGCATTTCTTTATTGAAGTTTGACCACTAAAGCTTCTTTTGTTACTTATGATCTATGTAGGACTAACACGGATACAAGTACCAATATGGGAATAGAATCCAATATAAATGCAGCAATTTTTTAATGATCTGTATTATTAAAAAATAATACAATAGCTTGGAAAACTTTTAAAAAAATAAAATAGAACACAAATCTGTCAACCGAAAAAGCCTTTAAATATCAGAACAAAAGTGAGTGATATATTTAAGAAGAAGGGAGCTTTGCCTATCTTTTGAATTCCGTAAGCGTTTCTTTCCTGGTTTGTTTTAATTTCCTCTAATAAAAACAGCTGAAGTGTTTAATTGTTAATTTGTTAATAGAACACTATGTTGTGAAAATGAGAAATTTCTTTTATTACAAATAAGCTATGTTGCATATTAGAGACAAGCACCATTATGGTAATGGCAATCAAATGGATGTGTAATGTCCAACTATTCTGTGACCCAATTACACTCATTGTATCCAGTTGTTCTATTACAGTGACACCCTTTTTGGGCTTAGAATGTCAATTTCAGTTATGACTTTTGTTTCATATTATTATAGTGTATGCTACACTATGGATGGCTACACCTTGTGATAGCAAGATTCGTGTGTGACTAAGTAATTTTCATATAACAGTTTATGCTAACAAATTTCCATACAATTTACAATGACGATGATGATTCTTGTACTAAGATGTGACATGCTGGAGATTGAATATTGTATTATTGTATGGTTGTAATAGATATGTGTTATTGTAACTATACTTGTATGCAACATGTTGACGTTGAATTGTGAATTTGTTGTGTTGGTTCGGCTATCTATTTTCCAGGGATGTGATGGTTGAATTGAGTGTGCAGGAATACAGGTTGGCCAAGTAGGATACGTAAGTGCCAATCCAAAAGCCTTGCTCCACACCAATGGAGCAAGAAGTCACATGCCTCACTCCATGCCAGTGGAGCAAGAGGCCACATGCCATGTTTCAAACCTGTAAACTACACAGCATAGTCTTAGTCTAACATTGACAACGACCACTACCCAATTTCTAACCCTATGCTTGTCATACCTTCCTAAGCGTTTGTTTGTGATGGGAATGTCATTTTGCTGTTATCTTACATAGGAGTAATGTTTTTGGGGCCCCCTCATGGATGAAATTTGAAGACTCTTTATGTGGATTTTAAAATGACTTAAAACTTGAAAAAAAAATGTTGTTTTTAGGTTGTTTTAGACCCTTAGGAGTGGTACCTAAGGGTGGATGCAAACAGCCCTAAAGCACAAGCCACTTTTTTTTATGTTTTGAACAGTAGTTAAGGGCTGACTAAGGAGGTGCTACAGCATTTTCATAAACAACAATGTTTGATGATTGATCTCATAATCAACACTCCCAGGTGTGGATTTCATTGAGATAAACTTCCTCTTATTACAAAGTGCAGACCCACCTTAACATTTTCATGGACAATAGATAATTATTTCCTCTTTGTTTTATATTCACTCTGATGTGCCACCATAGGCACATAACACACAAGTAAGTGGTGTACTTCCAACAAGTTCCACAGTGGTTATAACAATGACTTTAATCATTTTATAACAAATCTAGTTATCTATTAATTCAAATTCACAACCTTCATACCCTGTGTGCTGCCATGGATCCTTCTTCCAAGCTTACTATTGCTCAGCATTATGAACCAGATTGAATGACAGTGCATAGGCTCCCTAGCATCCATTCCACACACTCAATATTAAATCCGCCATGCATTAATCCTCATAGTTCTCTTTCCGTTGCATCACAAATCAGATGCCCTGTAACAGGTCCACAAGACATTTGATCACACGATACAATGATGAGATGGCCATGCAAGTTTCCCCATGGCATAACTCACTTGTCACAGCAAGGAAAAAGTGGTCCTCATAAGCAGTTTGTCATCTACAAAGGTAAGTGCAAGATAATGGATCCACATTGAAGGGGCAAAATGTGCAATATGGTTGACAATTTTATTTTCAATATTTTTTGACAAAATTAAAATCCAGTATTGCTAATTTTTAAATATGTAAGTTTTTAGACTTTAAACCTTTTTTCTATTTATTTATGAATTTTTGAACACAAAATCTCGTAATCTTGAAATGAAATATACTTTTATTTTTTTAATGACTTTTGATTTTGAAATTTTTATTTTTTAAATTATATGAGACCAATCTAGGCATCATTTTTATACACTTTAAAAGAATTCACGTTGTAATTATTTTAGATCAAATTATATGGGTTGTACATGAGAGCTTTTAAGTTTACACCTTAATCCCAGTAAAAATTTGATAAAAAAATGTGTATATTCTAAAAAATTAGTATTACAGAAGAAATCCAAACCAAATGTCAACATCTAATGCATTTGTCCATAAAAAGATTTTGAAAAATAATTTTTATGTAAGTCATACACATGTATGCTTTGGCCTCCAACATATTTCTTTTTAAAGGTCGCTTTTGTACATCCTTTACTTAACCAGCTTTTATTATCTGGGTATTAGAATAAATGATAAATTTGAAAACTAGAAACAAAATCCTGCATTTAATATTTTTACAATATGTTAATATTTTATCTAAAAGTGCCTCAAATCTTTACCCCAACTATAACAAACTCTAATTTTCAAGAAAAAAGATTTCATTTTTTGGCCAAAAAATGGACCCATTATCTTGCACTTACTCATAAGATAAGAGGTTTAGTTTAGTTCAACTAGAAATTTTACCAGTTATATTCAACTGAATCATAATTGCAACTCTTAGACTTAGATCTTTTAAATAGGTACTGTGACTTTTCTCATTTCTGATCCAAAGGATTGGTATTGTTTCAATTATCGAATTCACTTATCTTATGTAGAGTTCCCAACTGCCTAACTAAGCAAAGATAGCATTGTTACAATCAAGTTAGCATCTCTACTTCCTCAAGGTTATTCATCCATGGCAATCAATGAATTCCTCCTTGGAAACTAGTACAAATGTTGATTTCCTTGTATCCTATTCCAAACAAGTCTTTAGCGTCACATAGATTTCCTTTGTTTTCATAAGCATAAAATTGCTATAAAATCAAGCAGTGTACTTCCATTGCAATACAGTAACTAATCAAGTACCATGCACATTTTTTTCATCGGCTAAGCTAACACACAATAAAACTTTCATCAACAAATCAATATTACAAAAGAAATTCATTTACCAAATCAAGATGGGTTATTCAACACCCCTTTGTTCTCTACTTTTAGGTACTCCTTGGATGCTCCTCGTCATGTCCTCCCCTTCAAAGAGGTCATCACTAAAGTTGCCAAAGAGGATGCCAATAGATAGTACATCCAAGTCACTTGGAACTCTCCCTCTGAGTTGCTTAACCCCAAGTTTGCTTTTCACGCAAAACATTTCCTACAAGTGTTGTATTGTATCATTTGTTGTCCTCACTATCTCAAACACCATTGGTTCCATGGGTTGAGGTTTCCCCATGATCAACTAAAGATGTGCTCTCACCAACTATGAATTGAGACTAATCATCATATTCTCCACCAAGACCAAATCTATTCTATTTGCTCCTTCCAAGAGGCAGAGACTAAGGAACACTTCATTTTCAAATGACCCATTTACTATGACATTTGGGGGGAGATACAACTACTTCTACAAAGAATCAAGCAACACTCTATCTATTTTCTTCAAATATCTAGACTAGTGATGCTAGCCCTTTTCTCTTCAAGAAGCCATCACCCTTTGATATCGATCTTACAAGCCCGATAATATTGATCACCTCTTTCTTCCAAGACATTTAGGGAATTGACAACATTTAATGCCCTTTGGATACTGTTGCTTCACGCATGGAGGTGGATAGACCTGTGAGACGGCATTTCTCCAAGCATACCAATTTTACTGAAATATCTTTGCACATTGTCCCTCGACATGCTTCTACTCCTTGACATTGTGGCTCTACTCCTCGACAACATGGATCTACTCCTTCCCAACTACCACTCAAGCCATAACCATAAACATACATTATGAGTTTCTTCACCACTACAAGAGTTACAACAACCTTGGATGTTATGAGAGATTCTAGATGGAGTCTTTGCTTCTTCCTTGCACCATCATGCCTAACCTTGCCAATCTTTGGCATTCCCCGATGAAAGATCATGTATCGATCCTTTCACCATGATCAATGATGGTGTTGATGATTCCTCCCTTCTAGGCCCTGTATCCTACCCTTTTCCTTCATTAGCTCTTGCTCTTTGAGGATTTTGTTCCCCTAAATGACTATTTGTATCATTGTTTAAAAAACCTATGAGTACTCACAAGACTCAAGAGTACTCACCTAGGAAAACTGCAAACAAGTAATTGCCTAAAAAACTCGGTGCCGATTTTTTCTATAATCCCACCATAATTTTTCAGAAAAAGCTACCAAAAATCCAACTTACCTAAACCTGCAATGTCAAAAACCTCAACCAAGATTTGAGATTAAAAAAAATGTGATGCAAAATTTTTGTCTCACTCCCTTTTTCTGACAAACCCTTAGACTATGACAACGGATGGACGACTACAACAACAACTAGGGCATGATTTCAAGCTACAAGGGCACAATTTTTAGGGCTGCATTTGGAATTTTAGGGTTGTGCTTGGATTTTCAGAGCCGTGTTTGAAGCTTCAAAGATCTAAAGACTTGCAAGTATGAATCATGAATCCATGATCGTCATTACTTTAAATTCTTTTCAGATTTTGTTAGTTGTGCTACTCAATTGTTTTCATTGTTTAAAATTTTAATGACTGTCATGGCATCATTACTTTAAATTTTTCTTCAGATTTTCTTAGTTGTATTGCTCAACTACTATCATTGTTTAAAATCATTTTCTTTTTCAAATTTTCTTAGTTGTGTTGCTGTCATTGTTTAAAATTTTAATGACTTAAAATTTTAAAAAATAGCTGTCATTAAAATTTTAAACAACAGCAACATAGCTAAAAAAAATCAATCATAATTTTGAACCTACACTAAGTCAATGAATGGAGGAATATAGCCCATCACAGTTGTTAATTTTTATTTTTCATTATTTCCTTTTTGCCAAAATTTATTTCCCTTTTTTGTAAAGAATATGGCATCCACACTACAAGTAGGAAAAGTGGCAAGCCTAAGTACCCTTCCTAGAAATGTGGAATAGAAGGTCCAAAAAATGGAATGGTTATTTGCAACCATTGTACTAAGGATATGAGGGGGTATAAATCGTCTAAAATATCCCTTGCGCAAATCCTTTGCCAAGATGTACAGCCATTAACTGAAGCAAATGGATGTTCAAAATGAGATAAGAGCTCTCATTTTAGCATTTGAATAGATTAAAAATAAAGAAAAAGCAGACAACTAAGGCAATGGGAGCCTTCACCTTGATTTCACAATTCTACAACATCAAACATTGAGGTAGATATGGGGGGCTATTCTTCCATTGAGCCACAAATATGAGGATTAGGTAGTGTAGGCAGCCACAATTCTAGTTTTCTTGTTCCTCGTAACACACTTGGTGCACAACCTTTGTTGGAAGGTACCACCCAAACTAGGGAATTGCATCATGAGGTGAAATTGGCATGTTTCAAATTTTGATAGTAAAATAATATTCCATTAAATGTTGCTTCAAGTCCTTATTGGAAGCATTTGGTTATTGCATTAATCATGGAAAGTAAGGGGTTCAAGGCCCTAAATAGTTATGAATTGAGTGGCCTATTATTGAAGGATAAGATCGAAAATATATATAAGCTAGTACAAGAACAAAAACAGCTTTGCAAAAGCAAAGGCTGCAACATTTTATCTAATGGGTGGACAAATGCTAGCAATGGGACACTCATTAACTTTTTAGTGACTTCAAGAGGACAATTAGTCTTTTTGAAGGCAATTGATGCTCCAGTGAAGGAGAAGATGTTAAGACCTTGTATACTTTATTGGATGGGGTGGTGATGGAGGTGGGAGAGTATAATGTTATCTAGATAGTGATGGACAATGCATCTACATTTGTGGCAGTTGGTAGACTACTAGAGGCAAGCCACCCTACATTGTTTTTGAGCCCTTGTGATGCCCACTGCATTGACCTTCTCCCTTAAGACATTAAGGAAATTAAGATAGGTGAAGAATGTGGTGGAAGATGCAAGGAATAGTACCAAATACATCTATATCACACATGGATCCCGAATATCATGAGAGAGCACATTAATGGCAATGAGCTCCTGCATACAGGAATCACACACTTTGCCACTAATTTACGCACCTTGCAGAGTATAGCAACTGCATTGCCCAACCTTAAGCACATGCTAGTGAGCGAAAGTTGGTTGGACAGTCCTTAGTACAAGAAGGCTAAAGTAGAGAGGGTCATGAAGACCATTTTGGATGATACAATTGTCAAGACCATTAGGAGATCATCAAGGTAACTTTTTATCACAATTTCTTTCTACTTTTTTAAATTACAATGTTACAAGTTGTTTTTGTAAAGTTTTGATATTTTAATTTACCAACTTTAATTTATTTTTATTTCTGATTTAGTTTGATTTTCTAATTTTCTTTTCATTCACTCTCTTGTTTTAGGTGTTAAAATTGTTAGTTGGGATGGTTCTACAATTGGTGGATGGGGATAAAAATCCCACGGGATATCTATATGAGGCCATGGATAGGGCCAAAAAAAACAATTCAACATTTATATGGATTGAAAGAAATAAATGTGAACCCCTATGATGCATTATTGATCAAAGATGGAACCAAATAGTCCACCAACATATTCATGTTATTGCTTGCTATTTGAACCCTAAGTTTTTCTTCTCCCCTCCATCTAGAGCAAATACAAAGGTTATGCTTGGCCACAACACATGTATTGAGAGGTTGGTCCCCAATGACAACCTTCAAGACCTCATACGCAATGAGATAAAGAGTTATAAAAAGGCAAGGGAGGCAGTGTGGGGGCAATATTTTCTTCAGTTTTATGCATTCGTAGGAGAGCCACTCTACAACTAGGTTAAAAAAACGTATACGATTAATTTTAGTTTACAAATTTTAAATTTTAAGTTTACTAAAATTCTTACAAAATTATAAATGTTGTCCTTGCACATTTGTGGTGGAAATATTTTGGTGCCACAACGCCTAATCTTCAAAAGTTTTCTGTCTACATTTTATCTGTAATGTCCCTTACTAAATTAGGCTTTAATATGCTGATTTTGTGCCTTGGGAATTTTGTCAAACACTTGCCAAGCAAAGTATGAATTTGCTGTTATCAACTCTTTTGAAGATCTTGATGTTGTTAAAGAACATATGCATTCATAAAGCCCTATGCAATTGACTGATTTTATATGAGTATGCAAAGCAACAATCAATGAATGACTTTCCAATGCTATTATATGACTGAAAATATGCATCTATAGCCAAGGGACATTAATGCGAACACTTGGCAAGCAACCTAACGTGCATCTACAGCTATGAGGAATTATATCAAACACTTATTATGCAAACTAGTTGTGCAAGAAGTAAGCTTCAGCTCTTTAGACAATATGTCAAACAGTTGACATGCAACTACAGCCAAAAACATAAAGATAAATATGAAATGTGCAGCCCTTCTTCTTATTATATTTTTCAATGCAACTTGAGTACAATGTTGAGACCCTTCAGCTCTGATCGTCCTTCATGTAAGGCGATTTCAATACCAATGCAAGACTAAATGCAAATACACACTTTCAGAATTCTGTTCAAATGATTTGCAATTACAGGGCTGTATTGACAGCGACTTAGTATGATGTTCATATGCATTCCTAATACAAATTCTAAGGCAGCGATCTGAGCAACTTGCAATGATAAATATTATACATGCCAACTGTAAATGATAGAACCTGGAAATGTGATTGATGGCAGCACTTCAAGACTTCACCATTTACTTCTTGATGTTGATCAAACTTTCTCAAAGTGTAGCGCCCAACATTATGATACTCCACGATCTATATTATGACTGGAAATGATGATGGCAATGACCCCAATGCTGATCAAATTAATCTCCAGGTTGCAGCGCTTCTATATGCTGGAGATCACAATTTTTATGAATATTCTCCTTTCCAAGACGATGGCCAATGAACCCACAATTGTGCCTCCAACAGCTGCGAACTTCCTAGAAATAATGCTGCAATCCTTCCTTGATAAATCCCACGATTTTCTGTCTGTATAACTTGGTGTCAACACTGCAAAATGCTGCGACTTTGTATCTCAGTAGTGCCATGATTTCTTTAAGCAATTATTGATAAAAATCAGATTGCTAGAGGATGTCAAAAATCATCCTTTCTGAAAATATCTCCACAACTAAAAATGTTCTTCAATATTACTCAACACAATGATGCCAACAACTGAAAATTAATCTTCAATGATTCCACAAATCAAATTCTCCAAATTTGGCCAAAGGCCACTAAATTTGCCCAAATGAGAAGTCTGAAGTAAATCCTCCAAGATTCCAAACTAGGGTTGATATTTCACAACCGAAATTGGAAGTAACCAGCTAGGTTTGGTCTTTCACAAACAAAGACTGGAAATCAACAAGCTAAGCATTTAGCTTCAGCAATGTAGTAGAAAAGAGGTATTCAACTCAAAATGTCCAAATGCATAGCCAAAGCCTCTTTTTATACATTTTCAACCTCATCACCAAGAGGCTTCTAGAAGACTCTTGTTTTATTCCTTAAGTGACTTTATTATTTTATTATTAAGTCACTTAAGTCACTTTTTATTATTAAATTAATTAAATAATAAGTCATCCCTTTTGATATTTTATTTTTTTGGAATAATTTAATAAATAATTAATTTAATAACACCTCTTGATTTAATTAAATCATCAATTAAGCTATCCTCATGAAATATAAATAATTTGGACAACTTAATTAAATCACCATACCTCCCATTCGGGGACATGCCATTATCCCAGCCTTGTAGCACTTCTAGTTGTGAGCGCAACTAGAGTGTTTTTTATGCCATTCACATAAAAAAGCACAAGTTGACTCAAAAATGATTCAATGACCTTGTCTTTTGTGATGAGCCTAACTAGCTCCAACTCAACCTCTGAACAATAACTGCCTGTTTTCGTGTTTTGTTTGATTTTTGATGAATTTTAAAGAAGAATTGTAGACAGAAGTAGAAGGTGTGCCAAGCATAAATGGAAATAAAACTATAATTTAAGCTAGATCTGAGAAACTGCTTATGAATTATGTAATAAACAACTGCTACAAATAGATCATGAACAACAAACATACCGGGATACCTCCAAATTATTTAAATAAAGAATTTTTGCACTTGCCAGGAAAGAATGGCTAAAACTAAGTAAATGCAACGCTTGGAGCCTGGATCTACTTTCTCCCACACAAAAATTGGAGGAAAGTAGCTGAGAAGGTTGGACGCCTAGGATGGGGTCCAATCAGGGGCCAAAAGTGAGGCACTTTAGCTCCTAGCTTCACACGCCATTCCCAGAAGGACATGCCTTTCAAGGCAAAAGTACGGCCTCTGAAATGAAGATGAAGATCCTGTATGGAAAGCTGTAAACTGATGAAGATGGCGTCCCTGATGAAGAAACCCTCTTCCTTATTGCAAACTGAAGAAACTGTTGAATTAAAACCTCTGAAAGCACAGATGAACTTCTGTATGAAGCTCCCACAATAGCAACCATTCAACTGATCCCTCACAGTCCCACAATCACTGATTCAATGAAGAATTTTCGCTCTCCAATGAAGAATTCTTGAAACCCTTGCCCTCAAACAAAAATCACAGAGAAGTTTGAAGCAAAGTCAAATAATCACATACTGAGGTCGATTTGCTCCTTTTGCCTTATAACCCCAAAAGGCACGACTTTCAAGAAGTAACGCCACTTTTTGCATTTAAATACATTTAAAATGTATTTAATATCTTTTCCATAGTTGGGCGCCCAAATAAATGACTCAAGTGAATTTAAATATTCACTTTAACATTTAAGTCATAAAGTGCAAATATTTCAAGTGGGATTTAATACGTTATAAAGTTAAATAATAACTTTATAATATCTCAATAGACGATAAAATACCCAACCACTGAAATATTAATAACTTCCTCCCAACTCAATATTTTTCCGTGTCGTCAGAAGCTGGTGAACATTGAACGACAAACACCTGTACTGAAACCAATACTGAAGTGAAGGAGTGGGAATGTCAAAACCCACCAAAACAGCCACTGACCCCCTCACCAGATCCTGTCAACCTATAAGGGTCCAAGAGATAGGCTAACTCAACTACTCCTAATAACTAACTAGAGTGGGGACATTACATCTTTGTATACAAGGGCAAGATACACATCATGTGCTTGACCTCAATGACACGATCCATATTCACATTGTGTTGCTAAGGATGCAAATCGATTATTTACTACTGATGAAATCATGGATTTGGCAAGGGATGCAACCAAATGGCAAGCAAATGTGGCAGCATATGAGGAGGTAGAAGGCAATTTTAGTAATCCACCAAAGACAAGTTCACCCATTCACAACTTAGTCCTATGCCTAAGGCTCATATTGAGGCTCTTGTTGAGGATACTACAATTATACCATCCACTTCCACAACACCCACACAGCAGCAATAGACTTTTATAAGCTTTAGTCATAGAATAGATTTATGATTTGTAAATTTTGTTGATATTGAAACTTGAAGTTCATAGTATTGAAACTTTGAACTTATTTTTGACCTATGAAGTGTATTGAACTATAATTTTGATCTATATAAAAAGAAAATCAGTAATATTGTCCATAAATTCAATAATATGCATTTTTTAAAGAATATTTTAAAATTAATGTATTTTTTAATGTTCCATAAATTTGTATTTCTTTGGCTTCATTGTCCTCTTGAATTCATAATCCTTGTCTCAAATTTATTTCTTAAGCTTCTCAATCTCTCTGTAGGCATAATGGAGTTCCTCCTCAAGATCCACCTCTCCTTTGTCTTCGCTATGTACTTCTTTTAAATCTTTTTCTTCTTTCTTTTCGTCTCTATCATCTTTTGCTTCCAACGCCATGAAGAGTACTTCTCTATCACTATTTGAAATTTCTTCATTGCTTTCCTCCAATGAGCTATTAATCTTTCCTTGAATAAAAACTCTTCTTGTACTTATGGAAATCCTTCTTCTTTTGACCTTGCTTGTAGCCCTTCTTTTGTTGATATCTTCTTCCTTTCTTCACATAGCGATCCTCTTCATCATCGCTGCTCTCACTCTTACCCCATAGACTCTTAGAAGCAAAATGACCTATTCTACCACAATTAAAACATTTAAATGGTAACTTACCTTGATACTTCTCAGATCCTTTCTTTAGCTTTCTCATGAAGTGAGCTTCTTCTTCATTCATTTCATTGCTTGAGCTATCACTTGGTTCATATATTTTATTCTTTCCCTTCCTTGACACTTTGAAGGCTGCCTCTCTTTTTAATGGCTTGTCTTCAATCCTCCTTTCATGGGCAGTAAGAATCCCATGCAACTCGCCCTTTGTTAATTTGTCTAGATCTCTCATTTTTTCAATCGCCAAAACTTTGGGATCAAATCTTAAAGGTAAAGACCTTAATACCTTTTGTACAATCACAGCTCCTTCAACTTTTTCACCAAGACCTCTTATTGTGTTTACGATCTCATCAATACAAAGCAAATAGGAGGCTATGTTCTCTTCTTTCATTTTAAGACTTTTGAATTGTCTCCTATGAGTTTGAAGCTTTGCCTTCTTTACTTGTCATCTTCTTCATAGATATTCTTCAACTTATCCCACATGTCCTTAACCGATTTGCAATGCATAACTTTCACAAACTCCAATTTAGATAATCCACACAAAATCGCATTCTTTGCTTTCACATTGTTTTCACTTTCCCTCTTTATTGCCTGATCCGTTGGGGGAGATGTCAGGCTATGTAGCCATTTTCAACCAATTGCCAAATATCATACCCTAAAGCATTCAAGTAGGTTTCCATCCTTATGCTCCAAAAGGCATAATTTGTTCCATCAAACAATGGTGCCCTATTTGATGAGAAACCATATCCTTCTTGCCCGGCCATATGTGTTCTTTTGGATCTTCCTTCTAGCAGTTGGATGTCTTTGAAGGAACCTGCTCTAATACCAATTGAAGAGCACTAGCGGTAGGGGGAGGGGGGAATCAGTATAAGAACAATCTTTTACTTTTTCAAAACTTAATCAACCACAACAATAATACTTCAAAACTTAATCATCAACAACAATAACACACATGCAAGATCTAGCAATAAGAAACACAAGACGAACACACGGTTTATGTGGAAACCCTTGAGGGAGAAAACCATGGCAAAATATTGCTTATATAGATCTTCTTGTAGGCACCAACCTACTTCATTAACAAAGCTTCTTTCATAGGCACCAACCCATAGGAGACACCAATCCCCACAACTAAGCACCAACTCAGCAATAGACACCAATCTTTTGTAATGAGAGGCACCAACCTCCCGATCTCCTTAGTTAGAAGGCACCAACCTCCTAATAAACAATACAATAATTTATTTGAGACGTCTTCTTAGATCGGCCGTAATTCACCTTCATAAATCTGCTCACTGCTTCACCAAAATATGCCTTTAGAATTTTCAAAGATCCTTCATAAATTCTGCCATAAAGCTCATATGGATCTGCTCATATACCTTCAAAAATCTGCACTAATGTGTCTTTCAAATCTACTCCTTATACGAACGATATTCAATGAATTGCTTGCTTTCAAATGGACTCCACAATCGCTTCAAATATTTTCACCAAGGGAGGCGACTTTATGAAGCAACACATATCTTGCAAATGGATGCAACTCCTTTTAAATGCACCCTTTCATCTCTACCTTGGGCACTTCAATAGGGGTCGGCCCCTATATTTAATTATATTTATTTTTATTATTTTTTTTACTTTCAAAAATAAACCCCCAAAAATGGGGCACACCACATGAGAGGGCCGGCTCTCTTCATAAATAAATAATTTACAATTTTTATTTATTTTAATGAGGGCGTCTAGAATCTAAGGGTCAGCCCTTAGCAATAATATATTTTATTTTATTTTCTTGCACCTCCAATCTTGGTCTCGAAACACCTTTGACATCAATGACAACAATTTCCAACACTTCTTAGGTATATCATTAGTACTCTATAATGAGAGCTATTTTCCATAATCCTCACTAATCATTTTCTGAACAATGAATCGAGAAATGCAATCCAAAACATTAATACAAAATCTTCAACACTTTTTTCCAAAAGTTTTATACTGAATAGCCTAGATGTTAAAATATGAAAGACATTAAGGAAAGTAACTAGAATTCTTTGAAGTTGACCCATTGTTGTAACTTCATTTGAAATCTAGTATTGCATCAAGATGACATGCAGAATAACAATCGACAATCCCAAGAACAACTACAATAGATTTATATTTTATTGCCATTTCCAAACTTTATAATGCTTAAGACGAAGAATACAACAATTTTAACTATAGTTTAAGACATTCATTTCCTATCCATGAAACATGATCCACACATAATCATGACATAAAAACAAATATTCAATTCATAGATGCAAGTGATATAGAAATCTAGCCTTCTTCCAATCCATGCCATATTTGCAATAAGCCTTGTAGAAATCTTCCAATTCCTTCTCGCTCCATTGAGATCCCAACATGTCCAAGAGTTTACGCTTCTGCATCAAAATGCAATAAAAGCTCAAGTACTCACGCATGTTAAGAAAATATATAATTACTACAATCATCTAAAGCCACAATCAAACTATATTCCTCTGCGAGCCCTTTCAAGATAGAAGGGAAGGAGGGGGCTGATGAGAAAACACAAGAATGTGAACAGGGGACAACTACAAGTACCCACAAAATTCTAGGAACTATATTTGAATAGCCAAATAGCAGAGAGGCAAGAACGAGGGGATGGGAACTCAAACTGCCGACCACTAGGGCAGAGATTCATCCCTGTGGAACATGAAATAATTGAGCAAGTGTAACTACTGTTTATAATGCATGTGTTTCGTAGTACAGAATACTTAAACAAGACAATTTGCAGTTAGCTTTCATGAACATGAGCACAAACCATCTACAAGAAAAAAAAATTTAAGTAGCAAGGCTACACTGTGCACATACATTAAAAAAAAATTTAAAAAGCTTCCCTCTTGAATACTTATCAATAGTCAATTCAAGTGGTATTAAAGATATTCTCAATGCACTGTATATTCTAATGCACAAAAGATCTTGTAAACACCATAGATTTTAACATCATGACAGACGTAGGATTTGGCACTGGAATCACAGACTAAAAACTTCGAGATTGCGAAGAAATTTATTCAAGCAACTACAGGGGTCAATACTGGATAAAGAATGAACACATTTCGTTGACAAAGAGTGCCTGGAAATGACAAGAATGGATTAATTAGCCTGAATATAAATCAATATATTTTAGTGCTTGCATCTTATATCAACATACAAGTTAAATTTTAAAACATTGATAATTTTGTTTGAATTGCTATACATCCAAGCTTGAGAGAATTTCATAAATTGCACTAATTGTTAGACACGTATATACTTGTCAAACAATGTTTGACATACATGAGAAAGTCTTCAACATTTTGGCACAATCAGCTTTAACTTATCATCATCTAACCATGAAATAATAAACCACTGAAACCAAAACGGTCATACCCTAGGTTATACAGTACACATACCAGAGACAGATACGCTCCCCAGACAGGGGAGATCTGTTGAGACAATTCTAGCTAGCAGAAGACATCTACTATAAATAAATAAATGAAATATAGGCCCCAAAATGGCTAAAGAACCCACCCAAGCAATTCCTTATTCAAGAAAAGACCTAGCGGAAATCTGGAAAGAATGCAAAACATTCTGTAGGATCTCCTAAAGAAAAGAACACATGATGTAGAAATAATTGCAAGTTCGGGCACCATAGACTTGCAAGGAAGGTTTTGATACAGGAGAGGGTGACAGAGAAAGCTTATTTTCATGTGTAATTCATTGTTTATAACAGTTCATTTTAATTTGAAATTTTTGAAATCTGTATGTGAGTAACTGTGTATATCAAACATATCACATACTTAAGCATCCTGTACCCTAATACAGAAAATAGTGCTCTTGTTCCCGTGCACATAGACATGCCTCCCGATGCCTATGTATAAGCATTTATTCATGTAATCTTAAGTACAACGCAACAAAATTCATAACTATAAATATGATATATCAGAATTCCATCCAAAGAAGAAGATACTAATTGCCTGTAGGATAATTTGTATGCAGCTTACAAAAAAAGTCATTTCACACATTCAAAATATAAGCAGAGTCTGAAATTACAAAAAAGTTATAGAACTGTCGATGTATCTAGAATAACATCTTGCAGATTATATGCAATGCATCACTTTAACTCTTGTTTTTACTTCAAAAAAACATTGATATGCCATCATCAGCTAACCAAATGGATATTTAGAGTGCACCAAAGAAGCTAACCTTGCATGCTATTTAAGCTTCGCCACATTTTATTATACAGAAAAAAGTAATACCGGGCATCAAGCATGCATTTCGGCGCTTATAGTTTCTAATTACATTGGAACTGACCCTTTTAAATATTTGTAAAATTGAGAGAGAGTAAAACTGAGCTGAAGCACAACTATACTAATGCTAACCCTTGGCGTGTTTTTGTTTGCTATAGCTTGTTCGTTATGCTCGGCACCTTCCTTGCTGACATTCTTTCGCTTCCTTACGGGCGCCATTACTTGTTTACAAACGCCCAACCCACTTTGTTGCCCTCGTGCATTCAACTGCGATATATCAACTACACCACATTATAGCCCAGAAGAATAAGTTTATATATTGACGAAACGAAACCTGCTATGCAAACAGGAAAGATACCCTGAGATTAGTAATCCAATGAAAAGGAACTCTTTATCCAGCTCGCCAGGATTCAAATCTCATTGGCGTTGTACTACTTGTACTAAAGTCATGTGATAAAGAATTGTGGAATCCGTGGACTCTAATGCATACTGGAGCAAATTTCCAGAGCTAAACACCATTTTTATTCGACTCTTCAACCTCTCTAAACCTGCAGATTAAACCAAATTCAGGTCCCGGAAGAGAATACTTGATATATATAAACCTTAAGAAACACAATTAATGGCGCCCATTTAAACAGCAAATATTTGTGTTGTTTGATGGACACAGTATGATGTTATGAAATTTAAATTTAGCCACTCTCAAAGAAAATAATGAAATAATAAGAAATAAAAAAAAAATAAAGATGAAATTTGATTTATGAGATAAAACAATAAAAGTATAATTCAAATGGCATTAAGGGCATAGTGCAATGGTTGAGATGAGGTGTGATGTTGTTTCGACGTCCATTTAAGTTCAAAATTTAGGTGGATTGATGTATAACGGAAAAGTGTTTTTGGTAAGTTTGTCACTTGTAAAGGGGGCAAGCATATTATTCACATGGATAACCACTCTTGGCTCAAAGTGGTTGTGAAGGAGGTTTTAGGTTGCAAGAATGAATGAATGAATGCATGCTTTTAATTATGTCCACGAGACCAGCCGGTCTATCGGACCCAAGAAATAGAACTAAATTGTTTTTTGCAACAAACAAAGCAATCGTCGACCCCACCAACTACTCTTTGTTCTGAGGAAGTGGGACTTCAACTTACATGATTGTCCTAACACCAATGAGGAAATTAAAAATTATGTCACAAAAAAATTAATGGTTGTCATGTGGACAAAACAGATTGGGCGGAAGAAAGCTCGCTATGTCAAAGTTCAACCCAACTTGGGAACACGGTGAAAAAACTTATTTAGGTGCAGCTATTAAAGGTAAAGCAAGGTTACTAATAGCTCAATTGAGGACCAGGTCACATCATTTTAGGTGTGAAACTAGAAGGTGGACTATACCTAAGGAAGCGTGGGAGGATAGAATTTGCATATTTTGAAGCAAAGGGTTGGTAGAGACAGAATGGCATTTTATCATGGAGTGCACGATTTATGAGGATATTCGTAGTCAGTATGAAGGCAATTTAAAGATCGACAACCTGCACGAGCTATTTGACGAAGAAAAGATCAACAAGACTGCTAGTTTTTTGGTCAAAATTCATAGTAGAAGATCTAGCATCGAAAAGAATTTGGAGTTTTTGTAGTTTTGTGGTTCTCAGTCCCTTAGACTTTTGGTCTCGTGGACGACATTAAAATCCCTCATGCATTCATTGTAGCAAAGATGCATGTCTTATCAACAAACTCATGCAAAGTAGTTGTGAGGGAACTTTTTTTATATGGAAGTTGCAATAACCAATTCAATAATATAATACCTGCAATGGAAATCTAATATGGTGGCATTAGGTGTTTCTATGCACTTTTCATGGGTTTTCTCCAACTATACCTTAATGTCTTTACCTTCTTCAATTTTTGTGTATGATCTCTATTATGGTTATTTGTAGGTTTATTCTTATCTTAAGCATGTTTAGATTGATAGAGTCTTTTTTATAGTTATTGCAATATAAGTTTGTTTCTATCAAAAGGACTAGCAAGATCATTTTTGGGTGAATATTAGAGACATAGCCTTCATCGTTTACAAATAAAGTGGTATCAAAATATATAAGATCAACAATTGAAGTTGTGGACATGGTACGCCATCCTCTAGATCAATTGGAGGAGATAATATAGTATCGTATGAATTTTAGATTGGCTCAAGAGAGTGGACAAGAGGAAGAAGAGCTATGGTAAGGGAAGATGACAATGGAGAGGCCCATTTCAAGTGATTAGAAGACGATGTTGCGAGAATAACTAGTTAGGTTGGTAAGATATATAGGTTGGGAAACATAATGATTACTCTAATAGAGATGTTAGGTGTGGGTTGACATCATGAAGAGGAAAAAAGAGCCAAAAAGAACTAAATTTAAACAAGGTGAAACCTTAAAAGGTAGTTCTTCAAATTTAAAGCTAAGACAACCATACAATGGTGAAAACAGTGTAGAGAAACTTGATCAATGGATATCACAGATAGAAGTGTATTTTAATCTTCACAATTCACTCCCAATCAACAATTTTTTTTGCTTGGTTCAATCTCATTCATCATGCAATAGCATGGTATGAAAGGTGTGCATTATACTTGGATTTTAGGAAAATAGCTCATATATCGAAAGGGGGGAACTTCAAAACACTACTCAAGAATATAATTTCATCTTGTTTACCATGAGGAGTTGCATGCAGTGCAATAAAACATCTTTTGACAAAGTTGTGCCAAAGTGTACAAGAGTATGCAAGAAAATTTTGGAAGAGAGTGGTTCAATTGGAGAAGGTTGTCGTGGACAAGCAAGTGTCGATGGAGTACTATCTTAAACTTAGCAAGAAGAAGAGCTCCTCATTCAAGCAAAAGAATAAGGAGAAATAGGAATATCAATAAGGTGGATGAAATCACAAGGATAAAGATCAAGGAAAGACTAAGAATATAGCACAATGATAAAGACTAAGCAGAGTCTAAAAGAAGGACAAAGGTAAAGAGAATGACAAGTTACATTGTTCACATTATTATAAGGTGAAACATTCAAATGAGGTGTGGGAAATTGCACTAAGATCTTGTACCTTCGTGGAGAAAGGACTTCAATTCAACCTTTGTGAATAAACGTAAGGAAATTAATGGTGATTCTATGATCTGTAATTAAGGTTTACAAATTAACTTGCTCTTAATTCTAATTATAGTTTTTTTCCCAATCACAAAAAATAGAATTGTGTGGTTATGTTCTTTAAACCGTTGAAATAACAAAATTGAGTTCACTTAATCCTTTACTTATCCTGATAACATTAACTAATTACTTAAATGACGTAATTAACATTCAAAGTAGGAATTAAAATTGAAAAGAATGAGAGAATTTAGAGAATTGAGAGACAACAAGAAATTTGTTAACGGAGTTCACCCATATGTTCGGGCTATGTCTCCAGGTTCGCTTCTCAATGTGGAACCACTTTATTAATGGTGCCAAGCTTTAACTACTTTTGTACACCATCCAAGCTTCAGACCTACATTACAATTTCTTCACACTCTCTTAACTCCTAAGGACCCTATGCATTCTCCTCTACTTGCATTCAAGGGATAGGCTTCGAATGCCTCTAAATCCCAATCTTGAAGGATTACAAAATATAAAGTCTTTGAGCATTTAACACTCTCCAAGTTTCTTCCTTGCCTAATCCTCCAAAATGCCTATTCTCCTTTTAAGAAAAATTGCCCCTCCTGTCCTTGTTTCAAGAGCAAAATCACCCCTTTAAATACCATTTCATATGATTTTTTAAGGGGTAACAATAAAATTTCCTCATTATTCTCCTATCTCCTATTTTAAAAATAAAATCATGGAGCTAAGGTTCTCCTTAATCCAAGCCTTTATCCTTCCCTTTACATTTTTTGAGCTTGGTAAGATAACAAAACAAATTTCTACATATAGCATATTACATACAAAGCCTGTGGTCTAGTGGTTATTTTGGAGTGCTTGCATCCTGGGGGTCAGCGGTTCAAAACCATCGAATCCCATTTTTGTATAGTTATTGGCTTCTTTATGTCATTCAAATATATTCTTGGCTGGTTTACTCCATAAAACCCGCACAACCAAGTTGGTTAGAGGAGAAGTCATAGGGGATGGGGCTCGGCAATTCAAACCGCCTCCCCTCCCAAATAGCAAGCTATCTTCTTCAAATTAAACCCACGACCCTTATAGTTTTGCACGAGATATGTGACGGATTGGTAGGCATAGGAAATGGAAGCCGTAGGTTGGTGTTTCGACCCCCACCTCACACATTTTGAACAAACTTCATTCATCGCCCAAAGGAGTGTCAACAACATGCCATGTGGCACAATCTGATTCACCTACAACTACCACGTATCCATCTGTGATTGGTCCAACTCGCTATCGTACTGTTGACTCACCTGCCCAGCCAGATGCCACGTGTCAAGGTCTAAACCATCCACGTCAACGTACATCCTAACACATCAGCATGTTGACGTCATGCTAACATCAACAATGGTACCTTGGTCAAGTTACCTAAAACTTTGACTGGGTGTATTTTTCATGTACGCTATGTTTGAGGTGAAACATCATTTTTGACCAATTCCTGAACGATCAATTTTTTGACTTTGCATCCTACCTCTGGTACCCTTGTTTTGACCAAACTTTGATTGAGCATATCTTGAGCATATGATCTCCTTTTGATGCGATTCAATTTGTGTCGGGATCGTGTCAACAAGCTCTATGCAATGATGCTAGTTTCATTGGATTTTCGAGACTATGAAGTTTTTGGTCTTTTGGATCCTCCTAGATCATTCCTCCCAATTGAGAAGCTTTTGGACCACCAAAAGTCTATTTTTACATAGAATTTAAGCGAGGGTGTTGTTGCCTCACTTGCCCAGTATCATCTATCTGCCCTGCCGAAATTTTGATTATCTATCCCATCACAAACAAGATGAAGAAAAAGATAGCATTGTTGATACAATCAACTAAATACCCATTAATATTTATTGACGCATCCACCAGCCATATAGAACTAACTAATAGAATGACAAGCAACAGCATTGAATAAACTGGTGTGAAATAAAAAGTATCAACATGTTGGATCTCCTGAATAGGAACATCACTAGAAAATGAATCATTTGAACCCTCTTTTACCTCCTTAGGTTGAAGGCTTAAATGTGTTTGCAATTGATCCTCGCATTGTGTTGTCTATGACACATTATCATGATTAGAAATTGTTTCATCTTCATCTCTAATATCACTAGTTGTTACAGACATAAGGGTTAATGTCTTGCTCGCATTTACAACCATTTTCAAATATCATGTGTTTACAACCGATCTATCACTCTTCATGCAATGATTTTTCACAATGAATTCAATTCCATCTTTAAACAAATGAGACATGTTATGTTCCCTATAGAAAATGGCCTTTCTATCATACAAGTAAGGACTTCCTAAAGCCATCCCACAAATGTCAAGTGGAATTACATCTAACTCTACCTCATCTACAAACTTAGATGTGATTGCAAATTGGAGTTTAAATTGCCTTGAGACATGTAACCAAGCATTATCATGCACCCAACCTAATGGATATGGTTTTGGATGAGGTATTGTTTTTAATCCCAATTGCTTAACAACTTGTTCAGAGATTAAGTTCACTTGCGATCCACTATCTATAAGTGTATCAATTTTACTCTATTTTGTAATAGTCCTTATATGAAACAATTTGTTCCTTTTACTTTCAATAGGGATCTCATTACACTTTAAAGAAGAAGCATGGGGACTAGTACTAGCAACAAGAACAATACCTTTTATACCCACAACCGTTATCTTGGTTTCATCATCAGAACCTGATCCAAGGTCTTGCACGATAGCTGAAGTCTTTTGCTTACCCTTTTGATCCTTGAACCACTTTGGTTTTTTATCAGGATGCAATTTCCAACATTTTGCATCTTTGTGCCCTTTCTTTTTGCAGTGTGAGCAATAATGCTTTTCCTCCTCTTTCTTCACGGAAGTTGTCTGCTACATTTCCTTCTTCCCTTTCTTGTTTTCTTTATGCTTACCAGATTCCATTAAGAAACTATTCTTTGTGCCTATTTCAAGATGAATGGCTTGCACACTAACTTTGTCAAGGTTAGTTGGATTGAACATAAGTATTGTATGCCTTAAATTTTCACATAATCCACCTATATACTTCAACAAAGTTTCTTGTGTGTATAATGGAATGCCCAAAATTAAAGCTCTTTTCCTAAATTCAAGTGTATATTCTTGTACACTTTTTCCTTTCTCTTTCCTTAATGATTGCCAGTTCATTACTGCTTGTTGTATGTGACCTAATGGATAAAACTATTTCTTAAGTGCAGTTGTAAACTCAAACCAGGAAGAAATAATTTTACCATATCAGCTTAGATCTTCCTGAGTTTTTCTCTCCCACCAGATTAAAGTTGTGCCTCCCAAGCGAAGAGTGGCTAATTGGATCTTGGAACTATCATCAGTAAACTTTTGAATCCTAAAATAAACTTCAATTTGTTTTATCCAATTATCAAGTTTCTTTGCATCTAGTTCTCCATTATAAGTTGTAAATTCAAATTTAACATCAAACTTTAACAAAGGAGCATTAGATTTGGGTTGCACAGGTTGTTTCTTCTTTGAAGGTGAAGTAGATGAAGAAGATGAAGAAGATGAAGAAGGTGAAGATGGAGGTTTAGGAGGGTCACCACCACCTCCTACTCCTTTACCTTTGTCATCTTTTGAAGAGGATTCACCTTTCTCCTTCTTCTTCTTTTTGTTCTTGTACTGCTCTTTCACCATCATCTTTATGTCTAGGAATGCTTTGCAAAAAAATTCTTCATTCTCAAAGATTTCAGAACTGGGAGATTTTCCTTCTTCTGGTTGTTCCATGGTTTGTCTTCGGGTAACTCGCCTCGATCTGATCTCTGGATTAATCTCCTCAAGTACACCTTCTCCTCACTTTAATTTCAACCTGGTTAACATCCACCACTTGCAATTTTTCCTATTAAATTGCTTTGATGCCAAACTTGATCTGTAATTAAGGTTTACAAATTAACTTGCTCTTAATTCTAATTATAAATTTTCCCAATCACAAAAAATAGAATTGTGTGGTTATGTTCTTTAAACCATTGAAATTACAAAATTGAGTTCACTTAATCCTTTACTTATCCTAATAACATTAACTAATTACTTAAATGTCATAATTAACATTCAAAGTAGGTATTAAAACTAAAAAGAACAAGAGAGAGTAGAGAAAATAGAGAGACAACAAGAAATTTGATAACGGAGTTCACCCATATGTTTCGACTATGTCTCCAGGTCCGCTACTCAATGTGGAACCGTTTATTAATGACGCGAAGCTTTAACTACTTTTGTACACCATCCAAGCTTCAGACCTGCATTACAATTTCTTCACAGTCTATTAACTCCTAAGGACCCTTTGCATTCTCCTCTACATGCATTCAAGGGACAGGCTTGGAATGCCTCTAAATCCCATTTACACTTAAAGGATTACAAAATACAAATTCTTTGAGCACTTAAAACTCTCCAAGTTTCTTCCTTGCCTAATCCTCCAAAATGCCCATTCTCCTTTTAAGAAAAATTGCCCCTTTCGTCCTTGTTTACAAGAGCAAAATCACCCCTTTAAATACCATTTCATATGTTTTGTTAAAGGGTTAGAATAAAAATTCCCTGTTATTCTCTTATCTCCTATCTTAAAAATAAAATATTGGGGCTAAGGTTATCCTTAATCCAAGCCTTTATCCTTCCCTTTACATTTTTCGGGCGTGGTAAAATAACAAAAGAAATTTCTACATATAGCATATTACATACAAAGCCTGTGGTCTAGCGGTTATTTTAGAGTGCTTGCATCCTAGGGGTCGGTGGTTTAAAACCATCGACTCCCACTTTTATATAGTTATCAACTTCTTTATGCTATTCAAATATATTCTTGGCTGATTTACTTCATAAAACCCACATGACTAAGTTGGTTAGAGGAAAATTATTAGGGGATGGGGGTCGGAGGTTCAAATCATCGTCCGGGCCCCTCCCAAATAGTAAGTTATCTTCTTCAAATAAAACCCACGACCCTTATATTTTAGCATGAGATATGTTGTAAATTGGTAGGCATAGGAAATGAAAGCCACGAGGTTGGGGTTCAACCCCCACCTCACAAATT
Source organism: Sequoia sempervirens (assembly GCA_007258455.2). Lineage (NCBI taxonomy): Eukaryota > Viridiplantae > Streptophyta > Pinopsida > Cupressales > Cupressaceae > Sequoia > Sequoia sempervirens. The sequence goes on from VDFB02000020.1 coordinate 28,826,173, forward strand.
TTGAGAAAACTTCATTCACCACCTGAAGGAGTGTCGACAACATGCCACTTGGCATAGTTTGATTTGCCTACAACAGCCACGTGTCCATCTGTGATTGGTCCAACTCGCTATCGTACTGTTGACTCACCTTCCTAGTTAGGTGCCACATGTTAAGGTCTAAATCATCCACGTCAACATACGTCTTGACACATCTGCATGTTGACATCAACAATGGTACCCTGGTCAACCTTGCTACCTACAAACTTTGATTGGGCGTATCTTTTGCATACGAGCTCTATTTGAGGTGAAATGAGCAGCATTGGAATCATCTCATCAAGCTCTTCGATTTGACATCATTTTTTACCAATTTTGAGATGATTAATTTTTTGACCTTGCATCTTGCCTCCGGTGCCCCTGTTTTGACCCAAATTTGACTGAGCATATCTTGAGCGTACGGTCTCCTTTTGACATGATTCAAGTTGCATCGGGATCATGTCAACGAGCTCTATGCGATGATGCTAGTTTCGTTAGATTATGAGACTGTGAAATTTTCAATCGTTTGGATCCTCCTGAATCATTCTAAGTCAAGTGATAAGATTTCATATGTGGTTCATAAAGATACTTGAATAGTCAAAAAGGATTCCAATTATAAATATGAAGAAGAATTCATGAATTTGTTTCATATTGAAATTCAAATTAATGGCAAGAAAGTTGATTCATTGTTTGATAATGCTCTCAAATGAACCTCATATCACATAAGCTAGTTGGAAATTTGGGATTGAATATTTTATATCATTCACACCCTATTCACTTGATTGGTCCAAACAAGGAGTGGATATTTCCATCAATAAATATTATAATTTATCATTTTGTATAGGATATTGATGTCATTCATTTGTATGTGTTTAAGGTTATGTTTGGAAGCATGCATTTATACATGAGGGATGACATACATTTTTGTATCAATAATCAATATAGGTTGATGTTAAATGGGGAGTCATTCACATTGAATTTTATAGCAAGAAAGACCAAAAAATCCATGTTAAGGGCTACTCAAGCCGAAAGGCTATTTAAAGAAAGTAGTAAATTCACTTTATTGATGATTAGAGGAAAAGAAGAGTAGTAGGGAGTCAATGCACATCAATGACATGAGCTTCACACTCATTAGGATCATAGAGAAACCTAGTCAATTGTTGAAGTAATTTTAAGAATCATTTGTGATGCCTAAAGGTTGCCCCCAAAATGTAGTATTGAACATGAAATCAAACTCTTACCTCGTTCCTTTTTTGCCTAGAATTATATGTATCATCAAAATTTCATTGAAGAAAACAAAGTCAAATAGCAGTTGAAGAAACTACCAAAGAAAGTAATGATGATGCCAATTACATTCTCTTATGGTTATTTGATGGAAATTATTCAAAAGAAGGGCAAGACGTCATGCATTTTTGTGGATTATTAGGGCTTAGATAAAATCATGATAAAATATAGATATGTCTTGCCCTATATAAATTATTTTCTTGATTAGCTCCAACATGAGAATTCATTCACCATATTGGTTTTAAAAATAGGTTATTATCAAGAATGGATAAATGAAGAAGACGTATCAAATGTGGCATTCAAAACCAAGCAAGGTCTCTTTTGGATGTCATTGTTACCATTTGGCCTATATAACGCTCTGGCCACCTTCATGTGGTTAATGAATAAGGTATTGAAATATTTGATGGATTCTTGTTTTATTGTTTACCTCGATGATATATTAGTGTTTAATGGAGAATACAGAATAATATATCTTGTGTTTGAACTTATTTGAGATTGATAAGGGGAAACAACTTATATTGAATAAAAAGGAACACAAGTTTGCAAAAACTTTATTGTTGTTTTTGGGTCACACGATTGTTGATGGAGAGGTGAGAATAGATCCCTCCACATATGAGGTTGTTTAAAAGTGGTTAAATCCCAATATTAGTTCTAAAATAAATATTTTTTTAGAGCAACCTGATAGCACATTCTATAAAATTGCTAAGTGGTGTATTTCCTTGCTAGGGTTTGTTGTGAACACTGATAGGGGATTCTATTTATGCAAAACCCTCCTAAAACCCTAGTTGCAAGTGTGTCCTTGCACTTTTATTATGAACTCATGTTGACCTTCTGTTTCAGTCATCAATCATTTAAGTGACAATTTATGGGTTGTATCTCATGTATTAACTGGCCCTGCTTGCCGAAGTTACCTATTGATCCATCACCCATTAATATTTTCCCTAAATATTCTTAAAATCCTAGGTCTAAAAGCCTTGAATGATCCCAGGTCCACTTTGCTCCCTAGGTGTATCTTTAAAACCAACTTTAATGCACATGCATAATAAAATAACTTAAGTTCTAAGAACCTAGACCACCTGAGACACGTGTCTTTTCCTCAATGCATCGTATACCGCCATCACATCGTATTCTTTTTTTATAGCACATAGCTAAAATGCATTGGGCAGTATTGGTAAATATGGGACACATGTTGGTACAACATTGCCACACATTGCCCTTTTGCATCATGTTCTTATGGAGAGAGTGCATAATGAAATTGTGCTAGGTCAAGGTAGATAATAAGAAGACATGTGGCAGCCTCTGATTGCATTGCTCTATTCCTTCATAGCGCATTTTATAATGCTAAGCTCAAAGCCAAAATGCATTATGTTGAGGCTCATTAGCTTTCAACATGTGGCATAATTTCATTGCAACGCGTTCCCTCTTTGGAGAGAATTTTCATTCTTGTAGTGCATTAAGGAAATGTGTTATGCTTGCTACAATCCAGCGGGTATAGGTGTTCAAACATCACTACATCGCATGCTCTCAATACATCACAATTTTGGTTTTTTAGTGTAAATGCAAAATATGTTGAGAAGAGGCCACTAGCAACATGACACTTGGAATTGTTTCATTTCATCACTTCACTTCTTCCAATGCATTCTTGAAGGTATGGTGCACAACAAAAAGGTTATGATTAAGAAAAGGTATAAAGGAGGGACAGGTGTCACCTCTTGGTTTCATCATAGGGATCCTTTACAACACATTTTCTTCCCAACTAATGGAACCATCAAAATATTTTCATGTTCCACTGGTTCAAATTGCATTTTCCTTGGTATTCTCTTGGTCTATTAGGGTTTATGGTTTTGTGGGAGTTATTTGGCTTTGAATATCTTCTCCTTTGTCTAAACCTTTAGTCTTTTGGTCTATTCTTTTTTTGACCTCCTATAATTAGTTCTTGATCATGTAAAAACAACTTGAGCCATTGAAGCCCATGAAGTTACTAGACCCTTGTGCCTAGGTCTGAGAAATACTTTTATTTTATAAGGTCAATTGATCAACCTTGTTTGGCCTTTACATACTTTGAATAATATGGTTTAAGTCCTTTGAGGCCTGTTCTTATGTTATCCTAGGTGGTCCCCTTTCCAAAACAACTTATGAGCATGTGCATAATTGTTTCACTTAAGTTCCCATTCACCATTGTTGCCCATCGCTAATCGCAGATAGTTTTGTAAATGTTTGACTTACATTAGCGATGTGCAATGAGCAGTGTTTCCTTTGTATCGCACATCGTGGATGGGTTATGAATTTTGAGTTTTGCATTAGTGATGCACGATATGTGTTATCTTCACCATCGCCAACTTTCTTTATTGCTAATTGCTTGTGAGTCTTGTGTCTTGAATTGACGATGCGTGATAACCCTTTGTGCTCTTTGCATTTTCTTTTGTCGCTCATCGCAGATTGGTTGTAAACTTTGAGTCTCAAAGTAGCGATGAGCGATGCGGTCATGTGTTCCAATATTTTATCACTGATTTGATTTGCTCTTGTGAGCGATGTTTCCTATGCCTTTGATTTTCAAACAGGTACACGTGGGTTGATCTTGTTCCATCACCCTTTCTCTCCCATCATTGATGTGATTCAAAATTTGAAGTATGAATCAACGAAACGCGATGGGAGATAAACATACTCAAGGGAGGACCTCGATCCAATGGTTGAGATCTCATCGCATGGATGCTCACATCATTGATAGAACTCATGGAGGAAGAAATATGTCAGCGATGAGTGATGGCCCTCATATAAGAGGTGATTAAGAAAAATAAGAGGAAACGTGGGAGCATCCTGATGACATATTTTAAAGCAAAGGAGAAAGTAGCGAGGTGAAAGGGGAGCAACTGATTTGGTTTTAAAGAAAGATGATCAACGAATGGTTTTTTAACATGAATGGCTAAGTGTCAATTTGCTCGCGTGAGCTTTCCATCAACCATTAATGGTGTTACGCTCCATTTCTTGGCCATAAAGAAGGTAGTTGGCTTGCTTTCTGCACATTTGGAATTGCTTAGGAGCAAAGAAGATGACCTGAGTCTGAGGAAACAATGGGAGGAGCTCCAACAAACAATTACAGAAGCAATAGCATTGGATTTTTACCCGGGTAAGCAAATTATTATATCCTTTCCTGCCAGTTACATTGAATTGTGATAGTTTTAAAATTGGTAGGGAGTTTGAGAGGAAAAATTTCTTAGGGTTTACTCATTGTGTGTCCTCAATTAGGATGGCAAGAATTGCATAAGGTTTGAGAAGGTTTTTTCCTACAAAAATTGTTGTCTTGGAATCAAAACTTGGTAGGTCTCTTCAATTAATAAAAATTGTAAACCCTAGCCTTGCCACATTATAAAAATGAGCAAACCAGAACCTAGTGAGTCTAGTATTAGGCTTGAGAGAAAACCCACATAGAAAAGAGTTAAGAAACCTAAGACTCAGGATGTCACATCTGCACCTAAGCCAGAGGTGCCAAAAACACCTACAAAGCCCAAAGCTGAGAAGAGGTCCCATGGCAGATTCATGGAAGGTGTAGTTGAGGATGTGAAGGAAGGAGGGTCACGGATTGGAAAGAGGCCCACAGGGCGACCGTTGTAACAAGTAGGATGATTGACCTTGTTGGTGGAATAGGGGAACCAACTCAACCATAGAATGAGTGGGAATTGTTTCTATATGCTTTTAACAAAAGGCATTCCAAATGGCCGACTAGACATTTGTGGTGTTTAAACCTTGGGAAGTTAGTGGTACCAAATGTATTTGTGGAAGTTGATATAATCGAGGCATTGGGAAAACATTATGATCCTGAGGACAAGAAGGTAAAAAGTCAGAATGGAACTCTAATCCTTGAAGTCACGAGGGATAAAATTGTAGAGGTATTCAAATTGAACCCTAATTATACAATTGGCATCAAGCGTAGAGAATTGAGTCATGAGTATGAGAAAAGAAGGTATGCTTTCAGGAACAGATTGCTAGTAAGGCATAGGAAAAGTGGTAAGGGATTTTGTCCTAATGAATTAGAGCCCTTTGAATGTGAGGAATTTGTTGATTATTTCAAGAATTCCTATTATTGTTCGAATCAAGTCTTTGGCCACAATTTTGATGCAAGAATAGTTGCAGACCTACTGGTTATGATAGTTGACATACAAAAGTGGAACCCTAACACGGGATTTGACTATGCTGCTTATTTTGTAGAAGAAATGCATAAGGGGCTCATTTCCTTGAAAAAAGGAACTATCCCATTGGTATTCTATCACTATTCTTTGTTGATGCACATGCTCTTGTATGTTGGACAAGACAAGTGGAAGAAAAAGATGAAGTCGCGACAATTAGATAATGAGAACAACCCTTTGCCTATCCAAATGTGGACACATATTTGGGATCAAAATTGCCCCAATTCAAACTATCTGATGTTTTGTAATATCATCAGATATGGTATCTTGGAAGTTTGGGTGTTCCACCCATTTATAGATTGTCAAAGGTTATCAGGGATATTATGCACCCTAAAGATGTAGAAGGGTCACCAAAGGATCATAACTGGGCATACTGGTTTTTGCATTCATAATATACTCTAATCAGGGCTTATGGAGCCAAGGTTAGCACCACACTGCTTGCCCATATATGTCTTTGACTGATTAGCATTTATGGAGTTGATGTGGCAACTTGATTTTATGGACCAAGAATTGTTTAGAAAGCCTAGGAAGGGCACTGTGCTAGTGCCCCGGTGTTCTTATGCTTACTTTAAAGCTACTTCCATGGAGGAATATGAGAAATTTGGAATAATGGTGAATAATCTCTAGTTACCTATTAATGAGGTTAGGATTTTTGACCCAGAGGGTTTTGTGCATGCAAAGAGAAGAAGCAAGGGTGTATTTATTTTTTCTCATGTTTTCATGTATTCTAATGATGTGCTTAGAAATATGGTAAGTGATGTAGCAGTCAACCAAAGGAAGAAGGAGTGGACTACTATTTTTGCCATGGAGAAATAGATCATAAAAAGAAATGATTTTTATATAAGCCCATATGATGAAATTGAGAACCTGCTGAGGAGGGCCATGCAAAAGATAAATGATTACCAAAGTGGAAAGTTTAGGGTAAAAGTCGGGGAGGTTGTTGAAAGAGCACAAGCTCTCCTAGAGCAACAACCTTAGACTATGAATATCCCTGAGCAACATGATGAGATTCAGAGAGGTGGTGTTGAGGAAATAATAGAGGATAAAATGGAAAAACGTGTACCTAATAATGAAGTGGAGAGTAGATTCCCTTCTCCAAAAAATGATGATATTGTTGATTCAGAAACTCCTCAAGATAGAATTGTCAAGTGGGAGTATTATGAGAAGGCCGATGATGATCCTAGGATCAAAGTCTATGATGAATTAACTGTAGATGATACCTTTGTACAAACAAAAGAATTCATGATTCATCAAAGGAGTGAGGACATAGAAGAAAGACTTGAGCAGGCTAAGGCTGTTGTGGACCCCTCTCAGCATGAGGAGGTAGAGAGGGCAAAGGAGGAGAAAATCATGGCTAAGATAACAACCATTACTCTTGATGAAGCCAGGAAAATTGTTGTTGAGAGTGGATTCATGTTGCTTCCAGGATGTACCCTTACTTCATCCATTGCTCTTGATGTTATCAGGAGAGACCCACAGGCCTCTATATCTGAGGAACATTTTGATAACCAAGTATTTGGGTATGGATATAGTCCTAAGTTGCACACTCTTGCAATTTGGTCTATGGCACCCAATACTAGAAAACATGAGGTTGCAAGACCTATAGAAGAGGTCATTGGTGCAATGGTGGTAAAGAGAACTATAGATATAACTCTTGTGCATGCTGTCATGCTCAGTGCTGACACTGCCCAAATCTCCCAATAGAAGTATGATGCACTACTAAAGGATTACAGTAAAGTTTTAGATGAATGAAATAAGTTGAGATCCACGGCTCAGGCAACCCGATCTATAAGAGCAATTGCTTTAGCATCTTCTTCTTGTAATTTTTATACACAAGATAGAGATACTATGTCTCTAAGGATTCAAGATTTGAATAGCCAATTAAGGACAAAGAAGGAGAATGTTGAGCATGCCAACTCAGAGACAATAAAATTGGAAAATGATATCTTTGAGGATGTATTGAAGCATAGAGTGACCAAATTGGTTAATAGAGCTAATGATGTGTGGGTTGCATATAAGAACATTCGTGTGGCTAATGTTGAATATCTAAAAGCTCAAAGGGGTTTTCAAACTAAGTAGAGCAAGTGGAGCACTATGGTAGGAACACTAAAGGAGATAATGTCCAAAATGCAGGAGGATCTTGAAGCACCTACTCATATTCCTAAGATATTGCAGGCCATTGATTTGATTAATGAGATAACAACTTTCCATGGAAAGTTAGGAATGCAGCTCCAAAACAAATTGAGGATGTTCAGGGAAATGGAATAACACAATATGCCTAAAATATTAAATGATAGGAGTGAGTTGATGGAGTTTGTTGAATGGAAGCATGAGTTGGGAGAATGGCTACCGCAGGCTAGAAGGGTGTTAATTTAACTAACTGCTCCATGCTAAACCCTCACATTGACAACATGACTGGAGTTGAAACAAGGATAGACACTTTCATCAAAGAGGCCAGGGCATTAATTAATGCAAGATATAATCAACACATTGCAAAGGTGTGGACCTTGTTGAACATGAAATGGCATGCTGAAGATGAATATAATACATGGTTGGAGAGGTTCACTAAATGAGCCTATGCTAGGAAGGTGATGACAAATTTGGTGAATAACGGACAAGAGAGAAACAATGCATAACCTGGAAATAATATAGATTAGGCTTTTGCTAAAGTATTACAAAATATTGTTCTCTCCCCATCATGGAGATTGGTGGCATGAATGTTGACTTGGATGGGTTGGCCTTCCTTATTTTTACTGCTTTTTATGTTTTAGTATTTGTTGATTTGGCACGCACGTGGTTAACATTTTTGGCTCATGGGGAAGATGTTTTGATGTAGTTGCAACGAATAAAAGGTGCCTTTTGGAAGGCGGGTGTATCTTCCTCAACGATGAAAATAACTTTTGTCTTATATGCTTTCCCTCAACTTTGAAAAGTAAAAATATAACTATTTAGGGAATTTTGAAATTAAAATTGAAATGTATGTCAAATGCAAATGTGACTTTAACTGTAATTTGGCCTGATTCTTATTGCTCCCATGTTTTCTATAAATGGGATTTCAAGGCCAATTACATAAATCTTTTGATGGTTAAGAAATTTTGAGCTCATGTACGAGTAATTCTAATAATTTCAAGCACAAAGAAATAGATTAGTGTTAAGTCTCATGAATGTATTCAGATCTGTAATAGGCTTAATTGCTCTACAATAGCAAAGATACATGAATAATAATTACAAGTTCCTGGATTAGTTTCTCTTCTCTGTAATTTTGGCTTTTGAGTTATGAATAGAGGAATCGAGGTTCATTTATTTGTCTTCAATCACTTTGATTGAATGTGCAATTTCATCTTTTGCTTTAGTTTAAAAAGCTAGATAAGTGCTTAAATGAGATCATATATTTGTAAGTGAAATTCAAGGATTGTTAAGAAGTTTCTAATTATGGACATATCAAGTTGTGTGTTACAAAGTAATATACAATAGTCTACAAATACTTGTTTCCATTTGCTAATGTATTATAGTTTATTGCATATGTGAATCCATCGCCCTCAGATAAGGCACTGGTCCATTTGTTTGGTCATCTTTGATGTTAGTGAGTCGCTTGTACTTGACAAAGAACACAAATCTTTACAACAATTTCTGGCACACCTGTAATTGTAGTATAGTGGCATGAAGTACTGCTCGTTCCTAGCTGTAGGTACAATTTGTTAAAGGGTTTTCCAAATCCTTAAGGAATTTTGTCTATTTGTGTCTAATAGGAATGCATTTGTTTGTTTTCAATGTTAGTGATAAAATGGCACAAGAGTATCATATAGAAATTGTCAGGATCACCCTCCTGGGTTTCATAGAGCCCGAAGAGTAGAGGTCTAGCCTAGCAAGCTAGTACATGTTCATTTGGCCAATACTTTCCTTTACTTATCATTGGATTCTGGAAAATTCATAGGTAAATGCTAAGATCAAGTTTAGTTCTAAAAAAGTACCCAACACCAACAATGCAAATATAAAAGGCAATGGGAGGGTGATGTCACATGTAGACATGTGGCTCTATTTCGTTGCATCACATGGTTTCAATGCAACGCATTTTTGGTCCTTCAATGCAAAACAAAAATGCGCTTGGGTTAACAAAGCAAAAAGTAGGACGCATGTCAACCTCAGGCTTCAACATAGAGGTCCTTCACATTGCATTTTCATACAAGCAGATTTAAATGGAATATGTGTGTAAGGAGGATTTTTTATAGTCGTATATCTTGTTTTAAATCATTCAAATCAATGATCAAAATTCAAATGATAATGGTTAGCTAATTAAAGATCAATTTCATACACATGACCATCATGCTACAATTAAGACACAACTATTATTTTTCTAAGGCTAATAAAACATTGAATTGTTTTTTTTATCATGTTTACAATCATATTCAAGCATTCTGAAGAACAAAGCTCTTAGGAGGTGAAATTCAAGCGAAGAAGAACTAGGGTTTCATCTAATTTCTTGGGTAAGCTGTCTATCTGCTTGTAATTGCAAAATTTACCAAAATTGTTGAAAGAATTGTGTAATCAAGGGTTTTTAGTGTTGTTTGTTTAATTTTTAGGAAGGAATAAGAAGAACCCTAGGATTTTCAGAGGTAAAAATATAAACCCTAGTTCATGGAAGTTTGTGGAGGTTGAGCTCATGAAATAACTTCCTAGTTCACAAAAGAGGGATAAGCATGCTCAAGGCATGAGGGTGCTAATAGATAGGTTACAAGATGTGACTGATAATATTGGGGATGTTGTTATCCCTATGCATGGGTGGATACTATTTGAGTACACCTCCAAAAGAAGTCAAATGCCTAGGCTAGTATCAAATTTGTGGACTTTAAACTTGGGTAAATTGGTAGTTTCCAATGTCTTTGTGAATGTCGACTTGATTAAAGTCCCAACACAAGGATATGGCAATAAGAACAAAATGATCAAGAGTGTGAAGGGTGCCCCTTTATTAGAAATTTCAAGAGAGAAAATCATTGAGATATTTGGCCTAAATCCCTCTACTAGTGTCATAATTGATTTTAGCTCCCTATGTCGAGAATATGAGAAGGACAAGCATAGTTAAAGGGTTTTGTGGCTTCCAAAACATAGAAGAAGGGATGCTGGCTGAAGATGTGTCAGATTTTCTCCCAATGAGATTGAGCCTTTCAGTTATGATGTTATTGAAGATTATTTTATCAACACCTACTTTGCATTGTGCCAAGTCCTTAGAGAAGATTATAAGATAAATATATGCCTATCTACATGATGATGTTGGCAGTTGATATACAACATAGGGATGTTAATAAAAGCTTTGACTACGTTGCATTCATTGCTGAAGGAATCCATAAATAGTTAGTAGATTTGAAAGACCCCAAGGTTGGTCTACACTTCATTTGGTATTCCTTGTTAATGCGCATGATCTTATATAGTGGGGTAAAGGCATGGCAACAACCATTGGATTTGAAAATTCATAATGCAAAAGGAAGAAGGTTGTTGGTTCAACTATGGACACACTTATGGGACGAGCATTACAATACTTCCATTTTTTTGACTTTTTAGAACACTTTTATATTGAGTGCACTGGATAATCTTGGTTGTAATCCATAGAAAGGGATTTCTATGAATATCATGAAGTTGTTGAGGCTACAATAGTATGATCCTGCATTAAAGATTGACCACAATTGAGGAGATTCGTATTTACATACTAATTGTGTGATTTTTAGGGTATATGGTACACCAGTGCAACCCCACTGCCTTCCAATATTTGTATCAGATAGATTGGAATTCATGGAGATTATGTGGTAGTTAAATGAATATGACAGGGTTGATTTCAAGTTGACTAAGAAGGGATCATTCATCCCTGGTTGTATGAGATTACACCACTTTTTCATCACTAAACTAAAGAGGGTTTGGAGGTGTTTGCTATAGATTTGAAGAATCTTGGGATGAAGGTGTACCCTACTAGGAATTCTAACCCTAAAGGGTTTATTAGAAAAGTTAGGATTGAGAGGATTAGATCATAGTTTTATCATCATTTTCATGCATCAGATGATGTGATCAAAATCTGAAAGATGATGAAGAGGTGAAACAAAGAAAAAGGATTGGACATTTATGATGTAGATTGAAGAGAGTAGAATAAGGGTCAATGTTTCTTATGTTAGCTCATTTACTAAGTATACCAATCCTTTGGAAAGAATGGAAAAAATATTTGTTGCCCTAGTTGATGGGAATTTCATTAATTTAATGAAATTAGCAAAGGAAGAGGCAAGGAGAGTGGAGTCTGAGAATCTTGTTCAACACTGAGCCTTTCTAGCTGAGTCATCATCCCATGCAGCTCCTAGCCAACCGATGCAAATTCTTGATCAACCTTTGGTTAATTACTCTTAACAACTAGAGGAAAGAGAAACAATGCAGGAGAAGTCTGTAGAGAATATTCTTAAAGATGAGGAAGTTAATTAATGCTTCCCATCTCCCCAAATCAATCAAGAGGAGGAACAAGTACTTGAGAACAAGAAAAATATTGATTTTTGTGATAAAAGTTATGTTCTAGATGATGTGAGGTACCGAGCTTTGTGTGAATTTATGGATGATGACACATTTTTCAACACAAAGAAGTTAAAAGACTTTATCATCAAAATTAAGTAGAGAAAGCTCGATGAGAAGATAGAAAAGGAAAATGAAGGATTTGATCCTTTAAGGCATGATGAGGTCACACAACAGGTTATCCAAGGAATGGATTTTGATGTTTCCAATATTACTCCTGAGGAAGGAAGAAGAATGGTGAAGGAGAGTGGCATTCTTTTATTGTCTGGTTGGGATTTAACCTCAACAATAACACTTGACACCATTAGGAATCAAGATAAAGGGGATTTTACATCAAAAGAGAAAGAAAATCAAGTCTATTTGGGTTTGTATTTAGCCCTAGCTTGCAAACATTGGCCATATGGGAAATGGACCCTACAAAAAATAATCCAAAGGTGGTCAAGACAATGGGGGATATCATAGGTAATGTGATTTTCAAAAGAACATATAACACCACAAACAACAAAATTGGTGTTGCATACTACTATGTTTAGTGTGGAGACTTCCCAAAGAGTAGAAGAAGAGTTACATGATAAGCATGTAAAACTACATGATCAATATAATAAAGTGGTTGCTAGAGTCCCACTACCACAAATTGTAGTTTCAAAATAAATTACAACTCCACCACCTCCTCAATCTACATCGGGAGAATTATCAACTCAAGATAGAGAGACTATATCTCTAAGGATTAAACAATTGAGAGACAAGCTGGAGCAAAGCAAGGAGAATGAGAAGAAAGCCAAGGAGGAAGAAAATAAGGTGGCTACTGATATGATTGATGATCTATTAGGTCATAGGATTTCTTGTGTACTGCATAAAATTGAAGGAGCTTGGGTTGCTTTTGATGGATTGAGCAAATCTTATGCTAAACACCAAGAATTCAAAATAGCTTCCAGGAAGTTTTGAGCAAGTGGAGCCTCAAAGCCAATGCAATAAATAAAATGTTAAAGATTACAAGCTTTGATGGAAGTTCCCCAAAGAACTTGGCCCAAGTTCTTTAAAGAATTGAATTATTGGGGGATATTTCTTCCTTTCAAACAAAACTGGATATACAGTTCAAGGGAAAATTGAAGATGTTTGAAGGCATGGAGAAAGGAATAATGCTTAAAATTATGGATGACTCGAGATTAATCAATCCTTTGGATACATGGAAGGATGATCTTACAGGTATCATTCCTTCATTTTCATCATTTATTTACAAGGATGGTAAACCTGAGTTAGCTCTCCTCAACAATTCAATAGATGATCTATTTAAATTGGAGACTAACTTAGATAGTTTTGCAAAAGAGGCAAGATCTATCACAAATTCTAGGTATTATGCACATTATAATAAGGTGCAGAAGCTCTTAGCTTTTGATTTGCCATCAGAAGAAGAGCATAGTTCATGGCTAGAGAAATACTTTGAGTAAGTTTATCGCATACTCTTCTTGTTTTTTTCAATGGCTGGGCCTATTTTTTCCTCTTGTAGCCTAGTTAGCTTTCTCCTCAGATAGTTTTGAAGATGTGTAAGGTGATGGAAAGTTTCAAAAAAGTACATGTACTTCCACCTTCCTCTTTTGTCATTTTGAGATCAACAAATATTCTTCTTCAACGACACATGCAAATGTTTTTGTCCTATAGTGAAATATTTGCTTCCCTTATGAAGTAGTTGTAACTTTTGTTTTTTCTGATCTACCTATGGCTTGACACATGTTTGCTCCCTTATTTTATAAAATGAAATTTAGGGCCATTTTGCAAGGATCCTAAAAAAAATTGTAAGTAGAGCAATTTTGTATACCAATTTGTATATGTCTAGTCTAGGTCTTATTAGAAAATGATGCCAATGTGATTGATAATTTTGTATAACAATGTTGTAAGGGGGGAATAAAAAATCATATAGAAAACAAAACAAATGAATCAAATAAAGCTTAATTCAAAACAAGATTAAGATCCCATACCCATTACTCATGAAATGAAGCTTTTAAACTAATGAAATCAAATAATGAAATCCTAATATAACATAATGAATTCAAAACTAAAAACCTTAACCATCTCATGTCGAAGTTGTATTTGCATTTGATGTTGAATTTTATTTTTGTATCAATGCAAAGCCTCCATTATGCGTTGCAAAAGCTTCAATGTGTGTGTAATTTTGAACTGGAATGTGATGATTTGTAACATGCTCAAGAGGTGATTGTGCAACAATTTGCTATGTAAATTCTAGATGATTTATGAGAAGGTTGAAGGTTATTTTATAGATTTTATGTTTTGAGATGAACGATCGAGATTGCGTAGTAGAAGATCTTGATCAACGGTTCAAAACTGTTGAGAGGAATTAAATAGGAAGAATTAGTGGATTTAGATTGCATAATCTGTGTAATTGATGAAATCAAGTTGAGTATTTAGTGGAATTGAGGAAATATATTGAGAGGTTAGTGGGATTGAAGAATAGATGAATCGTTTAGGAAATAGATGAATCGGTTAACCAATCAGAGTGAGCAATCGGTGATCAAAATTTGTTCAATCACAAAAGGGGGTGAGAGTAATTAATTAATTACTAATTAGAGTTTTGAATATGCAAGTCATGTTTCACTTTAACAAATAAGGTTATATTTGTTTGTTTGACCTTTTTGAATGATGTTGAATAATTAATTTAATTATTCTGATTTAGAAAGGGGGAAAGTGCCGGTATTGGCATGGTGTGATGGTTTATAGGTGGCATTGTTGTTCTTGCCACCAAGGTTCAAACCCCATTGGGGTGGTATTGTTGAATGGTTGTATTCCGGTTCATAGCTCCGGTCAAAAGCGTTTACCCCTTGAATAAAAAAAAGAAAGGGGGAAAGTGATTTAATTAAACTATTAAGTGATAATAATTTAATTGATTTAGTGGAATAGGGCTCATTAGCAAGACAATTAAATAAATTGTGTTATTTAATTAATTAAGAAGAATAAAGTTTAGATAAATGATGAAAAAGTGAATAAATTAAATAATTAAAAATTATTTAATTAATAGAGGAAATTAGGGTTTTTGATGTAAATGATGTGAAATATAGTGATATTAAATGATAATGATACCAATGATGAGAAAATGTCATTCAAGATGTGAGATAAGTGTTAGGTCATTTTCACATGTCTACAAACAATACTAGCATTTAGAATCCAATACAATGACAATTTTTTCAAGTAATTGTCTCCTACATGTATCCATCTTCAACATTTATGAATAAAATTGATCGAGGATCTTTCTATTCATCTTTGTAGTTTTTCCTGTGAATGAATATTTCTTTCACGACTTTTACTCAAGTAGTAAATTAATTTGTTGTGTAAAGAGTATTGAATGTTTTAGGTGCATACAAGGATTTGTAAGCAGAATTGTTTTCAAAATTATGAGATATGGTAATGTAATTCATTATCATTAAGCTTCGATGTTAGAATCAATACTATTATAAGAGTTTTCAATCATGTTTCCCTTGACTCCGTGACCTAGGTCTAAGGCACCAGTCTATGCAAAAATCTTGGTTATAATCTTCATGATCAACAATTTTAAAGAATGAATTTACTTTCAAGCTATTGAGAAAAATTGATGCTATTGCAAAAAAGCTCGCTATTTCCTAGAAAAAGTTTGCTTTTTCTTCAAAACTATTGACTCGTAATGTTTTGTTTTAGTTTGAAGTTCTTGAAAATCTTGATGTTGTGCATTGAATGGTTGTAGGTTGTCCTTAAGTTGTTTATGCGAGAGTGACGTCCTCGATTGATGGATGGGTTGACCAATTTCGATGATACACATAGAGACTTCCTCGATGTCGTGGGTTTACGCTATATCATGCACTTGTCATTGCTTAGGGCTCATCGAGCCATGATGATTGTGTTGGTGTAGAGGTGGCAGTTTGAGACCTCTTTGTTTCATTTACCTACTGGGGAGAGTACCATTACTTTGGAGGATGTCTGGAGGATTCTTAGGATCCCTATTTATGGTGAGCTTATTGGGTATGACGTTCGACAGGGTACCTTAGTGATGCAAATATTATTGGGTGTGGAGCAATTGCATGTCGTCGATTCAGAGATCAATTTGGTGTCTCTGTGTGATGGTATCGATCTTATGGTTCCCATCTTGGTAGGTATTGTCATTAGACCTCTAATGCCCGATAGGAGGGCTAAGAGGTTCCCTATTGGTTGGGGTATTATTATCAAGCAGATGATGGAGGAGGCTACAGTTTATGCTTGGGGTCAATGTGTGCTAGTCCATCTTTACAAAGATATGCACAAGGCTGTGTATCGAGTTGGTAGTAGTATATCTGTTGGGCCAGTTTGCTACATTTTTGGGCTTGGGAGAGGATTTCCATCACTTGACCAGAAGGGATGCAAGACAGGGATGCATATGATTCTTATGCTTATCAGTATCATGATTATCTTCACTACACTTAACCTGACAAACTGTCCTACTGGAGGGTATTTTTGATGATATTACAGATTTCACATGGCATCCTTATAGGGATTACAAGGCATGGGAAGATGATCAAGATTGGCTAGTCTACTGCAGGCAGACTCATTTCTTGATTGGTCATTCAAATCTCTTACTCGAGAGATATTTACCAGAGAGGGTATTGAGGCAATTCGATGAGTGCCAAACTCGGCCCACCGATGATTAAATGGCTATCTTTGGATGTAATACATGAGAGGAGTTTGCTTGGGGGACTTGTGAGGATTCTGGTGCAGTAGTGACAACATTCAAGGTATTGAGAGCTCTTCCATGGGATTGGGTAGTGGGTCCCATGGATCCTAGGACTACTCATGAGTTTGATGGTTGGTGGGCCCATCATAGACTTGTGAGATTGACTATGCCTCTGGTAGGTCCAATTTTGGGTGTACGCAGAGGTGGTCATAGTGGGTGCCAAGAGGATTGGTGACATCTTTGGATTGCCCATGAATAGTTACAACATGTTCAAAAGTAGCAAAAATAGGGCCAGGTACTAATGAGGTAAAAATAACCTCATCAATATAATGGACTAAATACTTAACCTCACATCTCTCAACCATACTTACCCTACCAATTAATTGTCTTTAGGATAAGTAATTGCTTTCTTTTTTGTGAATAAGTGTACAATATTTATTTCTTGAAATTAGTTGAAATAAGCTAACTTGCATTGAATTAATGGTTTAGTTTGTGAGCATTCCATAGGTCAACTCCCACAATCAGTTACCATCCCTGTCAAAGAGGTTTAACACAGACTTCAACACCCTTGAAGACAAGTGAATGGGTGTTGGAACTTTAGGAGCATACATAATGGACTGAGTTTTTGTAGTTTTGTTATTTTCAGTTTTAAAGACTTTATGGCTCATGTTGAGCCTCTTTAATATTTCATGTCATGGGCTTTAAAGTCTGTTAGTTGTTGACAATCAAATGAAGACTTTACCAAATGAAAACTAGGATTTTGTTAGCTGCTCTTATATAAATATGTAATTGTTGAAAATGATAATACATAGAAGACTATCGTTATGTTGTCACTATGTTTTCTAAGTTACACATTTCATATGAATAAAATGAGTTTTTCCTGCCACTTTTGGAGTTACTGAATAATGTGAATGGAGTTCTGTGAATGAAGTAATTCAGAGTTACCAGTGTATGTGATCTGAGCTAGGCATAGGAGCACCCAAGAGCTGGCCACTCAAGGGGTTATAGATTAGATAGATAAGTATTTTACTTTTAATTTTGTACTTTCATTTAGTAGATAATAATTGGAATTGAAGTCTATTTTCATGTGTGTAATTCTATTAAGACTAATCATGTAGGTTGTAGCTGAGTCTGTAGTCTTTGAGTTTAGTGTTTGAAGTTCCAGAGCACCTTCTTTCAGTTGTTTCAAATTATTGAATCATTTTCTGTTAGTGTTTAGATTGTTATCTTTTGTTAGATCAATGTTTCCTAGTTTCTTTACAAGCTTTACTTCTTTAGCAATTTATACATTTCTTAGTTTAGTCATTTCCATGCTTTCTAGTTTAGTTGTTATGCTTTTTAGGTTTATAGTTTTCTTCTTTCTAGTTTAGTTATTTCAAGCTTTCTAGATGAACGATTTCTTGGTTTATAATTTTAGTGGCTTCTTAGTTTAGAGTTTTATTTCAATTGTCCAACATCTAGGAAACCCGAGAGAGATAATCAAGATGTCTTCTATTGCATATAGCCTTTGAACACTACTCGGTCGATATATTAATGTATTTATCAACTAAAGTGTTAGGACCTAATGAAAACCTATCACTTTTTGGCACCATTGTCGGGGACCTTCTTTTTCTAGTGTTATTAGGAGATACCTTGAATACCTCTTTTAGGAACAAAAATAGTCCTTTGGCTTCTTTTTCTGCATGGTCAGGAAATGAGGCCCCCACAAAAGATTCATACCAAAAACCCTCCCAATCGACGTACCAACTACAAGTAGGGAGGAAGGAAACTTAGATCAAGAACTTATTGAGGAATTGACCGAGCAGGGTCAACTTGAGACCTTCCCACATACCCCCGAAAGAGAACACATAGTTGTAGAGGAGCGTATTCCTTTGCAAACTCCAGAGCCTCACCTAACTGAGCGAATCCTTGAAGAGGACCACATTTCCTTCAACATCATGGGTGACCGTAGAAATGCCGCCAACAACAACCTTAACCCTCCACCACCATGCACGTTCACCTATCCTATTGCTATTGATGCATATGACGATATGACAATGAAAAATATCTCACCAACTTTCTTGCCAACCTTTCAAGGTTTTTCTACTAAGGACCCTGATCAATTTTTATTTGATTTAAAGTCTTGTGTCAGACATATGACTAAAAGAGTGATAACCAAAACTAAAGCTTTTCCCCTCCACTTTGAAAGACTCAGCCATGCACTGGTTTATGGGATTAGCTTCTCAGTCGATAACCTCCTGGGATGAAATAGAGTCTTCCTTTTTGGAGAAATACCAAAGATACTATAGGGTCAGCGATAGGAAAGAATAACTATTCAAAATAAGGCAAAATGAGGACAAAATTCTAGAGGATTACCTAGACAGGTTTATCTTCTTATCTAAACAATGTGGTGGAGAAGTTATAAGTCTTGATATTTTGAAGACCCTATTTCTCAAGGGTCTTGACAACGAAGCTCGAAGGAGCTTGGATTTAATGGGAAAAGGAGATGTGTCCCAACTGGGGCTTGATGATATTACTAAATTGTGTCAGAATTTCTCTCGTACTTGAGGAGGTATTCGAAAGTCCACCTTCTTTAAAGGTTCCAATGAAATAGGAAAACTACGTGAAGAGCTAGCCAATTTCAAGACTGACATTATTGTTTAGCTAAACACCACATTAGATGGCATATAGGATAAAACGCGAAATCCTGAGACTTTGTCCATTTATTGTCGTAGGTGCCGAAACAAACATTTGTTGAGGGAATTCCCTTTAGACAAAGTTGAAAAAATTGATGTCTATCAAGTTTGTGACAAGAGTCACCCCACTGATCAGTGTGAGCTTCTAAACACCATTAAGAATTCCAAGAAAAGAACACCTTCGATTGAGGAAGAGATCAACATTGTAAATCAAAGAACTGGAGGGAATTTTTCCTATGGCCAAAACTCAAACCCTAACTAGAGACCTCAACCCAATTGGAATAATAATCAATGGGAAACACCCTGGCCTTAGGCACCACCTTTAATTCCACCTAACTAGGGAACTTATCCTTGGGGACCACTTGAATGGAAAAATCAATCTTGGGGCAATCCTCGATGGCCTAACCAGCCTCAACAGTAGTGGTACCCTCAAAATCCTATTCCTCAATGGAATCAACCTCAACATCCATTTTATACTGGTCCCAAAAGGATGCCTACTCAACAGCAGAATCTTTTACCACCTCCCCAAAATACTCAAAAAAATGAACAAGTTAACCAACCAAAACTTCCTGCACAACCTGTTCCCAATCCAAAGAACAATCGCCTAAATACTCTAGTGTATTCCACCGAACAAGACAATGTCACTGGACTTAACGTGATACACTGTGGAAACTTGCAATTGAGGTCTGGAAAAACACTTTCACAACTGACTATTGAAGAAATTATGGATGAACCTATTAAGAAGTCTGCTAAGACAACTACAACAATGCCCACATCCATAGAACAAGCCCTAGAAGCTACTCAAAACAAGCCCGACTTGCCATCTTCAACTGGAGCTTTTGACCTATGTCAAGAGGAGGGGAGTCAGTCTCCAACTGATCTTTCAAAGGATCCCACTCCTAAAGAAAAAATTAAAGCACCTTTTCCAGAGTGTCTGAAACCAATCATCGTGAAAGATACTCCAAAAATGACTACATCTACTGAAACTGCATTAATACAAGAAATTAAATAGTTGTAGATTGAAGTCCCTTTGCTACAAGCGATTAAGGAGATTCCTGAGTTGAACCAACTGATCAAACAATTTTGTATCAAAACTCCAGGGAGGAAACCAAAATGAATAAATATTGTCCACATAAATGGTTATCTAGCTGACTTGTTGGTTGGAACGACCACTACTTCAAAATATGACTGTCTAGGTAGTCCACTTATAACAATAACAGTTAATGAGGTAGCAATACCTAATGCCTTGGTAGACCTTGGAGCAACCATTAACGTAATGACTGTAGATGTGATGGAAAAGTTGGGACTTACTGATTTACATCCCACAACTACAGTCTTGCAGATGGCAAACCAATCCATAGCTATTCCCAAGGGCGTCATTGAAAATGTTCTTGTTAATGTGGATGGATGGGAATATCTAGTATATTTTCAAATAATTGAGTCCCTTACACCTAAAGAAAATTATCTAATAATTCTCGGAAGACCATGGCTGGCTACTGTTGCAACCAAAATTGACTACAAAGGAGGGATGACCATTTCACATGGACCTAATAGTAAAAATTTATTTTTATATCCTCTTGCCAAGCCTGCGAACACAATAAAGTATGGGTTGATGAACCAGAAAGCCCAACGAATAGGAAAATCTGGCTTCACTGGCCATGGTGGTCATCAAATAGCATGGTGAAGAATTAGAGGATGAATTGGAAAACAACATGGAAAGTATTACCATGGATTCAAGTGGTGAGGAGATGACAGACATAGAAGAGATCCTAGGACACCCAATCTACATAGATCATATAGAATTTGATAATGCCAGTTTCATGGGATTGCCTTGTCCTTTGACAAAATTAGTTCAAAAAATGCACCATTTCTTTGCAGACGTTGCCAAGCTTCACAAGACCATACCTGATAGTGTCCTCTTAACACCTTGATAAGGCCCATGTATACTGTCACATCCAACCATTCGGGAGTTAAAACCATTATGTTGCTGCCAGGAAAAACTTTGAACATTAAGAGTTGGTTGACTAAGCCGAAAGAACACAAATTATTTGACACCCTAGTGAATAGATCTAAAGCTTTTGCTTGGGACTATACAGACTCAATCCTACCCTGAAAGACATCGTTAAAATTGAAATTGAGAAACTCCTACAAGTAGGGTTTATTTATCCGATTTCTGACAACAAATGGGTGTCACCCTTGGTTGTGGTTCCAAAGAAAAATAGGAAGTGGAGAGTGTGTGTGGACTATAGGGAACTTAACAAAGCAACGCATAGAGATTATTTCCCTTTACCATTTGTAGACCAGGTACTGGATAACTTGGCTAGGAGGAAATATTTTTCATTCTTAGATAGATTTAGTGGTTACAACCAGATATAGGTGGTAGTAGAAGACCAGAATAAGATGACCTTTACCTACCCTTGGGGGACATTTGCATAGCGAGTTCTTCCTTTTGGAATATGTAATGCTCTTGTAATGTTCAAGAGAGCTATCCTGCTATATTTGTTGAGTTGGTGAATGAGTGTGGAAGTTTATATGGACGAATTCACTGTATATGGTTCAACCTTTGATGAGGCTCTCCAAAATCAAGATAAGGTGTTGAAGTGATGTGAGGATCATTGTTTGTCCCTAAGCCACGAGAAATGTCTAATAATGGTAGAACAAGGAATAGCGTTAGGACATCATATTTAAACTAAAGGGATTAAGGTTGATCCTAGGAAAATTGAAGTAATACAACTCGAGACCCCAAAAACCTAGATTGATGTCAAAAGTTTCTTAGGGCATGCTAGATACTATCGAAGATTCATAGAAAATTTCAGCAAGATTGTGACCCCTATGTTTTCCCTTCTTCAGAAGAATGTAGAGTTCATCTGGACACCTGAGTGTCAGTCATCATTTGAAATCATCAAGGAGAAACTCATCTCTTCTCCTGTCCTTCATGGACCTAATTGGAACCTTCGATTCCATATCTATGCTGATGCATATGATGATGCCATTGGAGTGGTTTTAGGACAAGAAGATGAGAATGGGGGAAAATATGCCATATATTTCATTAGTAAGAATCTAACTCCAACAAAAAGGAATTATACCACAATGGAGAAAGAATTCTTGGTTGTGGTTCATGCAATCAAGAAATTTTGACATTACATCACGGGATACAAAGTCACAGTATACACAGATCACTCAGCCATCAAGTACCTCATGAATAAACATGTAGTAAATGCAAGGATAATTAGGTGGTTGCTTCTTCTTCAGGAATTCAACGTAACAATTATTGAAAAACCAAGGAAGTCCAATGTAGTTGTGGATTTCTTATCTCGGAATAAACATGATGGTGACTATGCTCCAATACAGGATGAGTTCCCAGATGAAAATCTATTCGCCATCTCTACTAAAACCCCTTGGTTTGGATATATTGCAAATTACTTGGCCACTGCTAAAGTACCACCTCATTTTTCATCAAAACAAAAGAAACGCCTTGTTAGAGAAAGTGACCCTTTCAAATGGATTAATGGGATCCTATTTCAATGTGGACCTGATCTGGCTCTACGATGTGGTGTTAGGACATATGAGACCTATAATATACTTAGAGCTTGTCGTGATGATCCTTCTGGAGGGCATTATTTTGCTAAAAGGATGACCCACAAGATTTTGGGAGTAGGATACTACTGGCCTTCTTTGCATAAGGATATCGATAAATATGTTTGCAGATGTGATGAATGTCAAAGGATAGGAAGACCAACTACATCTAATGAAATTCCCTTGCAACCTCAAGTAGTCCTTGAACCATTTGAAAAATGGGGATTGGATTTCATCGGCCCTAAGACCCTCATTCACAAGGAAAAGAGTACATTTTGGTCTGTATCGACTACCTAACTAAGTGGGTAGAAGTGCAAGCCCTACACGTTGCTAGGGAGGAACAAGTAGCTTATTTCCTTTACAATAAATTTTTCCTCATAGTCGGAGCTCCTAGGACAATTGTCATAGATTAGGGTGCCTAGTTTATGTCTAAGGTTCTATTAGCCTTCACAGATCATTTCCAGGTGAGCCATAAGAAGTCCTCACCCTACCACCCTCAGGAAAATGGACAAGTCGAAGTCATTAACAGGGAATTGGAAAACATTTTAATAAAAAATGTTTCATCAAGAAGGAAAGGTTGGGCTCAGAAATTACCTGAATCCCTTTAGGCTTATAACACCACCTGGAAATCAACTACTGGGTATAGTCCTTACGAGTTAGTTTTTGGGAAGAAACCTCTCTTTCCCATTGAATTTAAACTCCAAAATCTTAGGATAGACATGGAGTTGGGTATAGATCTTAAACAATCCCAGATAGAGAGAGTTTTACAGCTTAGTGAATTGGATGAACTCCGTTTGGATGTCGTCCATCAAACTGAGCTGGTGCAACAAAAACACAAGGTCTGGCATGATAAACATATCAAGGAGAGAGAATTACATAATGGGGATTGGGAATTATTGTTCAATTCCAAATACAAGGATCACCAAGGAAAACTCAGAACGCATTGGCTCAGACCATATGAAATTTCTGAGGTATTTGCAAACGGTTCGGTTCAGCTGAAACCCATTGATGGTGATACCTGAACTCTCCTAGTTAATGGATATCGATTACACGTCTACCATAAGCCTGTTAATAGAGATGAATTTACAAGAATGGTAGAAATACAGGGAGAAATCCAATGCATTGACTCTGTTATGGCAAACTCAATAAAGTTTTTCCCATAATAAAAAACAACTTAAAAAAAAAGAGAAAAGAGAAGTGTGTGTGTGTGAATTTACTTCATTTCAAAGTGTTTCTTTCAAATTCTTCATCAACTTAATCATTTGGATTTGGCTTAATTTTGTCTATATTTTGTAGGACTTCATTTTTGGTAAACACAAATTCTGACATACCCTACTGCGATGCTTCAAAACTTGTTGGCTCGGTTGTTGTGATGCTCCAGAACTTGTTGTTGCTATGCTCTGAAACTTGTACAACTGACTTGTGTTGTTCCTTGTTCTAATCCTACATTCTAATGCGTCACTGAATGATGCTCCAAGATATCACATTATTCTTCCTTCTTTTGGCTGCATCTCCCAGCGATGCTCCAGAATTTTGTTGTTCCTTTCTTCCGGCGACATCTTTCGACGATGCTCCCGAAGTGTTTGATTGCTCTAAAACTTGTTCGGATGCTCTAGAAATTTTTGGTTATTGCTCTGTCTGCATCTTTTGACGATGCTCCAAAATTTTTTGGTTGTTGCTCTGGTTGCATCTTTCAAGGATGCTCCATAAATTTTTGGTTGTTGCTCCGACTACATCTTTTGACGATGCTCCATAAATTTTTGGTCATTGCTCTGGCTGCATCCTTCAATGATGCTCTAGAATCTTCAATTTTGTTGCTGGATTCCAATGACATCTCTCAACAATGCTCTGGAACTTTTTCTTCTTCCACCCCGACTACATTTTTCGGCAATGCCCCAGACTTTTGAAAACTCTTTCCTTTTTCAGTATTTTGATTTTTCCTAAGTTTCGCATATACCTATCATTTAATTTTCCTGCCACCTCGAGATCCACTCCTAATTGTCATTTCGCCAGATCATATCAAATATTTCTGTAATAAATGAAATTATTATGACAACTCTTTTGTCATAATAATTTTTTCCATCATTTAAACCATCCCATCCATGTCATAATTATCCGCCGCCACCCTTTTCAAATCTTGTAACTATCCGATTATGTCAGCAAAGGTGAGTGATGTTCGATTTAATGACAAGACGTAAGGTGTGTATGGATTTATTTAATTAGAGTTAATAATTATTTTGAATAGGGATTAATTAATTGGCATGAACCATTCCCTCTCTCAATTTTGAAAATTGTGCCATCGCATGATTGCTAAAAGTACAACAATGGTTGCGTAATTTCCCATGAAAAATTGTCATGATTACTCAATAAGGACTCAAGTAAGGTGATTAACTCCTCTTCCATTGGTTATATCAAAATTGTGTCCCTTTTCATCTGTAATTCAGTTAATTGAAGCAAGGAAAACATTACAGAGTTCTGCATAATTTGGCAGAATGACAAGGGAAGGTAAAATGGGAGGAGCTAAGAAAAAGTCTGAACCAACCTCAACAACTCAGTTGTTGGCATTGAGTAATGTTGCAGGCCTATTTCAAAAATTTGGGTGGCTAGAATTTATGAGTTTTTTTGAGGGATATACCAAACGGCTGGTGAAAGAATTCATAGAGAATTTTGCAGATGGACAGACTATGGTGCATGGCAAGCGTTTCCGGGTAAGTCTGAAAATTATTGCTCATCTTTCTGGTCTTGAAAATAGAGGAATTGATTTGAATGAAACTACCAATATTACCTATCAAAGACTAGTAGAATTGTTTCATAGGGAGAGGGAGCCTCAACCTATAATCACCATAAGTACCAGGGGAAAAAACAAAGGTTTTCATAGAATGTCTATCCCAAAACCCTAGAGAATTGTCATAGCCTGGATAATAAAATATTTCACTTGTGAAGGAAAAATAACTATAGTAGTGGGACCCCCTTTCCGTCTGCTAATTCATTTGTGCCATGGCATTGAGGACCCTTCTCTTAGAGTTAATTTACCAGCCTTTTTGTGTCATTTGGTTATTACCATGATGGAAAAATATAAAGTTGGGACAGGGCCCCTCAAACACCACGACCTTATACAATTGATATGCAAGTACCATTTTCACAAAAAGCCAGAAAAGAAGTGGAATTTTTTTTTGCAAAAATTTGAAAAAGTGGAGTCTGAAAGATCACTTGAGGAGGGAAAGTCCAAAAAAAAAGAAAAATATTTAGAAGAACCCTCCTCTGAGGCCTTAGGTGCTCCTGAATCCCAATAGACTTCAATGACTCCTAGCAGCAATGCGCCAAAAAATTTGTCGAATGTGTTAGAAACCCTAGGACAACTAGGGGGTGTGGAAATTGTGCACTCTAGAGAAGAAGAAGAGCCTCCTCGCAAGAGGAAGAAGCGGACTAAAGTCACTTTTCAAACAACCCCTCCTCTATGGAGAAGCAAGAGGTTATTTGTAGAGTCTAGTGAAACTGTGCCCTATGACATAGGAAGTACTTCTAAAAAGAAAAATCCCAAGACTCGAACAAGAATAGTGGAGACTGAAAATTAGCCTAGCGATGAGGAAATAAGTGAAATAGAAAAGTAGGTTGATCAATTCCCCAAGGATGAAGAGAAGAGAACTCCATCTCCAAAGGGGTAGGAAGAGGAAAAAGTATAGTTGCCACATTCTGTGGAGATTGAAGATGAACTTGTGGGGAGACTCTCCCCTTTTCTTGACAAAATTGGAAATGTACCTGGTACCGAGGAAAATACACCTCATACTGACATGGAAATTCCCAATCCATCTTTCTCTGAGGACATAGGGGATGTAGAATTTGGTCAAAAAGAGGAGGAATTAGAGAAATTGAAAACAAAAATTGCTAAATTAAAATCTCGGTTACAAAGTAATGCAGAACAGATCACCTAGCAGCAAGAAGAAATTGAGGCACAAGCTGCAATTGTAAATAAAAGGGATTAAGAGATTGAAAAATTGACAATGCAGATGGAGCAAAAAGATAGGGCCATTGAGTAGTTGCAGTACCAAATCCAACAATGGAATAAAAAAAGCAAGCAACATATGGTTGATCTATCTGAGAAAGATAAGCATATTCAAGGTTTGAAAAATAATTTTATGCAAATTTTTAATGCTTTTGAAGAAGAAAGGAATAAACAAAAAGTTGAACTTAATGCTTCTATGAGTATAATTGTGGAGTTAGAGTAGGATTTGTAGAAAAGTGACACTAAGCCAATAATGGAATCCAAGGGGACGTAAATTGAACCAACTGTTTTAGAATGGTTTTAGGTACGTATCCCTCCATTATTGATGAAATGGATGGAGAGATGCTATTTACTAAGAGATGTAGAATTTGAGAATAATAGGCTGAAAAAGGAGTTAGTACTATTAAAATAATCATTTCATAAAGCATATAAAGCTAAACAAGATGCTTGTGAAATCAATGAGTTATTGTTGGCTTGTAGAAGACCATCTAGGTTGTATTATATGTTCCTCAATGAACAAATCCTAAGATGGAAGTTACTTAGAATTCGCCATAACCAACCACATGACCTCGATGATAAAGAATTTGTTAAGATATTTGTTGAGTAAACTCCTGATCAACAAGAATTATTATGTGAATTCTTTGTCCATAATTTTCTCTTGGAAGAATATACATATTTCTTTGTTAATTTCTTTGTGGGAGAAGTTCAATTGAGACCATTCCTGTCCACAATGCGTAATCAGCTTCACTGGGAGGATTGGTCAAGGGAGTATGCACATGCAGAGAAAACTGTCAGATTGCAAATGAGATACCCCCATAGGAAGCCCTTTTATTTCAAAGCATAGTTTCTGGGTGTTAAACTTAGAGAGAATGTAAAAAGCAAGTATAATAATAACCTTTGGTTGTGCCATAATAACTTTCAAGATCAAGGACCAAAGTTAATAGGGAAATCCTAACATGCATGTGAAGAAAGGTATACCCCCTTCCTATGTATCTCAGGAAAAGAGAGGTAATCTCACCTCTTAATATTAAATGGTCCTATAGAAGGGCAGTAGACTTGGCCGATATCCTTGAGAAATTAAAGGTTAACTGGATTGGCATGAGATATATACCACCTCTAATTCTTTCACCACCCCCTGTAGCATACATCAATACAGATCAGAGTAATGACAGTTTTGAAAGATGGGTTCAAAGGTTCACTTTTCATCAAGGGTTTCTGAAGGAACTAGATGAACTGGACACAGAGGCAGATGATCTTTATGATCTTAGTGCTAAATATGAGGAGATGAATAAGAATTGGGGAAATGAAGGGCAGGGGGCACAACAAAGAGCAGGAGGACCTGCTCGGGCTTAGGAAGGGGAGGAAATGATGAGGTAAAAATAACCTAATCAATATAATGGACTAAATACTTAACCTCACATCTTTCAACCATCCTTACCCTACCAATTAATTATCTTTAGGATAAGTAATTGCTTTCTTTTTGTGAATAAGCGTACAATCTTTATTTCTTGAAATTAGTCAAAATAAGCTAATTTGTGCTGACTTAATGGTTTAGTTTGTGGGAATTCCACAAGTAAACTCCCACAATCAGTTACCATCCCAGTCAAAGAGGTTTAACACAGACTTCAACACCCTTGAAGACAAGTGAATGGGTGCTAGAAATTTAGGAGCATACATAATGGACCGAGTTTTTGTAGTTCTATTATTTTCAGTTTTAAAGACTTTATGGCTCATGTCGAGCCTCTTTAATATTTCATGTCATGGGCTTTAAAGTATGTTAGTTGTTGACAATTAGTTGAAGAATTTACCAATTGAAAAGTAGGATTTTGTTAGCTGCTCTTATATAAATATGTAACTATTGAAAATGATAATACACAAAAGAATATTGTTATGTTGTCACTATGTTTTCTAAGTTACACCTTTCATATGAATAAAATGTGATTTTCCTGCCACTTTTGGAGTTACTGAATAATGTGAATAGAGTTTTGTGAATGAAGTAATTCGGAGTTGCTAGTGTATGTGATCTGAGCTAGGCATATGAGCACTTGAGAGCTGGCCACTCGAGGGGTTATAAATTAGATAGATAAGTATTTTACTTTTAATTATGTACTTTCATTTAGTAGATAATAATTGGAATTGAAGCTTATTTTCATGTGTGTAATTATGTTAAGACTAATCTCGCAGGTTGTAGCCGAGTCTGTAGTCTTTGAGTTTAGTGTCTGAAGTTTTGAAGCACCTTCTTTCAGTTGCTTTAGATTATTGAATCATTTTATGTTAGTGTTTAGATTGTTATCTTTTGTTAGATCAATCTTTCCTAGTTTCTTTACAAGCTTCACTTCTTCAACAATTTATACATTTCTTAGTTTAATCATTTCCATGTTTTCTAGTTTAGTTGTTATGCTTTTTAGGTTTATAGTTTCCTGCTTTCTAATTTAGTTATTTCGAGCTTTCTAGATGAATGATTTCCTACTTTCTAAGTTTAGTGGCTTCTTAGTTTAGAGTTTTATTTCAATTGTCCAACATCTAGGAAACCCGAGAGAGATAATCAAGATGTCTTCTATTGCATATAGCCTTAGAACACTACCCGGTCGGTATATTAATGTAGTTATCAACTAAAGTGTTAGGACCTAACAATATCCTACCATAGGTTCCTCAGGGTCCTCCCCTTTAGGTGGATATGGTAACTCAGCTAGCGCAGATGACAACATACAAAGATGCAGTTAGAGCAGACCATGATGTTGAGATTGTGTGGTGACAGGTCACTGAGGTACAGGTTTTGGTTGTGATTGTCGAGAGTGATGGCCTTTGAAAAGAGAGGGATGTGCTTAGGTAGGAGCTTGCTGTAGATTGACAGTAGAGACTAGCTGCTAAAATTTTATTAGCCACTTCTATTACCATGGCTTAACATGAAGCTAATCAAGAGGAGTTATTACAAAGTTGCACATACTATCAGACACTCTATGAGGCATTTACTCCCAGAGTCCAGAGGCAACCTCATTTTAGAGAGTCAAGCACTCAAGTGGGTGCAAAGTCAAGTGATCATTTAGTCAGGTAGCTTGATCATCCTTTAGTCATGTCGCAACCATCTCCTCATCAGATCCAGGGGTAGTCAAGAATATGAAGAGAAATTATCACTCCTAGTTGAAGATGTCAAACCCATCAATGTGGGCACAACATAAGCACCCAAAATCACATATCATACAACATCACTTGATCCTAGAGAAAAGGTGAACTTCTCAGCATCTATCAATGAAAGAAAAATCAACTTTGCATGGAAATATGCTGAAATGCCAAGGCTAGATATAACATTAGTCATACATCACCTAGCCGTATTTCTTGGAGCTAAACCAATCAAGTAGAAGCTACGAAAGATGCATCCATAAATAACACTTTTGGTAAAAGTAGAACTTTAAAAACTATTAGTTGTGGGATTCATAAGACCCATCGACTATCCCGACTAGGTGTCAAACCTAGTACCAGTATCAAAGCCTATTGAGGGAATAGGAATTTTCACAAACTTCTGAGATCTAAACAAATCTTGTCTGAAGGATGACTTCCCTCTTCCTAACATCGATATGATCATAGACATAACTGCAGGGAATGAAATGCTATCATTGATCATGGATGGCTTCTTCAGATACAATTAGATCAAAATATCCCCTGAGGACCGACATAAAATGACTTTCACTTGTGTGTGGGGAACCTTTTGCTGGAGTGTCATGCCATTCAGTCTAAAAGATGTAGGGGCAACCTATTAGCGACCAATGACCACTATCTTTCATGATATGCTACATACAACTATGGAGGATTATATGGATGACATACTAGCAAAGTCCATCAAAAGAGAAGACCATTTGACCAACCTAGAAAAAGTATTTGACAAGCTCAATAATACAACTTGAGGCTCAATCCAAAGAAGTGTGTATTTAGAGTAATATTTGGAAAACTGCTAGGGTACATAATATCAAGAAGAGGCATTGAGGTAGATCCTATCAAGGTAAAATCTATATTAGAAATGCCTCCTCCAAGGACATTGAAGTAGTTGAGAAGTCAACAAGGGAAACTATAGTCCATAAAGAGATTCATTACACAGTTGGTAGACAAGTGTCATCCTTTCACCCATCTATTACATAAGGACATAACATTCAAGTGGGATGGTAGATGTGATCAAGCATTCCAATAGGTCAAGGAATATCTACTCACTCCTCCAGTATTAATACCACAAATTCCAGATAAAGCAATGATCCTATATGTCTCTACAACACCGACAACATTAGGAGCTCTCCTAGCACAACTAGATGACAAAATTGAGGAAATACCGGTCTATTATATCAACCAAACACTGGTGGGCTATGAGTTGAACTATTCACCCATAGAAAGAGCATGTCTATCTGTAGTCTTTGTGGCACAAAATTTTAGACACTACATCTTGAACATACAAGTAATGTTGATCTCAAAAGTAGATCCCCTAAAGTACATATTAGCAAAAGAAACTCTAATAGGAAATATCACTAAATGGGTAATGATACTGAGCGAGTTTGACATAGAGAACATAGACATAAAAGGTATCAAAGGAAAAATCATAGTAGATCAACTAGCAAAAGCACCAATGGATGATCACCAACCTTTAATAACAAAATTCCCAGATGAAAGCATCCTTCTAACTGATCAGTCTAGCCATTAGACCTTGTACTTTGATGGTTCCCACACTCAATATAGCTCAGGAGTAGGTTTCTTATTTCTCACACCATAGGGAGATAGTATACCTAAGGATTACAAGATTGCTTTTCTATGTACAAATAACATCTTCTAATACGAAGTGGATTACAAGATTGCTTTTCTATGTACAAATAACATCTTCTAATACGAAGTGCTAATCACAAGATTGAAGATGGCCATCGAATGGAGGATGAAGGAACTACAGGTTTATGGAGACTCTCAACTAGTAATAAGGAAAGTAATGATGAGTATCAAACAAAGGATGACAATCTAATGTCATATAAAAGAATGGTGGATAGTTTTAAGCAATACTTTTTCATCATCAACTTTGAACAAGTTCCCAGGATTAACAATAAAGCAACAAACGCTATGGCAACAATAGGTTCACTTCTTGACATTCCAAAAAATATTCCAAAATATGAATTCCTTGTGGAGTAACTCCTCATACCAAAATTCAATATCCTAGATTCAAAACTAGTTTGTGATGTTGTTGGTCCTAACTCACCATGGTACCAAGATACATTTGACTATATCCAGTATGGTATCATACCTTCTGATTTAACGACAAGACAAAAGAAGACCTTTATTCGTAAAACCTCTTAATTCACTTTCTTAGGAGATACCCTTTAGAGACAGAGTTTAGATGGAACATTAATTCGATGCCTCAACGTGGAAGAAGTGCAAACCGCTTTACAAGAAGTGCATGAAGGTATTTTTGGGTCTCACACAAGTGGACCTAACCTAGTACAAAAATTGTTGAGAATAGGGTGCTATTGGCCCTGAATGGAACAAGAATGCATTCAATACTCAAGAAAATGCCATCAATTGCAACAACACAGTGATCTTTTTCACGTGTTGACATAGGAATTGAGACCTGTAACAACACCATGGCCTTTCTCACAGTGGGGATTAGACTTGATAGGTAAGATCTCTCCCACTTCATTTAATGGGCACAAGTTCATTATCACTACAACTAAATATTTCACAAAGTGGATAGAAGAAATTCCATTAACTTACATCACATGGAAACAAATATCCAAGTTCATCTTGAATTATCTGATCTGTCAATATGGAATTCCCCAAACTATCATAACGAACAATGGAACCACATTCAAAAACCAAGATTTCAAAGAGCTTTATTCCAAGTTTTCTATCCAACAAATATTCTCAATGCCTTACTACCCCCAAGGAAACGGTCAGGCTGAAGCATCCAATAAAACCATCCTAAAAATACTTGAAAAAAGACTGTTAATGATGTCGACTGTGATTGGAATTTGTAACTAAACCCAACCCTATGGGCTTATTGAACCAACATTCGAACACCTATAGGTGTCACACCTTTTTCCTTGGTTTATGGATTTGAAGCAGTCTTACCTATTGAAGTTGAAATCCCCTCACTGTGAGTATCCTTGAAAGGCATGGTTAGTAATGAAGAGTATCGGGTGTCCAAATTGAATGAGTTGGAACTCTTAGACGAAAGGAATTTGAGCATGTTAAACCATCTTCATGTTTATCAGAATCGGTCTGAACGAAGCTACAATAAAAAAAAATCTTTCAAGTTAGTGAACTAGTACTAAAAAAGAATCAAAAGATACAACTTAATCAATATGGGAAGGGGAACTTTGAACCAAACCGGTTAGGTCCTTTCATCATCCCAACAACCTATGGCTCTGAAGCTTATCAATTGGCTACTCTTGAAGGGGAACCTTTAGCAAAACTACTGAACATCAACCATATTAAAAAAAAATTATACTTAAACACATTAGATTATCTCAACAAAAAAGCTAAAAAAGCAAAAAAATCAAAAATCAAGAAAAATAGTAAAGAGAAATAAAACGATCTTTAAGTGAAACCACTTTGTGGTGCTTCTAGGCTAGGTATCATAGTGAAAACCTTGCAAACATGTGCTACATTTGAATAATACATGCATAGTTATCTATCAACACTATCTGGAGCATCCATCCCATTCGTCTCATAATAAAATGGGCAAACCAACCATGGCTCGATGACTGATCAAGTGTTGAACCTTGTTGCACCATCAAAAACAATCTCCCTAAGGACGATAATCTTGTCTTGAACTAGGGGAAACTTCCCAAAATTGGTAGTAGATTGAATCCTTGTAAATTACATCATGGTTGAAACTATCTAAAATAAAAAACATCCAAAAAAAAAAAAAAATCAAAACAAAGTAAAAAACATCAAAAATCACAAAAAATAGGTTATTCTTTTGAGTCAATACCAGTCAAACTACATGGTCTCTACGTGTATAAAATAGGAAAGGATTATATTTAATCATCCCTCGAGGCATAGGTTAGTCCCCTTAGGTGTCCATCATGGTCTTTTAACTTAGTGAAAAAATTCAAAAATACAAAAAAAATTCAAAAAACAAAAAAGTCAAAAACATGTTATTATCAAACAAGTGAACTACAAGCCTCTGCATGGATAATGTAGGCAAGGCCATCAAAAATAATAAGCCCCTTAGGCCCTAGGTTAGTCCCCCCCCAAAAAAAAATAAAGCATTCAAATATCTTATCAAAATACGAAAACATTCATAAAAAATTAGAAAACTCTAAGAAACAATGTCAGTCAATACAGTCAAACTACGATGTCTCTACATTCACCACGTAGGAAAGGCTTATCTTTGATTAGATATCAAGGCAATAGGTTAGTCCCTTTAGGCCCCCCTATTTGTTTCTAAATTTTCTAGAAACAATAAAAACAACATCAGATAAACTCAAAAAATAAAAAAATGTCCTATCTCCATCATCACTTATCCACAATAAAATCATCATCCATAATAAACAATCATCACACTCACCCTTTGACAATGTAATCAACAAACAAAACAAACATCAAAATCAAAAATTCCAAAGAGAAGATCAAAATGACTAGATAACTATCAAGTGAAAACAATGCCTAAGTATAGGCTACCATAACTATTTGAAAATCATTAACAATCCTAAACACGAGTCTTAATGGATACAACGTTCCTACAATAGACGTCATCAATGGATTTCATTATGAAACATCAAAACAACTATTGCAAGTGATACTAAAACATTGTTTATCTTTTTATACTCGTATCTTTTTTCAATTTATCTTAATACCACATTCCTAGGATCTCTCAAGGATGTCCATTAGGATTTAGAGAAGAAGGAATGGTGGCATTAACCATTAATTTCTATTTGTGAGATATTTTTGTAATACTACCACAAAGAATACTTACTTTTTTTTGTGTATGGAAGTTGTTTTGAGACAATTCGTGTAGCAGTTGCATGTTAGGTACTTCATACCTATCTATGTAACTAGTCTGCAAAGTTTTAATACAACTCAACCATATACTCTAATAGGGTTTCCGTATGTCTGGTATTAGCAATAATATTCTTTGTTTGTCGAATCAAAGTCCATGCAATGGATACAAATCCACCTTGGTTATTAATACTTTGGTGCATCATATCTATTTGCTACATAAAAAAGGATTGCTAAAAAAATACAAAGCCTCTATGAAAGCAAAAGAAAACTTATCAGAAACTAGCAAACATCACATTTCTATCCATCTCTAAATCATCAAACACTTCTTCTAAATTAACAACATACATCCTGCATCACAATATCATTAGTACAATATACATCTAACATCCACAAGCTCATCAGTACACATCATGTGTAATTAGCCATCATATACATAATAAATCATCATTCGTCACATGGATATATAAATCATTCATTCGTCAACATCATATGCTTACATCAAAAAAGTACAAAACATATAAATATCCATAATCATCCATAAACATCTCATAATAGATCATACAACTGAATCAAAAACATGGTATATCATATATCATCAAAAAAGAATATTGTCATTATCAAATATCATGTGTGATACAACATCAAAAGAGATCAAAATAAATACATGTATACGAGGCCTCAGCTGGGCTGATGAATATATATACAAAAATATGTCTACACAAAGTCTCTAATATAATATACATCATAAAAGATCCACAAAACTCAGCCCTACTGGCCATCCCGAGGTGGAGATCTCGACTACTCCTGGCTCTGATGAGGAGATTATTGTGGCATGACTAAAGGCTAGTCAGGCTGTTTGACTGAATGATCACCTAACTTTGCACCTGCTTGAGTGCTCAACTCTCCAAAACGAGGCTGCCTCTGAGCTTTAATAGTAAATTCCTCATAGAGTGTCTGATATTATGTGCATTTCTGTAATAACTCCTCTCTATCAACCCAATGCTAAGCCATGGGAATAGAAGCAACTAATAAAATCTCAACAACTAGTCTCTGTTGTTGCTCTATGAAAAACTCCTGCCTAAGAACATCCCTCTCTTGTCAGAGGCCATCCCTCTTGGCAACCATGACCAAAACATGTGCCTCAATGGCTTATTGCCACACAATCTCAACATTGCACTTTTCTCTAACTGCATCTCTGTCTATTGTCATATGTGCTAGTTGAGCTGCCATATCCCCCGGAGGGGGAGGACCCTGAGGAACTTGTGGTACTTGGCCCTGCTGTTGTTGCTACTGCTGAACATGCTATAGTTGATCATGGGAAATCCAAAGACGTTGATCCTCTCGACGCCCACTATGATCACCTTTGTGTACACCCAAAACTGGACCTCTTGGAGGCATAGTCAATCTCACAAGTCTATGATGGGCCCACCAAC
Source organism: Sequoia sempervirens (assembly GCA_007258455.2). Lineage (NCBI taxonomy): Eukaryota > Viridiplantae > Streptophyta > Pinopsida > Cupressales > Cupressaceae > Sequoia > Sequoia sempervirens. The sequence continues at coordinate 28,862,541 of VDFB02000020.1, forward strand.
CATCAAACTCATGAGTAGTCCTATGATCCACGAGACTCATTGCCCAACCCCATGGAAGAGGTCTCAATACTATGAATGCTACTATTGCCATTCCAAAATCCTCATGAGGCCCCCAAGCAAATTCCTCTCATGTATTATGGCCAAAGATAGCCATATAATCATCAGCGAGCTGGGTCTAGCACTCACCGAACTACCTCAATACCCTCTTTGGTAAATATCTCTCAAGTAAGAGATTTGAATGACCAATCAAGAAACAAGTCTACTTGAAGTAGACTATCTGATCTTGATCATTTGTCCATGCCTCACAATCCCTATATGGACGCCATGTGAAATCTATAATATCATTGAAAGCTGCTCTCCAGTAAGACAGTCTGCCATGTTGAGTATAATGAAGATAGTCATGATACTGATAAGCATAAGGATCATATGCATCCCTGTCCCCCATACCCTCTGGTCAAGTGATGGAAATCCTCTCCCAAGCCCAAAAATGTATCAAATTTGCTCTAGCGGATATACTACTACTAGCTCAGTATATGACCTCGTGCATATCTCTGTAAAGATGGGCCAACACACATTGACCCCAAGCATAAACTGTAGCCTCCATCATTTTCTCAATAACAATACCCCAACTGAACAGGGAACCTCTTAGCCCTCCTATTGGGCATCAAAGGTCCAATGATAATACCTACCAAGATGGGAACCATAGGATTAGAAATATCACAAAGAGATGCCAAATTGATCTCCGAATCGATGACCTGCAATTGCTCCACACCCAATAATATTTGCATCACTAAGGTACCCTACCGAACGTCATACTTAATAAGCTCACCATAAATAGGGATCCTAAGAATCCTCCAGACATACTCCAAAGTAATGGTGCACTCCCTAGTAGGCAAATGAAATGAACAGGTCTCAGAGTGCCACCTCTCCACCAACGCAGTCATCATGGCTCAATGAGCCCTAAGCAACAAGTGTATGATATAGTGTAAACCCATGACATCAAGGAAGTCTCTCTGTGTATTGTCAAAATCGATCAACCCATCCATCAATTGAGGAAATCACTCTCGCATAGACAACGACTTAAGGAAAACCTACAACCATTCAACACACAGCGTTAAGATTTTCGGGAACTTCAAACTAAAACTAAACATTGCAAATTAGTAGTTTTGAAACAAAATCAAACATTTTCTCGGCAATAGCGAGCATTTTTGGCAATAGCGCCATTTTTTTTTTTCTGAATAGCGAACATTTTTGGCAATAGCACTCATTTTTATCAATAGTGCCCAAATTTTTTAAAAGTGCTAAAAATATTCAAAAGTGGTAGAATTTTGCAATAGCGCCAAAAGTTTTCAATAATGGCTAAAATTTTCAAAAGCGACCTTCTAAAAGGTCAAAAGTGCTAAAATCAAGGTCAATAGCAAAAAAAGGCTAGATTATTGCTATTGCCTAAAATTGAGTTCGAACATTAATTGTGAAGACAAAAAAGGACGAAAGAAAAAATTAACAACATACGTACTAGAGCTCCTACACCAGTTGGTTGTTGGTATACTTTAACTGCCTCTGACCTATGTGGAACTCCCAAAACTCGAGGCATCGTGAATCGTTGTTTGTAGAAGAAAATTTCACAAAAGCTCTAGAGGCAAGAAATTTTTTAAATCAAGGAGTACAAATGAGGGGTAAATTCAACCTAATTTACCATTTAAACCCCCCTAAACCCTAATTTTTTACCATGGGAACCCTCCTAGGTTGAAATTAGGAGCTCTCGAGAACATTTCAGCTATAAACGAAGGCACTATGGCCTAATTTTTCATCCTTTACACATTTGAACTAAAATTGAACCTTGTCATGAGCCTGACCTAAAAAACATTTTTTTTGGTCAACCTCTCGAGGGGGAAACCCAGCGTTGTACTCTTTTCGTTGACAACCGGGGCATAGTGGGCATATAAAATTTTGCAAATCTTGATCTTAACAACGAATTCTTTGAAACAAAGCAACCAATACTTTGTCTCAAAGAGGGGAAAAATGTAGACATGTGAAAATGACCTAACCCTTATCTCACATCCTGAATGACATTTTCTCAATATCGGTATCATTATCATTTAATATCATTGCATTTCACATTATTTACATCAAAAAACCTAATTTCCTCTATCAATTAAATAATCTTTAATTATTTAATTTATTCACTTTTTCATCATTTATCTAAACTTTATTCCTCTTGATTAATTAAATAACACAAGTTATTTAATTATGTCGCTAATAAACCCTATTCCCCTAAATAAATTAAACTATTATCACTTAATAGTTTAATTAAATCACTTTCCCCCTTTCTAAATCAAAATAATTAAATTCATTATTCAACATCATTCAAAAAGGTCAAACAAACAAATTTAACCTTATTTGTTAAAGTCAAACATGACTTGCACATTCAAAACTCTAAATAATTAATTAATTCGATTAATTAATTACCCTCACCCCCTTTTGTGATTGAGAAAATTATGGTCACTGATTGCTCAATGTGATTGGTTAACTGATTCATCTATTCTTCAATCCCGCTAACCTCTCAATCTATTTCCTCAATTCCACTAAATACGCAACTTGATTTCATCAATCACACAAATTATGCAATCTAAATCCACTAATTCTTCCCATATAATTTCTCTCAATGGTTTTGAACCATTGATCAAGATCTTCTACTACGCAATCTCAACCGTTCATCTCAAAACATAAAATTTATAAAATAACCTTCAACCTTCTCACAAATCATCTAAAATTTACATAGCGAAGCACTGCACAATTACCTCTTGAACATGTTACGAATCATCACATTCTAGTTCGACATTACACATACATTGAAGCTTTTGAAACACATAATGGAGGCTTTGCATTGATACAAAAACACAATTCGACATCAAATGCAAATACAACTTTGACATGGGATGGTAAAGGTTTTTAGTTTTGAATTCATTATGTTATCTTAGGATTTCGTTATTTTGATTTAATTAGTTTAAAAGCTTCATTTCATGAGTAATTTCATAAGGGGGGAATAAAAAAGCATACAAAAAACAAAAGGAATAAATCAAACAAAGCTTAATTCAAAACACGATTAAGATCCCATACCCATTACTCATGAAATGAAACTTTTAAACTAATGAAATCAAATAACGAAATCCTAAGATAACATAATGAATTCAAAACTAAAAACCTTTACCATCCCACGTCTAAGTTATATTTGCATTTTGTTGAATAGGACAACTGAGAGGGGGGGTTGAATTAGTTGTCACATAATTAAACCTTTAATCCAATTACCGAAACTAATGCATAAAACTGCTTAACTGATTAAACATTAAATGCCAATGTAGAAACTCAATTCCAACACATAAACACAATAACACTAAATTTACGTGGAAAACACAATTAGGGAAAAATCATGGTGAGGATTAACTCACACTACAGAGATTATCAAAACTGATTACAAAAGGCTCATTGCCTGAAACAAGGACTCATTGTCCTGAATAAGGACTCACTATCTAGAGTAAGGACTCATTGTCCAACAAGGCTAAAACCCAGAGATACAAAAGATGGCTAACCGCAAAGCTACTAGGATAGTGGCTCACTACCACAAAGTTGAATTGATAGGATATACCTTCAATTTGCAGGGTTTAATTCCAATGAAGCTCAAAATATGAAGTACTATCTTACACAGTAGTCACTCAACAAAACTGCATTGATCCACAACTGATAAAGCACTTAGGCTCATACCTTCACATACCCCTTAAACATTTTTTTGCACTTATCCACACCTTCATACTTCATCTTTCACTCCTTTCTTATCTTATCTCATTCCTCAAACATCTTATATATACAATTATATATTTATTCATCAATTAGGTTGGCCTAATTGAATGAAAACAAAAAACAATCAAAACTTTCTTTGTTGGTGCCATTTATTATTTAACCATTTTATCCATGTAGTGCATTAAATCAGGTTGGCTAAGCTCTATACAAAACATCCTCATAATATATGTTAGGTCGGCCAAGATTGGGACCAAAACATAAAACAGTCAAACAACTTCCATAGACAATGTAACATTAGATTCTCATCTGTCATTGATAACTTGTTGCTCCTTACAAAAAACTTCTCAAGATTCTGAATATAGCTATCTGAGTGAATCATAATGACATATTTAAGATATCAGAGTCATAGCTTGTCTTGCGGTAGAATCTGGACCCAAAAACCAATACATCGGATCACAAATAAGGAATATCTTCTGGTAAACATCTCATACATATAGTACTATGTTGACATCAATGACAACCATTTGATGCAACCCTATTTTCAACAATCTCCCCCTTTGTCATTGATGGCAACACAAGATGTGAAAAGCCAACAACAACAACAACATACTAGCTCCAAATACATTTTTCCCCTTAGAAGATGATCTCTTATATGCTTCTTTTGATTTTCTTTTCACATGATCTCTCTCCCCCTTTTAAATAAATGGAAAAGAAGGAACCTTCAAAATTTTCTTTAAAAAAAAAAGTAAAAAATGATATAAAAATGGTTTTTTACCTCAATCCTTCTTCTCCTGAAATATCTCCTTCTAATTTTCTTTTAACTTTAGAAGAAATGTCTTCCAAGAATCCACTGCCAACTTGATGTTTAAACAAATACTTTTGTCCTTTACTATCAAATCAATTGTTTCCAGAAGAGTGTCTGGGATAGCGCGTTTTTGTTCATTTTTCTCAACTTCCACCAGAAGACCGAAAAGTTGTTCCAATCTTAATTCAATTATCTCTTTAACTTTCTAAAATGTCTTCACAATACTATCCCTCTGTACCACAATGACTGCAAGTTCATATTATAAGGAATTGATCATTTTCTTTTGTGCTCCATCCCTATCATTTAGGATATCATATGTCTTTCCAATAGAATCTAGCTCAAGCTCAATAGCATCAATTTTTTCCCTGTGGTTTCCAATAGCAGTAGGCCACCGAAGACAATACCTATACATAATGTTTACTCTTTTGATGCATGTCTTTAATTCATTTATGCTCTTAGTCAATCTCTTATGTGCATTTATGCATCTTTCCTCCATAGCCAATTGAATCTCATCTTTTTCTTTTGTTTCCCCAGGTGAGAGTGCCTTTAGTCTATCTTCAATCTACTCAATCAATACTTCCGGTAAATTTTTTGTCAACTCGCTCAGATCAATATCATTATGGATTATATAAATAGTCAAGGCATCTATGATCTCATCTTGTTCATATGTTGGTCGTGTCAACCAAATATCTCCAAGCTTCTTCAGTCCATCAGATTGCTCAAGAATGTTCAACACCTTTTCTTTGGTAAAATATTCTTCATCATCATCCATTGATACTAGATCAAATACCTCTATAATCTTTTCTTCCTTTTCTTCTTTCTTCTCCTTTGAATTTAGTTTCTTTATTTCCGGAGGGGGACTTGGACTGGTTCTTCTTGCTTTCCTCTTTCTGGAGGAGGATCCTGCCTTAGATATCACAACCAGACTAGAACTCCATGCATTTATTTTTTCTGCAAAGTATTCTTTACAAATATTTTCCTTCTCTGCTAAACATTCCAGGTATTGGTAGACTTGTTTCCCAAATGGTACAATTGACTTCCACACAACATTCTCTTTCAATGGTAACGACTTTAGAAAATACATCATCAAACATATAACCAAAGACCCAAAATGAAAAGGGTAATTGTCATTCTTTGTTATAGTAATGTTATCCATTAATTGATTCCTAAATAACTCACATAAATCGAAATCCTCATTCTTTTCAACCATTTGATGTGCAACGTAAACGACAATCGCCGAAGTAGAGCCTTCCCTATTTCTGAAATAAATATTATATGAAATGCCATATGCCACATACCTTATCACTGGGTAGATTATAGTGTGAATTAGAAGTGCCCTTTGGTCTCTTGTCACTCTAGTTAGGGCTTCAAACTCTTTGTTCTTCATTGACTTCTTTACTGGAATAAGTCCATTATTACATAACCCTGTAATTGCTGCAATTGCTTCCTTTGTAATCCCGTAGGGGTTGTTGAAGATCATCTGATCACCTTGAATTTTTCTTAGGACAAGTCGAACAGTGTCTATATCCAAAAAGTATGGAAATTCGCTCCAAATGTCCAAACCCTTGTGCCCTAGATTCTTAACCTTTTGTGTTTGCTCAACTAAAAGAGACCCTTCGAAACTTAAAATCTTTTCATGGTTGAATTCATCAATATGTAACTTACCTAATTTTTGCAATTCGTTGTTGTGCGGATTAAATACCATGATTGCCTTTGACTCCATTGTTTAAGCTTTGTTCTCTGTACTTTTGTTTGCCAATAACCCTAACTCCTTAATTCTCCACTGCACTTTTTTCCTTAGCTTGTTTAATTTGAAATGAACAAGAATGACGACTCAACTTCCTTATATAACTTGTCACTTTTAGGGTTTCATCATAAAAAGGTAATGACATCATCACCAGTACTTTACTCTGTCAGTATCTTCCCCTCAGTTGAAGCTGCCAGATCAATTTTCGATGACGAATCCTCTGATACAACATACTCATTTCCATAATCTTTCATTTCCTCCAATTTATGGTGCTTTTCTTGAATTCCCCTAATTTTCCCTAATTTTGCATTTATTGTCTTTAAGTTTCCAACAACTTTATGAGAAACATTGTAAACCAAGAAGTGCTCCGCAAATTTCCTGATTTGCATCTTTTCTGCCAAAGTTTTCTCTAATGCCTTCAAACTAGAGGTTCACATTACTTATCCTTGTGTCATCATATGACACCTCATATATTGAGGGTTTGCTAGATTTTTTGTGATTGCTCCCCTTGAGACCATTATTGGGTTTAGTCCTTAGAAGAGGTATCTACACCGGATGCAGATAAAAAAATTATTTGATTCATCCTTGTTCTTAGATTTTGCCTTCTCCCTCTAGATTTTTTCCATTTGTTTCCTTACTTCTTTAGGATCCACCTTGTTCACAAGCATGTTTTCTATTCTGGATTAGGTTTCTTCCTAGGTTTGCTCCTACAAAATTTTGAGATATGTCCTGGTTTGTTGTACATGTAGCACATAACATATCCTTGATCAAAAGAGTTTGTATTTATCCTTGACCTGCACTAATTATCCTTGTCTCTAAGGATGTTGCATGTGTAACAATAGCCTTGAAAATATTGAATCCTTCTACTAATATTAGACATATTCATCATCATTTGGCTCCTGCATTCGGTAGCTCTATGTCCAAACTTGTTGTAAACATAGCATTATCCAACAAAGAACCCAACATTTTGACTCATTCTCTATTATGGTTTAACTTATTTCTACAATCTGTTGCTCTATATTCAAATTTATTGCATAAGAAACAAAATCCATTAAAAGATGGGTACCTTTGAGCGTTAGGCCATTGAATGGGAATCCTTCTAGTATAGATCCTCTGATTCTTGTTTTGATAAGTATTGTCTTGAAATTTCCTTTGATTGTGCACTTTGTTGAGAATTGGTTTAGTCTTTTAGTTTTGTCTTGAACCTTTCTTCATGAGCTTTCACTTTTTCTAGATCAACTTTTAGGGTTACTACTTATCATTCAATCTTATCACACTTTTCTATCTTTTGATTGATAATCTCTTTCAATCCTCCTTCCTCTGTCTTGCTTTGTTCAATTTCCAATTTCAAATTTTATTCCATCCTTTTGCTTTCTTCAAGTTCCATTCTTAGATTCTCAATAGCCTCCTTTGCTTCCTGTACTTCCTGGTTAACTTCTTTATGTTTCAACTTGAACTTCTAGATTTGATTCCTTAGTTTTTGAATGCATTCATCTACTTGCTTGACATTTTCTTTCAAATCTTCACTTTCAAACTCTGTAGTCTCTGTTCTTAGTTCTTCATCCGAGTTAGATCCCTTCATCATTTTGTTCAGACTACGAAGATCTCCTTCAAGCTGTTAAACTCATTCCATAGGACCAAGCTCTGATACCAATTGTTGAATAGGACAACTGGGAGGGGGGTGAATCAGTTGTCATAGAATTAAACCTTTAATCTAGTTACTGAAACTAATGTATAAAACTGCTTAACTGATTAAACATTAAATGCAATGCAGAAACTCAATTCCAACACATAAACACAATAACACCAAATTTATGTGGAAAACCAAATGAGGGAAAAAGCATAGTGAGGATTAACTCACACTATAGAGAATATTAAAATTGATTACAAAAGGATCACTGCTTGAAACAAGGACTCACTGTTTGGATAAGGACTCATTGTCCAACAGGGCTACAACTCAGAGATACAAAATATGGCTAACCACCAAGCTACTAGGATAGTGGCTCACTACCACAAAGTTGAACTGATAAGATACACCTTCAATGTGTAGGGTTCAGTTCCAATGAAGCTCAGAATATGAAGTTTTGTCTCACACAGTAGTCACTCAACAAAACTGCATTGATCCACAATTGATAAAACACTTAGGATCAAATCTTCACATACCCCTTAAACCTTTTTTGCACTTATCCACACCTTCATACTTCATATTTCACTCCTTTCTTATCTTATCTCATTCCTCAAACATCTTATATATACAAGTATATCTTTATTCATCAATTAGGTCAGCCTAATCGGATGAAAACAAAAATAGTCAAAACTTTCCTTGTTGGCACCATATATGATTTAACCATTTTATCCATGTAGTGCATTAAACCAAGCCAACTAAGCTCTATACAAAACATCATCATAATATATGTTAGGTCAGCCAAGACTAGGACCAAAACATAAAACGGTCAAACAACTTCCGAAGACGATGTAACATTAGATTCTCATCTATCATTGATAGCTTGTTTCTCCTTACACAAAACTTCTCAAGATTATAAATATAGTTGTTTGAGTGAATCATAATGACACAGTTAAGATATCAAAGTCATAGCTTGTCTCGCGGTAGAATCCAGACCCAAAAACCAACACATCAATCACAGATAAGGAATATCTTTGATAGAGAATTTCTTTCGATAAACATCTCATACATATGGTACTGTGTTGAAATCAATGAAGACCATTTGATGAAACCCTATTTTCAACACATTTGATGTTGAATTACATTTTTGTATGAATGCAAAGCCTCCATTATGCGTTGCAAAAGCTTCAATGTGTGTGTGATGTCGAACTAGAATGTGATGATTCATAATGTGCTCAAGAGGTAATTGTCCAACACTTCACTATGTAAATTCTAGATGATTTATGAGAAGGTTGAAGGTTATTTTATAGATTTTACGTTTTGAGATGAATAGTCAAGATTTCATAGTAGAAGATCCTAATCAATGGTCCAAAACCATTGAGAGGAATTAGAAGGGAAGAATTTGTGGATTTAGATTGCATAATCTATGTGATTGATGAAATCAAGTTGAGTATTCAATGGAATTGAGGAAATAGATTGAGAGGTTAGTGGGATTGAAGAATAAATGAATCAGTTAGGAAATAGATGAATCGGTTAACCAATCAGAGTGAGCAATTGGTGACCATAATTTGCTCAATCACAAAAGGGGGTGAGGGTAATTAATTAATTAATTACTATTTAGAGTTTTGAACGTGCAAGTCATGTTTGACTTTAACAAATAAAGTTATATTTGTTTGTTTGACCTTTTTGAATGATGCTGAATAATTAATTTAATTATCCTGATTTAGAAAGGGGGAAAGTGATTTAATTAAACTATTAAGTGAATAATTTAATTGATTTAGGGGAATAGGGTTTATTAGTGACATAATTAAATAACTTGTGTTATTTAATTAATCAAGAGGAATAAAGTTTAGATAAATGATGAAAATGTAAATAAATTAAATAATTAAAAATTATTTAATTAATAGAGGAAATTAGGGCTTTTGATGTAAATGATGTGAAATATAGTGATATTAAATGATAATGATACCGATGATGAGAAAATGACATTCAGGATGTGTGAAAAGCGTTAGGTCATTTTTACATGTCTACAAAAAATACTAGCATTTAGAATCCAATACAATGACAATTTTTGCAAGCAATTGTCTCCTACATGTATTTATCTTCAACATTTATGAATAAAATTGATTAAGGATCTTTCTATTCATCTTTGCAATTTTTCTTGTGAATGAATGTTTCTTTCATGGCTTTTACTCAAGTAGTAAATTAATTTGTTGTGTAAGGAATATTGAATGTTTTAGGTGCATATAAGGATTAGTAAGTAGAATTGTTTGCAAAATTATGAGAGATGGTAATGTAATGCATTATCATTAAGCTTCGATGTTAGAATCAATACTGTTATAAGAGTTTTTAATCATGTTTCCCTTGACTCCATGACCTAGGTCTAAGACACCAATCTATGCAAAAATCTTGGTTATAATCTTCATGATCAACAATTTTAAAGAATGAATTTACTTTCAAGCAATATTTATTTGCATAATATTATTTACATGTTCTCAAATTTGAAAATGCATAAAATCTAATAATTTAGCCCAGTGAATGTGTTTATCTATAATTCTTGATTAATAAGAGAGCAAAATTGTTGAAAGCAATATCTGAAGTCAATTGTATGAAACCCTAATTGATATTGCATAAGACCACCCTCCTAGGTTTTGCAAAGCCTGAAGTGCAAAGGAGGCAATTGATAAAATATTTCTCCTATTCATTGGCCAACCCCTTAGGACAATTAAGGATAAGAATTGGATATCCTTTAGGTTGTCTTAAGAATCAAACAAGACTTTAGAAACACCAACACAACCCAATGTCTTTAAATTTTCATGAAATATTTTTCATATGTGGTTTTTGTATTACATGTTATCACAAGAAGTGGTGAGAAATTTCATTGGTATAATAAAAAATTATCATCTAATAACATTAAAAGCAAAGGATAAGCATGGATCTAGTTTTAGTGTGTCTAAATATTCAACAACCATTCAAAATTGAAACATGTGCTAAAAATTATGATATGGGTTTCATGTTTCTTCAAGGAGGTAGACATCTATGTTAGCATTAAAAAATGTTTAGATAGATTATCATGAATTATAGAACATGTGATAAAGAGTTGTATACCTTAGTAGTTATGGTGAAGAAATGGAAGCATTACCTAATGGGAAAGGAAATAGGTGTGCATATTGATTAGCAACCATTATAATATTTATAACCTCGAATAAAGTTGCAACAATCATGCATTATAAGTGGATGAGATTCTTACAAAAATTACATCTACTTGTCAAGTATAATCATGGTGAAAAAATATTTCGGTGAACTTTATTTCTTGACCACCTCTAGAAATGGTAATTACCAAGCAAAGTAGAGTGGGTTTTTAGAGAGTAAGTAGGAAATAAATTCCTACATTTGTTTAGTACCTAGGCTTTGGGGATGAAAAGCCTCCTAGTGAGGGAGTTATAATCCAAAAGTGGGTCAACAATGGTAGACAAGGGGATTAGTCAAAGGTCACTTATTGGGATTTATACCAAGGGAACATTTTTAAATGGTTGATACATGGTGAATGATAGTTGGAAAAATGGTTTAAAATGTCTTAGGGGTGGTCAAGAGCATCCTCGTAGTATTTTATAGTTTGATGATATTATATTTGAGTGGAAAAGTATTTTTTGTGAGTTCAATACTTACATAAGGAGTGAATGTGTCATTTTCCACGACAAAAAAACATGTTCTCCTTAGTTAACATGTAGACCCTACTAGTAAACTCATCACAAAGAGATGAGCAATTTAGTAGAAAATTGGTGAACTTGCTCAATCACATGCAACTAAGAGAAGTTGGAAGGTTTAAGCAAGTAAAGTGATTTAAATGATTGTATTTTGGATTTATAGTCACCATTAAAGGTTGGAAGGGGTCCATATCTTGGATGATCATATGTTTGTAAAGGTCATCTCAATGAATAATTTTTTCTTTGCTCATTTGGAGGATTTTCTTGATAAAGATAAAATTTCTCATTGAGTCAGAGGAAAATTAAGTGTGAAGGGACCGATTGATATTGAACTTATAATTAACCAATTTAGTGATTTAATACCTACATAACATATGATATAGTGTCATGAGTTGTCTCTACACACTCTTCTTGGGTTTTTTCACCCATGTTGGGTTTCTCTAGCTATACCTTTTAGGAGTTTGTTAGGTAAGGATATTCTCCTTTGGTCAAACCTATTGTGACTTCCACAACATGCCCCTAAGTTTTTGAATTTGGGGACCCTTATTGTGATTATATGTGATGCAGGAGCACCATTTTCTATTGTTATATATTTGTATTAGAATATAGTGTTAGGTGTTTAATCACATGTTAGGAGGATTTTATTTATGTTTGGACAAATAATTAGTCATAAAATTCAAACTTTTGTGTTTTTACTCAAACCCAAGTACCTAATTAGGGGTTTTAGAATGCTTAACTTGTAACTTGGGTTTTCATGGGATGAGGTAAATAGTTAGGGTGATTTTTAACTTTGTAAAAACATGTAAAAATGAGTTGGATGTCATTTTGGAAAGAAATGGAATGAAGTTTTTGTTTTCAAGTATGTTGGCAAGGTGTTACTAGTGTTTTAGACCTCCATTTTGTTGAACACCTGGAATAATAAGAGGGGGGGTGAATTAGTATTATATTAAACCATTAAAACATTTATCATCCAATTACCAAAGCATATTCAACTGTAGTAAGGAAAGAAAGCATGGAAAAATCCAAAAAATCACATAACTCATGAACACCAGGATTTTTACATGGCAAACCCAAAATGAAAAAAAAATACGGTGAGGGTTAGCTCAATATATTATAATTGGTTATAGTATATTATAGAAATTCTCACTATAGGTGGACTCAATTTACAAGTGGACTCACTACCCACATAGAAAAATATAGAAGAGAGAGGGGTGGCTCACAACCTATTTTGAATTGTTACAAAAACATCTACAATATGCAAGAATATAGTTCCAATGAAGCACAATAAAAAAATTTGCACTAATCTAGATCAATGCTCTGCTCTACTCTACATTCACATAAATATGATCTCAACATTCACAACTTATCTATGATCCAATCAAATTCACATCACACATATCACATTCAACACACCACTTATATCAAAACATCGAAAACAATCTAACATATATATCAACATCAAGTGTAACATCAATTAGGTCGGCCTAATTGGATGTAACACACAAGATCCAACTTGTCGACTCCAAACCTTATCATCCATAACACACGCCTCAATTCAAATCTCAAAATACCTTAAGATAGGCCTCCATGGACCTATAATAGATCCCACATAAAGGATCAACACATATTAATCCTTCGCATACTCATCAAACGTGTTAGGTCAGCACACCATAGGACCTAAACAAAAATCCTTCAACTGTTCATCCAATTCACAACACGTGGACCTCGAAACATGATACCATCTATAATTCATACTCATATAACATATGGAAACTTATATTCAACACCCCAACATCAAAGACTCATCTGTGGAGAAGTGCAGAATCTCCCGCACCAACACACTGTACAAAAAATGACTGTATTATGCCAGGTCAAACTCTATCATTCATATTTACCAAAATACTTTGCCAAAATAGATGAAATATTGGATTTAGATTCTTCTAACAACCACAAAAATTAGGTGAAAATTACAAATCAAAATCTTCCTCTGTGGAGGGGTGTAGACCAAAAAACTAATACACTATAGCCCTAAACAAGTAGTTTTGACACAGTCAAATTTTCATACAATTGAAATTTTTGGACCAAATCTTCTTGCACAAATGACTTCCAAAACACCTCAAAAAATGTTAGGATTAATCAAAATGATCCACAAATATGTTGACATCAATGAAAATGCAGTATTAAATTGCTATGTACAATCCATGCTCATGTTGCCAACATAACATCATCAATGACAATCTCCTCATACTTTCAACAATCTCCCCCTTTGTCATTGATGGAAACATGCCAAAAATATTCAAAAATATTCTCCAATACTCTCCCCCTTTTACATCAAGGGAAAAGGGAACCTATATACATTGTTTTGATCCATTATTGAAGCTCCCTATGAATGATGTAGTCATATATACAAATTGAATAGACTCCCCCTGAGTCATACTAGAGAAAAAAATTGTTCTATATGGTCTGCATATTTATAAAGAATCTTGAATAGAAATACATAAAAATATAGAAAATGAGTCAACCAGAGGTGGTTGATGTCTGCAACTTCTTCACCTGATCTTCCTAGGCCTACCTTCCTTGTTCCCATTCATGCTTGGCCTCCGCAAGCAACTTGTTTTGCATTTCCAACTCCAATAGCAGTTCTTCTCCTTCTTTTGATGTAGCAAGTACCAGATTCATCTTATTTTCCTTGTGTGCACTGAGAAGAGCTTGGAAAACAATTATAAGTTGGGATTGACCAAATCCCTTACTTTTCTAAACTTCAAAATAATGTGCTCCTTTTGTGCTTGTAGTTGGAAGAAATTCTTGTGAAGATCCTCAATGATATTCCTTGTAGCACATGTGAGGTCAATTGTTGGGTTGTATGCACCAGAGGCTACATTGATTTGAGACTTAATAGAGTCCATTTCCTTCCTTATACTTAATGTGGCTCCAAGCCACTTCATACGATATGAAAACAATGCCTTAGCCTCTCCCACACATGCCTCTGCATCCTTCAACAATTCAGAAATTTTCTTATGTGCAACAACACATTTCTCTATTATTTCCAACATCCTTTTGTCACTTATCCTCTTCTCAACTTCCTTCTCTACCTATACCTTCAATTTAGATGCATATTTCTTGAAGGAATCAATCAACAATTTGAGATTTTCCATACTAGAGATAGATGTGTCTGTGCTTGTTCCAAATATGATCTCATGTAATTCCTTAACTACCTCATCCATTAGTTCTTTGCTCCTTTGATGTGAATCAATTATCCCATTTTTGATAGATGTATGGGACAAGTCTCCTAGTTGAAGCTTGTGGATAGGAGAGATCTTGTTCAAGTCCACATTACCTTGATTCATTAGTAGTTGCAACAGTTGTGAGGACACAATTGGATAGAAACTAGGTTGAACACTTAGTAGATTTCTCAGAGAATATTCAGAGGAGCTAGAAGATTCAAAAAGAGACTTTGTAGTCTCCAAGTCCTTATCCTTTTCCTTTGTAGTCTTTCTGGAGTCACCTGTTTCATCCTTTTCAACATCTCTACATGCATCCCTGTCTTTGTTTTCTTCTTCTTTATTCTCTTATTCCTTCTCTTCATTCTCTTCTTCCTCATTACCATGCTCTTCACCTTCCTCATCAACTTTTTATTCTTCATTCTCTGCATTAACATTTTCATTAGCCTTGTTAGAATTCACTTTTGTAGTATTATTTGTACTTACTAGAGGAGGGAATTCAACAATCTATACTGGAGGAGTTTCCTTTGCAATCTCTTCCTCTTCATTTTCTTTTGTCATATCCTCCACTTCGTGAGGGGTGTTATTTGTTGCAACTTCTTCATTCATGTCCTCATGTTGAGCATCATCAGTGTGTACATCTTCTTTTGTATTGAGTTCTAGAGCACTGGAACCAACATTCATTTCTTTTTCAACTACAAGAAGCAATCCTAACTTTTGCATAATCTCCTCAGCTTTTTCATTAATTTCTTTCTGGATTCTTTCCAAGTCACTTTGGTCTTTTCCCATCAAGACTCTAATTCTTTGTTTGGTTCTCATTTCCTTGCTATATACAGTGACCAATGTGTCCCTATCATCTTTTGAAAGTGAAGCACCAACTCTTTCCAAGGCTTCATCTTTTAGCCTTTCATGTTCATTAATAGCCTCTTCCCTTCTTTTTAGCAAGATGTACCATACATCAACTAGAATATCCTTTCTGATGTTCTTCATATCTACTTCAAGTACCACAATCTACTTGAAAATAGCCTCAAGAATGGTGGCCTTGTCCACCTCATTTGATTCCTTATACAAACATGTAGTTTCCTTCAGCATATCATTCTACAAAAAGTGCTTCTAGCTTCATTAGAGAATGAGGCCTTTCTGGTTTAGATTGCTTCTTACTTTTCACTAGAGTCTTCTTGACTTCTGTAGTCTTTTTATTCTTCAAAGAATCCTTCTTGGCTTCCTTCTTCTCCCTCATATTAATTTTAAATGCCTCTTTCTCTTTTTCTATTTCTTCATCACTCTCAGAGTTTACTATGTCAACTCTTTTCCTCTTTACACTAGCTCCACCTTGTGAAGCATCACTTTTTCTTTTTCAGACCAACTATGGTCCTTCTTCTTCAAGTTCTTCTCATCAACAATATTTTCTCCAATGTATTTCTCTCTTGTGGCCTTTTGTTTCAATCTTCTTTTAGTTGGGGTGGTAGGAGGTGCAACAATAGTGGTTTTCTTTTTCTCTACCTTGGTGGTGTACACAACCGGAGGGTATTTCTCCCTTACTGGAGAACTACAGTAGGCTTTATTTTCTCTCCTATAGCAGGTAAAGCCTCAGAGGACTTTTGTACAGATGGGGGAGTGGTAGTCTACCTGATCTTCTTGAACTCCCTGATGCTTCTCCAAAACCCATATTTTCTTTTGCTCGCTCTCTAAAATACTGTACCTTTTCTTTTGAATTGCCACATTCTTGGGCATATATTTCTACCATTGCATCAACATTTTTCCTCATTACAGGTTCCTTTTGCTTCAAGTGTACCATATATTTTTCCTCAAATGTCCCATACCTAGGCTTTGTTGTATCTTTAGGGATATTCAATATAACATTTTCACAACCAAATAGTTATGCCTTTGTTACCTCATAACCTAATTTCAAAAAGCAAACTAATCTTGGTTCCACTACCTCCATAATGTAGTGATCTGTGGAAACCAAAAAAGTGATATCATTTTTGTATTTCTCCATAATGGCCTTAGGAATTCTCTATCTTTCATGCATCCTTCTCTGAAACATTGCAAAGAAAGAAATAAGAGCATCATCATGTGAATTGGTGTCTCCAAGTCTCCTCATGTAATAAATGATGTGCCATAGGCCTTCCAGTTATCTAGTTAACCTTTCCAATTACTAGAACCTCCTTAAAAAATTAGAAGAGCAAGCACATAACTAGTGTGCCATACTTAAACACATATTTCTTTTTCTTGATCCCCTTTAGGTTTTCCATTAGTTGTTTCCTAAGCAACTCACAGGAGGTCATAATCAACACCATTCTCTACCATGTCCTATGCCACATGAATTGTGGTGGTAGAAACTGAGCTATCTCTATTGTTGAGTAAATATTATATATGATGACTGTTGGTATGTGGCGACTGATCATGCTATACTATATAGCCCATGGTATACTGTACACCCCGGCCCCCTGTCCTTGCCGGGGTGTACAGTATACCAATGAAAAAAAGAAAAAATTCAATTTTGTAGAACCCAAAAATCTGGAAGCTTCTAAGCTTGTTAAAAAGGGGTTCAGATGGGTATTTTAGTATGATGAAAAACACGATTATTCGCAAGATTGTAATAGGTTTTACACTGGATAATAAAAGTATTGGATGGTTGCGGTTTGGTGGATGTAGCCCGGATTGGGTGAACCACGTTAAATTATCTGTGTTATGATTTATTCTGTGTGTGTTTTAGTTTCTCTGATTATTATATAGATCTGCATTTAATTGTTAGATATCTGCCATTTCTAACCCTAACAATGACCATGGAAGCAGGCCTAACAACAGGGTTTCTAATAGGATTTATAGTAAGGTCTCTCTGATGAAATGTTGCACCTGTTTTCTCCATCACATTTTTTTTGGTGCAAGGGCACCAAGTCCATTTTTGTAAATAAGGTCTTATGATAGGTTTTAGGGTGATTTGAGTCTTATTTGGTGAAATAAGGTCATAATAGACCATCTTCTAATGTATTGAGTCTATGTTGGGTCAATTGAGTTAATGTTGTCAAAATTTGTAATTCTTGCAAAAAGTTGTCATATGCAAAATTGCAAAAATGCAAGAAATAGGAAGTTGAATGGTCAAGTAGTTCAAAAGCTAGTTGTAGCTGTTGGTTTTTGGTTAGAAAAGTTTAAATTTTCCTCACAAACCTTGAGGCAGGGTTCCAATGTTGTTTTTGAAGTTGAATCAAGAAGTCACTATTTTCTTTGCAATTTATTGGTAAATTTGCTGCTCCAGGTCACTGTACGGTTCCGTACAAAGGAATAATGTTCTTAAAGCTATTAAATTTGGTAGAGGCATGTGTTAGATTCATTTTGGTTGTTATTTGGTTGAATTTCATTGAGATTGAAGAATTTTACAAGCAATTTGTTGTAGGCGATCTGTAAACTCAAAGTTTGTGGTTTTGAGAGTGTAAAATGGAATCCTAAGCCATTCCACTTGATGAAATCTATTCTAGCTTGGTGGAATGGCTCCTTTAGATGTATATTTTGAGTTTATGTTATTTTCAAGAGTAGGGAAGGCAGTTTGTTGAATTTGGAGTGATGCCCTAGGTTGTAAACATTAGTTTTTGGAGCAAATTTGAGGAATAGAGGTTAGGGTTGGTTGGAAAACCTTGGGAAGTGATTTGTGAAGGTTGGAATAGCATGATTAGACCATATTAGGTGTGTTTGAGGTGTTTTCAAAGTGGTTGGAGGTATGGAGAATAGAGTTTCAATAAACCCCCTTGAAACCTAGTATAAACACACCTAAACAAGGCTTTTGCGATAAGGTGAGTTTGTGGGCGTTCCTACTGATAAAAGTTGTGGATTCAGGCCTTTTGTAACCCGTTGAGATTATTGGAATAGGGTTTGGTGGATTGGGAGAAGAATTTTACAGAGTTTCTTTGGAAAAGTGACCTATTTGGCTTAAGGGGCAGCGTAGCAGTCCTTTTTAGGGAAGGAAGGTCTGAAACAACTATATGTAAAAATGAGGTATGTTTAAGAATGCCATAAAGGGTGTCAGGAAAGCAAATCCTTTGGTGGGTTTGAGGAGGTTTGTGAAAGATATGCTTAAATTCCATCATTTGGAAGACTATAAGGAAATGAAGGTGAATGGTGAGTAGGACAACAAATTGAGGTTTTTGTGATTGAAGGATTGTTTGAATCTGATTCAATTGTGATTGTTTGAAGTTTTCCTCCCTACTCTGCATCATTTTTTGACAGATTTTAATATTGGAACTAGTCCAGTGGAGCATAAACCAGTGATCTCTCTTATCACATCCTTAATAATCATGTGTGCTATATCAGTCCAAATGATCTGATCATGAATTCTACTCAAGGCCATTCTAATCCACTTGTTATCATAGAAAAATTCAGGGAACCATTCCCACAAATCTAGTTTCTTCTCAGCTAGGGCTTTGTATTTTGGCTTTAGGGTGAAGTTTTCATCAACTAATTCATTTTCCCATACATCCCTTAACTTTCTAAGAGAATTCTCATCCATATTTCCATGAATGCATGCCCTAATGTCCTTATTTGGTAAGATTCCATATAGAATATGCGAGAAAGCACTTAGAGGGTCATCTTCTATGGCCTTTGTAGGGTATCTCTTAAATTTTGGTTGGGGTTTCTCTAAAAATTCTACAACCTTGGGTGTGACCCTTGTAATATGTATTCAAACTAATTTCAAACACAAAATTATGAAAGCTAGGGCACACAAGATTTGCTAAATACCTTTTTGTTTTTCTCATTGAATTAGGGTTTCGATGTACTCTGCAACTCAAAACACCTTGAACTCTTCAAATTCTCTTTTCACTACTTTACTCTCCTTCGAATGCCTTTGGTGAAATGAATTTTCTTTAGAAAATTTGCTTTTAACTCTTCAATTTGACCTAATTCTACAATAAATGATTCAATTCATAAAGATGGAAACCCTAAAATTGTATGCATAGTCACCTTTTGAAGCTTCGCAATCTTCCGTAATACCATATTTTCTTCCGCAATCTTCACCAATAGATCAAGAATTTTGGTATTCATCTCATATCTTCATGCTCAAGGTGCATCACATCTTTTCTAGTGGGGGATAAAGAATATGCATTAAATCTCCCCTAAGCCATAGATCTTGGATTAGTTTTTGAAGGAAGCATCTGCACCAGAGGGTGGTACAGATTCTCCCTTGTCATCTATCTCTTCCTTCTTTCTCTAAATATTTTCCATTTCCTTCTTTACTTTAGTTGGATTGACCTTTTTGATTGGTTCATTCCTCTTTATCAGATCATCTTTTCTTGAGTTTATGCTTATGCAAAACTTAGCAATATGTTCAGGTCTATTGCAATTGTGACATACAACATTCTTTTGAACAACATTCCTTCCATTCATCCTAGATATGCATTGATTATCCTTGTGTCTGAACCCATAGCATGTATAACAGTAACCATTGAAAGGTTGAATCATCCTACCATTGTTATATGCATTCACCATTTGACTTCTGCACTCACTTGCTCTATGTCCAAATTTCTTGCATGTAAAGCATTGACTAGTAAAGGCTGAAACATTCTAATTCATTCTGCTTCTACATTCCATTGCTCTATGACCATATTTATTGCAAGAATAACAAAAACCATTGAAAGATGGATACCTTTGAGCATTTGGTTGTTTGACCGAAGGTCTTCTAGCATTATTTCTTTGATTTTAGATCTTTCCATTGTTCTTCTTATCTTGAGTCTTCTCTGGTTCATTGATCTTTTCTACATTATGTGTTTGATCTGCTTTTGAGCTTTCACCTTTTTCATATCCTAATTCATCTTTGATTTTGGATGCTTTTTGACTTGCAATCAACTCATCTAGCATTGTAGAACTTTTCTTGAATTTATCTTCATGACTTCTTTCTTTCTCTAGATCTAATCTTAGATTTACCACTTCTTGTTCAAACCTCATGCATTCATCAGATTTACTTTTCATCATTGCATTCAAACATTCTTTAACTCTTTTCTTTTCTTCAACTTGCACTTTAGTCCAGTGATGTTTTGATTTGCTTGTTTCAATTGTTCACTAACTTCCTTATGCATTTCATTGAACTTATTGATTTTCTCTCAATTTTCATATGCATTCATTTGCTTCTTTAAAATTCTCCTTCAGATCTCTATTTTCACCTTCAACTTTATCAAGATCTTCAAGAGAAACTTTGAGTTCTTCATCTTTCTCAAGCATGCAATCTTATTCTCTAAATCCAACAATAGGGGTCTCTTCTGGAGGGATAGGAAACTTTCTATCAGCCATGTGTTCAATCTCCAAGACCTTCCCAAAGTGATTTGAGCTCTTTCCTAGGAACTAGGATATGATACTAATTGTTGAACACCCAAAATACTGAGAGGGGGGTGAATTAGTATTCTATTAAACCATTCAAACATTAGCCATCCAATTACCAAAGTATATTCAATTGTAGTAAGGAAAGAAAGCATGAAAACATCCAAAACATCATAAACACATGAACACCAGGATTTTTATGTGGAAAACCCAAAATGGGAAAAACCATGGTGAGGGTTAGCTCACAATATATTATAACCGGTTATAGTATATTACATAAATGCTCATTGCAAGTGGACTCACTGTCCAAGTGGAATCACTACCCATAGAGAAAAAGATAGAAGAGAGAGAGGTGTCTCATAGCCTATTTTTAACTATTACAAAATCATCTACAATATGCAGGAATATAGTTCCAATGAAGCACAATAACAAACTTTGCACTGATCTGGATCAATGCTTTGTTCTACTCTACATTCACACAATCCTGATCTCAACATTCACAACTTATCTCTATTCTGATCAAATTCACATCATACATCTCACATTCAACACACCACATATCAAAACACCGAAAACAATCTAACATATATATCAACATCAAGTGTAACATCAATTAGGTCAGCCTAATTGGATGTAACACACAAAATACAACTTGTTGGCTCCAAACCTTATCATCCATAACACATGCCTCAATTCAAATCTAAAAATACCTTAAGATAGGTCGAAATGGACCTATAATAGATCCCACATAAAGGATCAACACATTAATCCTTCTCATACTAATCAAATGTGTTAGGTCAGCACATCATAGGCCCTAAACAAAAATCCTTCAACTGTTCATCCAATTCAAAACAAGTGGACGTAGAACTCATAATCATCTAACATCTGGAAACTTATATTCAACACTACAACATCAAAGAATCATCCATGGAGAAGCGTGAAATCTCGCACACCAACACATTATACAGAAAATGACTGTATTATGCTAGACCGAACTCTGTCATTCATATCTCCCAAAATAATTTGCCAAACCAGATGAAATATTGGATTTAGATTCTTCTAAAAACTACCAAAATCAGGTTAGAATCATAGAGCAAAAGCTTACTTTGCAGAGTGGTGTGCACCTAAATATCAATACACTGTAACCCTGAACATGCAATTCTAACACTTAGTCAAATTTTCATACAATCGAGCTTTTTGGACCAAATCTTCTTGCACAAATGACTTCCAAAACATCTCAAAACATGTTAGGATTAATAAAAATGATCCACGACTATGTTGACATCAATGAAAACATAGTATTAAATTGCTATGTACAATCCATGCTCATGTTGCCAACACAACATCATCAATGACAATATCCTCATACTTCCAACAAATTTTTGCAAAATAAGTAATATTTTGTAGTTCTTTGTTTGATTTTTTTTGTTGCTAGAGATTTTAACGGTTTATACAAACCTATTGCATTTGGTTTGAGGTCTTGAAAGTCAATATTCAATCAGAAATGATTTATTTTCACTCATTTCCCTGTCAAAACTTGGTATAGGGTTTTAAGCAATAAATTATAGTTTTAGGAGCCACCTAATTGATAAAATTTGGTCTGTAGGTCTTTAGTAACATGATTGAAGTTTTCAAATAGTTTTTGTACTAGTTTGGAATGTGTGAGGTCATTATTTCTAAAGACTCAGTTTTGGCAATTTGGAGGGCTAATTAGGACTAATAACAGTCTGTTTTGAATGCCTTTTGTTTTATTTTGGAGGATACCATTGTAGGAGGAGTTGTATCTCCATAAAGAGTATCTAAAAATGTTATTATATTCCCTGAGACCTCCATAAAAATTGTTGTCCCATTCGATTTGTCAAAAATCAGGGCTACTATGCAGAGACAATTTTTCAAACAAGTCACTGATCATTGTAATTTTACTGCAAATTCCTTTCCCTCTACATCAATTTGGTATCAGAGTAGGTTTGGTACCTGAAAGAGATAAGAAATACTTGATTGTGTGTTGGTAAGTTGCATTGAGAAGTAAAAATGCCACCTAGAAGAGGACTGAGAAGAGCTGGAAAAGGATGTGTCCAGATGAGAGATGTCATTCTTGAAGAGATAAGGAATCTAAGAGTGAGTTTGGATGCTAGAATCACAATAGTAGAGGAATCATCACAGGATATGTGAGTGATAGAGAGGATGAGCCACAAACACTTGAAGAAGAAGAATAAGAGTTTGAAGAGCCTACAAATGGAGGAATAGATAGATTGCTCAAGGTAATCGTGGGACAAGGGTCCAAGCTAAAGGTAGATATCCCTACCTATGTAGGAAGTTTAGATGGAGAAACACTTATTGATTGGGTTACAAAATTGGACAAATACTTTGACTATGAGAATGTTCCCGATGAAAGTGGAGTTTGATTGTACTAGATTGAAGGGCCATGTAGCTCTTTGGTGGGATTTCATACAAGATGAGAGGAGAAAGAAAGTTAAGCATAAAATTAAATCTTGATATAGAATGGTAGAAAAACTTAAGGAAAAATTTCTTCCTAGTGACTATCAAACTAACCTCTTCAAGAAGTTACAAAATCTGAAACAAAAAGAGATGAATGTTAAAGATTATTCATAGGATTTTTATAGATTAACCATCAGGTCTAGACATGGGGAAGAAGACATTGAGAAGATATCCAAGTATCTAAATGGGTTAAGATACAATATTCAAGATGAACTTATCCTAATCATCCCAAGGACAATAGAAGAGTGTTACCAGTTTGCTCTAAACATGCAGAAGATAAGTTGAATAGAAAACAATATAAGAAAAATAGGGGTATAGGTAGAAATTTCAAAGGTAGATGACAACAAGGAGGAATAAATTTAGTTCAAAAAGAAAATTTAGAACCAAGTCCTTTCCAAGAACAATCACATAATCCAAGAGGTGGATTTAGAGGAAGAAGACCTTATTGTAGGGGTGGAAACATACATAGAGGTAGTGGATTTATTGGTAAATGCTTCAAATGCAATAAGTTTGCAGGTCATAGGTTTTGGGAATGTCTAGAAAACCCTCAAGCAAGCAACTCAAGGAGTGAGGGTAGAAATCAAGTAGTCCAAGCAGAAGAAGAAGGTGTAGGATCTCCATCCCATGTAGAAGAACTAAAGTTGGAGAGTCTTTTTTGATGAGAAGAGTGTTGATCAAACCACCCAAGGAGAAAGAACCTTCCCAAAGAAAGACTTTTTTCAAGACATCATGTAAATCTGAAGATAAATGTTGCAAAATGGTTATTAATTCAGGTAGCACTAATAATTTAGTTTCCATACAGATGGTAGAGAAGATTAAGTTGAAAAGAATTCCACATCAAACTCCATATAAGGTTTCATGGCTCTATAAAGGACAAGTTAAATGAAAATTTTTGGGTAGAATTTTAGATTGGAAGCTATAAAGATAAGGTTCTTTGTGATGTAATACCAATGGATGTGTGTCATGTTCTATTGGAAGGCCTTGGCAATATGATAGGAAAACTATTCATGATGGGAGACAAAACACTTATACTATTGAAAAATATGGGAGAAAGCATACCTTGCTGCCTTTGAAAGAAGAAGAAGATGGAAAATTGACTAGTCTTGGTGTCTTGATGGTGAGTGAGAAGGATTTTAAATGCAATGAAAGAGGAAAATATAGGTTTTGCAGTAGTAATCAAAACTAGAATTATTATGAAAACAACCAAGTTGAATGAGCTACCTCAAGAGATACAAAACATGTTGGAAGAGTATGCTGATACAGTGGTGAATGAGTTTCCCAATGAACTGCCACCTATTAGGAGTATTAGTCATCATATTGACTTAATACCTGGTGCAAGTTTACCAAAAAATCTGCCTACAAGATGACTCCATAGGAAAATGCAGAGATAAAGAAGTAAGTGAAAGAACTATTGGATAAAGGTTTGATAAAATAAAGTCTCAACCCATGTGCAATACCAACTATATAAGTACCAAAGAAAGAAGGAAATTGGAGGATGTGAATAGATTCAAGAGTAATAAACAAGATTACCATCAGGTATAGGTTCCCTCTTCCAAGAATAGATGATTTGACTGATTGTTTGTGTGGATATAAGTATTTTTATAAGATTGATCTCAAGAGTGGTTATCATCAAATAAAGATAAGGGAAGGAGATGAATGGAAAAATGCCTTTAAGACTAGTGAGGGGTTGTATGAGTGGCTCCTTATGCCATTTGGTCTGGCTTGTTATGCCATTTGGTCTTACCTATTCTTTAAGTACATTTATGAGACTAATGAATGAAGTTCTAAAGCCCTTCATAAGTAAATTTGTGATTGTTTATTTGGATGACATATTGATCTATAGATCAAGCAAGGAAGAACATCTCAAACATCTTAAGATGGTAATGAAAAGATTGCAAGAAGAAAGATTGTTGATTAATATCAATGTGTTTATTCATGAGGAAAAAATTAGTGTACCTTGGTTTTGTGATTTCTCAAGATGGATTAAAGATGGACAAGGACAAAGTGAAAGCCATAACTGATTGGCCAACTCCCAAAATAGCTTATGAGGTAAAAATTTTCCATGGTTTGACAAGTTTTTATAGGAAATTTATCAGAAATTTTAGTGGAATTTGTGCACCACTCATAGATAATATAAGAGGGGATAAAATAAAGTTTGTTTGGATTGATGTTTTTGAAAGAAGTTTTCAATTTTTAAAGAAGAAAATCACTGAACAACCTATACTAGCATTTCTTGATTCTACCAAGGTTTTCCAAGTTGAATGTGATGCAAGTGGGGTAGCCATTGGAGCTGTCCTAATTCAATAAGGTAGACCTGTTGCATGCTTTAGTGAGAAGTTAAATGATGCAAAAAAGAGGTATTCAACTTATGATCTTGAGTTTTATGTTTTGGTTCAAACCTTAAGGAAGTGGAGACATTATTTGATGCCTAAGGAGTTTGTTATTTTCACTGATAATCATGTATTGCAATTCATAACCAATCAGCCAAAATTAAGTCAAAGACACATGAAATGGGTGGAGTATTTACAAAATTTCACTTGTGTTATCAAGCAAAAAGAGGCCAAGCCAATAAGGTAGTAGATGCCTTGATTAGGAGAGCCTTACTCATAAGAGAAATTCAGATAGAAAGTGGAGGAATAGAGTCTCTTAAAGAGTTGTAAAAATCTAATTTTGATTTCCAAGAAGCCTATGAGGTGTGTAAACAACTAACTATAAGGAATAGAGAACCTTATATGGACTACATGTTGCAAGATGGATTTATTTTTAAAGGATCACAATTATGTGTACCAAGGAGTTCTATGAGGGAAAATTTAATTAGAGAAAAGCATTGTGGTAGTCTTGCTGGTCATTTTGGCCTAGATAAGACTTTAGCTCAGCTACGTGCTCATTATTTTTGACCTAAAATGCAATCATATGTGAGAAAGTTCGTAGAAAGGTGCAAAGTGTGTCAATATTCCAAGGGAAAGAGTTCAAATTTAGGTCTTTATCAGCCTTTACCAATTCCAAACAGGACTTGGGACTCAATTAGTATGGATTTTGTTTTGGGTCTACGTAGAACCCAAGAGGCCATGATTCAATCTTTGTTGTAGTAGATATGTTTTCTAAAATGGCTCATTTTATAGCATGCAAGACCACAAGTGATGCTACTCATATTATTTATTTTTTCTTCAAAGAAGTGGTTAGATTATATGGGATTCCACTAAGCATTATATCAGATAGAGATACTAAATTTGTTGGACACTTTTGGAGGATTTTGTGGAAGTAGTTGGGCACTAATTTGAATTTAAGTTTAGCCTACCACCCTCAAAGTGATGGAAAAATATAGGTGGTCAACAGGACTTTGGGTAATCTACTAAGATGCTTAACAAATGACAATCCAAAATAATGGGATCTCATCTTGCCACAAGGAAAATTTTCTTTCAATGATTCACCTAATAGGAGTAAAAATATGAGTCCTTTTCAAATAGTCTATGGTTCACATCCCAGAGGTGTTTTTGAGTTGAGGGATTTAGGAAAAATGGAGAAAAGAAGTGATGAGGGAGGCGATTTTTCCATTGCTATGCAAGAAGTACATGAACTAGTCAAGAAACAATTAGAGGAAAGTGTGAGTAAATACAAGAAACATGCAAACCTCAAGAGGAGAGAGGTTAATATTTAGATTGGAGACATGGTATTAGCTCATTTAAGGAAGGAAAGGTTTCCAAACGATGAGTATAACAAACCGAAAAATGAAGAAAATTGGTCCTTGTAAGATTTTAAGAAAATTTTCTAACAATTCTTATAAGATAGAATTTCCAAGTGGTGTTGGAATCTCTCCTATATTTAATGTTGTAGACTTGTATTCATACAAATAAGGTGATGATGAAGGTGACACAACTGAGATCAAGGAAATATCAGTTAGGAAATGTGCAAATCGGTTACCAAAAGCCAATAAGGAAGAACTAGAAGTTATTCTAGACAAGCAAGTTTTTAAATGGACAAGGGGTAAAGAGTACTACCAGTATTTAGTGAAGTGTAAAGTTCATTCAATAGAGGATTCTACTTGGATGAAAAAATTAGACATAAAAAAGAATGGGAGTAACCTTGAAGACTTCATGAGCAGGAGCTCATGAGCTAACTTTTTGCTCCTTGGGAGTATGACACAGGAGCATCATTTTCTATTGTTACATAGTTGCATTAGAATATAGTGTTAGGTGTTTAATCACATGTTAGGACTATTTTATGTAATTTTGAATAAATAATTAGTAATAAAATTCAAACTTTGGTGTTTTTACTCAACCCCAAGTACCTAATAAGGGGTTTTGGAATGCTTAATTTGTAACTTGGGTTTGCATGGGATGAGGTAAGTAGTTAGGGTGATGTTTAACTTTGGAAAAACATGGAAAAATGAGTTGGATTTCATTCTAGAAAGAAATGGAATGGATTTTTCATTTACAGGTAGGCTGGAAAGGTGTTACTAGTATTTTAGACCTCCATTTTTGAAAAATAAGTATATTTTGGAGTTCTTTGTTTGATTTTTTTGTTACTAGAGTTGTTAAGGGTTTATACAAAACTAATGCATTTGGTTTGAGGTCTTGAAAGTGGATATTCAATCAAAAATTATTTTTTTCACTCGCTGCCCTATAAAAACCCTACCTAGGGTTTTAAGCAATAAATTTGAGTTTTGGGAGAAATAAGTCTACCCAATTGATATGTAAGGCCATGCAAACCACTTCCTATAACAAATACAGGGAACTTATAGTATGAAAGATAAATGTACTTGTTGAACATATAACTGTAGAAGTTGATAATCCAACCTCACAGATCCCAATGAACACCTGCAAGCAAATAACCTGTCACCAAAGAAGATCAAGAGACACAAGAATGGTGCTTTACAAACATGAAGCAAAAATTCATTACCCGAGAAGATAATAATTACAAAGAGATCAATCCTTAAGAAAGGAGATCAAAACCCTAAAGTGAGAACCCTAGGAAGAGGATTAAATTAGCATGTGACAAGTGTCAAGATCATAATGACCAAGATGACATGACTAATTTAATAATGCATAAATAAGATTCCTAAGTTTAGCTTAAGTGAAATAAAGTAAAGGTGACTTAATTAATTAATCAACATGATTAAATTAATCAAGTAAACAACCTATTACTCTAACACCCCCCCTTAAGATGAACTTAGGGAGAAGCTAAGAAAATAAGGACAAAATGCATGAAAGCAAAGATGGGTCTCGACAAACAAGGCCAAATGAGGTACCCATGTACAAATGTAAAAGATCTCTCACAACAGGAGAAAAGGAGAAAACCTTGTGGGAAAAACTCCTCTCCAAATGAGAGAAATACAAGTGAAGGACTAAGAAGCCTCCAAACAAGAGTGAAGGATGAAGAAGCCTCCAATCAAGAAGAAATTGTCCCAAAAGATAGGAATAAAGGATGAACATGGAAAACACCACTGAAGCATGAAGAAGTTGCAAACACTGTCATAGAATAACTGCTGAAATGCTGAAAGAGAAACCCTCTCTAAAACAAATGATGATCAGGATCAAGAAGACTAGAATCTGCATGAGTTCCCTCAATGACACTACTCGAATCTGATGGCAAACCAAGGTAAAACATTTGGAACTTGAAGATACATATGGCACAACTACCAATAGTTTGAAGAGATAATAAAGTGAAAATGGAAGGTCGCCTCCAAAACAGGAATGCAAGAGTGTCCATATGGTAAGTTCTTCATCTCACCGAAATGCATGGGTAACCAGCCACTGCATCCGCCTAGTACATAGGAACAAATACTGTATACATAGCTCACTCCAACGCGAAACCAAGGAAGCATTAACACCAATAGTAGAAACCCCCCCATAATGCTAACAAAGGAGAGGTATGACAAATACACTGAAACTGAATGCCTAAAAGTAGTGCATGAAGAGGAACCAAGAGCATATGAAGGTGCAGACATGAAAGTACAAGCAGGTATAGAGGATGTGAAAACAAAAGTCACATATGCATGGGAAAGGTATGAAGGCAAACAAAGGAAAACATCAACCCCCATGACACTTTATATCATAGTGCAAGTACAACAAGGCACAAAGTGATGTGCAAGAATCCCAATACTACACATACAAAGCTGAGGCACTTTATTTCAGTGCGTTTATAGATGATAAATACATGCAATGTGAGCCCATAAGGTCCAAAAAGGATTACAGCTGAGAAGAAGGATTTCTAGAAAAAACCAAAAATCAAATCTGGAAACCACCTGCAACACTGCGAAGAGCTCGGGACAAGCTTTCCAACGATATCTTGTTTTCCCATTTTTGACATCGTATGCAAAAGTTATGCCAAAAACACTAAAGGAAACTCTAGAAAAGAGGATCTGACTTTGATTGGAAATAACAGGGACCTGAGAAAAAATCTCCAAAAAATACTTGCACCACTGGAAAGCACTCAGAATTCTCTTTCCGCGATATCTTGTTTGCCCGATTTCGACACCATGGACAAAAGTTATGGTCTCCGGAAGAAAACAACTCCCAAAGTGCAAAAAATATAGCCTGCGACATTAAATTTGATGGCCGTATGACCGTCACAGCAAAAATCCGAGCCTAAATTTGATGGGCAAATGGCCGTTAGCGCATTTGCACAATTGGACTTATTTAAAAAAAATGTTTTTATTAAAAAATAATAAAAAATGTACATTAATAATTTTCTAAAAAAATTAATTAAAAAAATTCAATTTTGGTGGGTTCCGTACCGCCAGCGGCTTGATAGTCCGTTGGCTGACGTACAGGGGCCCACAAGCTTGCGTACGCAGGTACTTGCGGGTACCTCGTACGGAGCCCGCAAGCCTTTAAAAGGCTTTTAAAAACTTTTTTTTGTTTGTTTCAAACTTCCAATAAAGTTTTTGAATGATTTTTAAAAAAAAAATTGGTAAAAAATAAAAAAACTTAGGAATTAAAAAAAGACCCAATTTGAGAAAAAAATTTCTCGATCCGCGTGTAGATGGTTGTACGGGGTCGTACGAGCAATTTTTTTGCCTCAGAGGTCAACTGCTCGGATTTTGAGAAATTGACAGTCAATCTTAGGGTTTTTGGGTCTTCTGAGTGAGATGGTGATGTCCGTTTTGGCTCAAAATGCTCTGAAAAATCAGGCACACTCTGGATCTGGAAAAAAAAACCCTTTCTTCAAACCCTCATAGATCTGAAAAACAGGAGCCAATTTTGACAAAACAAGGGTCAATCTTGACTATTCCGACAACTCTGGATTCAATGGAGAGGTCTGATTTGACCTTGGATGCAACAAAAAAATGCTTCAAGGCAAGATCTCACAAAAAAAGGAACAAGAAGCTTGCAGATCTGAGCTCTAATACCATGTAGAAGTTGATAATCCAACCTTATAGATCCCAATGAACACCTGCAAGCAAATAACCTATCACCAAAGAAGATCAAGAGACACAAGAATGGTGCTCTGCAAACATGAAGCAAAAATGCATTACCCGAGAAGATAATAATTACAAAGAGATCAATCCTTAAGAAAGGAGATAAAATACCTAAAGTGAGAACCCTAGGAAGAGGATTAAATTAGCATGTAACAAGTGTCAAGATCATAATGAACGAGATGACATGACTAATTTAATAATGCATAAATAAAGATTCCTAAGTTTAGCTTAAATGAAATAAAGTAAAGGTGACTTAATTAATTAATCAACATGATTAAATTAATCAAGTAAACAACCTATTACTCTAACAATAACCGTAAATTCATGGTACAAATGAGTATAGCTATGTGTGTCTTACTTCCTAGTTTTGACTAGCAATATTGTCATAGTACATTATAAATGAATTGATATAGGATCGAGTTGTGATTTGACTTGATGATACTTTCAATTGTTTAATGCTAAGAGGGAATTATTTAAATTATTAGTGGAATTGCTTTTGTATAACAATGTTAGTTATCAAAATGATCCACCTTTGACATATTTGGTGATTAGCTAGTAGTGCTAGTTATTTTGGTTCTTATGAAGAAGCTAATGAATTCTAGTTCCCATGAATACAAATGTGTGGCACCCTACTCGGTAGATTTAAACAATAAATCTTTCATTCATACCATTTCATATATCCTCTTAGGGTTTGACATGCGTCTTTATAAGTTGCTTTCCTATTAGCCCTAGATTATGTTTACTATTGTAAATGAGATGTTGTGTGTGTGTAAGTTTGTGTTGCTTGTTATGTTACTATGTTATACTAATGATATGAGTGTTTGTAGGGGAATTTTAATGTGATATTGATGCATATTGCTTAACCTTGTGACATTGTCGTGCAAGTGTGTCAAGCAAGTACTTTTTTTACCTTGTTATATTTTATTATTGCAGAATTATAGATGTTAGTAATAGAAACAAAGTGCTATTTTCAATTAGTTGTAATTCATATTATAAATTTGGATTTGCTAATTGAATAATGTTTGAGGAATCTAATAGATTTATTAATAATTTATTTGTTTCGGTTAGCCTTTCACATAACTTGTAATATAAAATTGATTTATGAATTGTGTAATGGGTAGACTCTATAAAATAACCATTGATATACTGTATATACAACTAAGTGATGATATGACAATAGTTATGCAGGTCATGTACTCTATTTTAATTAAAATGTTTTAATGAAAGCGACTTTGATGTAAAAGTAACTATAAAATTGAAACCACATATATAGCTAAATTTTACTTAAAAATTGGTGGTAATGTCTAACTCAATAAATTAAATGCATAAAATAATTCAATATAATAAAACTACATAGCAAAGGATTGAATTAATAAATTAAGAAAAAAGATTCTAGAACAACTATTATCAAACAAATAGATAACCATATTCTACAACTAATTTAGTCTTTAGCCAATATACTAACCTCATACAAGCCTTATGCATCTATAAAATATTACCACACCTCTTGCAATTATTTGCACTTAAATAATTCTTGTATGTTATAGACAAATAACATCATATTGCAATAGATAAATAATGCAAGTCTTACATACCACCAACATCTACCATTTAAAATAACATAAAAGAACATCTCATTGAAGTATTCATAAAACCTCCTATGATTAAATCTTTTAGTTAAACCTATTTCAATTAAAAGGGACATAAATACCCATATCCATCTAAAATTAAAAAAATGATAATAACCCATAACCTAAACAAAGAGAAGCAATATATCTACAAAGGCCTCAAGAAAAATGTGAACAAATCTAGTGGAGAGAATGAATCTCGCCATAAAGGATTTAATTAATGATAGAATATTTCTATGCAATATCAGAGCCATGGAAGGTTATGTGTACAACATAAGGATGCTTACTTCTTTTGTACAAGTCAAAAAAAGTCATCACAGGCTAAAGATAATTTTCTTCAATATAATTTAAGCAATGAAGTGACAAATGTTTAAATTTGAAATATTAAAATCCAAAATGTCTCACTTATTTTATCTTTCTCGAGCATTTTATATATATTCTTTTACATTATCAGAGTTTGTTTGAAAAAAAATAAAAAAAATGAAGTTGGCAGAAATTTAAAATTTATTGCCTCCATGAGGCCATGTCTTGGAGGTGACCACGTCTCCAGGAGGCATTTTGTAAAACAGTATAGGTTCCTTGTCTATGCATCCACATTATGCATGCATTTCAACCGACGTGGCTTAACCGACACACTCTAAGCTAGTTTGATCACTTAGGTGGCAGATGTGGGCCCCTTCCTATTGTCAACATTTGTTCCTCTCGCCAAGGTCCGTTCCCGTCACCGTTAACTTCGATTCAAATTATTCCCGTGTGACGTCTCGTGGATGCATTTGACTACATAAAGCATTCAAACTCCATAATTTTTTTATACAAATGGTTGTTGCAGTGGCGATAGTGAAAGCTTCGAAACAGTTATGGGCATCCATCAAATTAGAACAAAAGGGGGATTATTGAAGAAATATGGACTTGTGGAACGATTTGATTGTAGGATATGCACAAAATACATCTGTAAAGGATTTAGAAGCTTTCATCCAAATGTGATTGGAAGGTGTAAAGCCAGATTCCCCAACCTTTGCCAACATCCTCCAGCCTGTGCGAAAATGGGAGCTTGGGAACAAGGTATGGGCATCCATCACAAATAGAGGATTTTTTTTCAGATGTTGTAGCTACAACTATGCTGCTAGATGTGTATGCAGAAAGTGTAAGCATAGAAAAAACACATGAACTATTTGAAAGAAAGCCATGATTGCAGGATATGTAAAATGTGGAACTTTGACATAATTCCACAAAGAAACATGTTCTCATGGAACACCCTAATTGTACAATATTAACAAAATGGATTTGTCGAAAAGGCTTTGGAGACTTTGCAACCAAATGTAATTAGAAAGTGTAAAGCTAGACTCTACAACCTTTCTCAGCCTATTCCAAATGAGAGCTTTGGAATAGGGTATGGACATCCATCAAAGCATGAAGGATAGAGGGGTTTTCTCAGAGGTAGTTGCAACTGCTCTGAGTTTAAGGGAGTTGAGGAAGGTCTAGATAAGGTATATGTTTAGGTTGAATCTAGTGAAATAATTATTTTTTAGATGTGTATTATGTGTGTGATTGTGATTTTATTAAATTGTGATGATCTATGCCCAAGTTAGAGTTCTAAGTTTAAACTTGAATAGTGTTTACTCACACCCATAGAAGTACTACCAGTATTCCTTCTACCATTTCTCCTTGTCATCCTATAGAAACTATACATTTACAGTGTGATTTTTCCTTCTACTACCATTTCATTCCCTCTTACCTCTCACTCCCTTTAAACATACTCCATATTTCCCATACTTCTCATACCACTACTACCTACACTTTTAAACCTTCAATACACTAGTGAAGTAGTTTTCTCAACTTGAGAATAAAATTGTAGCTCTAACTCTATTACATATAATCCCCCACATTGCACACCTTTTGCATTTGAGGTTATTACACACCTATTGCTCATTGACTTTATTGTAGTTATATTTGAGTTATATTATGGAAAAAGTGGTTACAATGTTTTCCTATGAGCTTTCAAAGATGCATGTCTAGATATTTCATATGAAGATAAAGTCTTACCTAAATTATTTCCATGAACCCTAAGGACTATGCCCGTGAATACTTTTAATCCTTAGCTCGTATTTATATCCATTATTTTGACGAGCTAGCCAACATTTTCTTACAATCCTTATATGTCAATATGGGCTTAAAATCAACCAAAAAATTTAACTAAATGTTTCCAAAGAGTCTACTAATGACAATAGAATTAGTTTTCAATATTTAGTGGTAAAATTTGTGTGTTCATGTAAAAAATCTTGAACTTCAACTATTTGAATCTAATGGTTGAAATTATGGGGCCTCCCTCACTTTCTCTAACCCTTCAAGATGTCAAAAGAATAATATATTTCAAAAAGGAAATGACAAGAAAGAATATAAAGCTAGTTCCAATCAAATGTCTACCACATCTAATTTTGTATCATTCAAACATTAAGGGCCTAAAATTTAAAAAGCTTAGCAAACCATTGGATAATGTTCTTCAAACGTTCATAATAATTTGGTCAGCCTTAATTACATCAATCTATTGGATTCCTCTAGAGGATTAACTAAGAGTTAAATAATGAATAATTCTTCTACAATTTTTATAGAGTTAACAAAAACCATACATATACTTATATGGTATTCAAGCATAAAAGCATAGATCTTTATAGAGTTAACAAAAACCATACATATACTTGTATGGTATTCAAGCATAAAATCATAGATCTCATTGATAGTAATGTGATTCATGTTGGTGGTGTGAATGATGGGGGGAATTGTTTGGTTTCTCCAATAAAACAAAATTTGAAATTTATGCTAATATTTTTCCATTGCATACACATTCTAACAATATTGAGCACTAATAGGTATTCAATCATCCTACTAATTCTATGATGTACACACATATGACTAAAGACCCTATGGATATAAAGCATGTTTGTTCCTCTTCCCACACTTGTACAAAAACATTTATAGCTATTAATCATAAAATTTCACCTTGGGCTATGTACCTTCAATTATTTCATTTTATGAGGATATCCAAAACCACAATTATTGTGGTCCACTTTATGATCATGGTTTTTTTTGTTACCTCAATAATGTGAAGGTATTCACATTGATCTAGGTGATTAGCATAACATATGCATAAAATAATTTCATATAATTAAAAATTTAGCATCGGATAATTATACACATAATTTATGTGTTGCTCTAAACATAATCAATGACATTCTTGTGGACATTTTCGGGAGTAATATCTTTTCTCTTAACATGGGGCTTAAGGGGGTAGATGAATTTTCCATATCATTCCTTCATTGGCTATATTTTGAATTTTTCTTAGACGATCTTAATTACAATAATTAAACAAGATACCCTCTATGATGCATCAATGCCTAAAATATGTTTGTCAAGAGAAAATTGTGAAAGTGATGAGAGATGCATATGTAACTATTTTCAAATCAACTACTTCAAACTTGAAAATTATGTTGTCACTCTCAAGAATGTTATGATTGCAAAGGTAAGGAACATCAAATAGAAGCTCCTCACGAAACCAAAGATAGAATTCATTATTAATAACAAATGCATGTGGAACAAAAGAATCAAGAAAAAATTAACAAGGAAAATAAAGAGAAAATGAAGCCCTCTTCATTACCTCCTAATACTCCTCTAGCACAAAAAACCAACTTATAAATCATGTTCTCCACCAATAAAGAAAGTATAACATTATATCATTCTTTCATATATACCAAAGGAAGGATGATTTCCTCCTTATGCTCCAAAGAAGAATAAGAAAGCAACTTTCAACAATCTCATTGTCACCTCTTTTAAAGGTGTTACTTCCATATGAGTTCCAAAGAAAAAATAGAATATTAAAAAAGAACAAGTGAATCTGACTCCACAAGTACAATAACAATATTATAAATGGTATTTCTCTTATTCTACATAAATCAAGCACATTTGAAGACATCATATCATGCTAAAATTAAAAATATTAAAGGTGGTTGTGAACCACATAAATAAGACAAGAACAATCTATTAGATGATAATCCATCTAATGTTATTAGTTGAGATTTGGAGCTTTGTTCTCTACATACATGTCTATATACTTTACATTATTTTGATGGTGTTTGGACTAGTTGGGAGATATAGCTTTTGGCATTTTCCACTACCCTACTATATTGATAAAGATTCTATGCTTTTCTATATGATTTCAATTATAATGATTGCATTTACAATTTTGTATCACATATTACTAACATAATCATTCTCATGATTATTTCAATATTTCCAAGATATCCCACATGATTCAAATGATTATGATTACATTTTATAGTCAAGTCATTTCATAGGTGAAAAATATGTTGGACACCCTCAAGGATATATGTTATGATTGTAAGAGTAAGGGACATTAAATAGTTGTTTCTTATGAATAAAAAGATATAGTGTATTAAGTATACCAAATAAATCTATGAAAAATAAAAAATAAAAAGTTAATAAAAAAGGAAAAATACGAAGCAGGTGAAGCCCTTTACATTGCCCCCCTAATACTTATAAGCACAAAAACCAACTTATAACCCTTGTTCTCTACCAATAAAGCAAGAGAAGGATAATTCTATTCCTTTGTATAGATGAAAACAAGGAAAATTTCATATTTATGCTCTAAAGAAGAATTAAGGAAGAAAATTTAAACAATCCCAATGCCACCTTATTTGAAGATACTACTTCCATATGGGTTTCAAAGAAAAATCAAAATATTTTAAAAGAATAAGTGGATCCCACTCCACAATAAAATACCAAGATTACAAAAGGTTTATTTGTTATTCTACATACATCAAGCACATTCAATGACATATTATATCATGATAAAATTCAAAATATATAAGTGGTTACAAACCATTGAAAATGTATAATTTGAAACCTTGAGAGAATGAAATAATTTAAGATCTTGAAGAGATCTTAGATGAAATTCAAATAATTTGATGAACCTACAAACTTGACAAATAAAAGCTAAGGAATAGAGGATTGAGAAACCATATAAGTATTAATATAGTCTAGTTACCAAAGGTTACTAATTTAATGTTATTTGTGTGTAAGAAGGGTGTTGATCACTCAAAAATTTAAGTATGAAAGAAAGAGAATGAAGGATCTAGTGAAGCCTCTATTGAGGTATGTACTTGGGTAGAATCCCATAATCAAGAAGTTATATGATGAAATCCAATAGTTGTTATAGTTTTAATCTAGTAGATCGATTCCCTTGATTTTTTGTACTTTGTGTGTTGTTCTAAAGCACATTAGCGAATAAAAGGATGTATTTGTGATTAGTACCCTAGGTCTTGCATGGTAAGAAGAACTAAGAAATAATTAATTTTATTTAATGCCTCATTATGTTGTATAACCACTCATTAAGGGAGACTAGTCATACATGGTCACTCTTGTGGTCAATGTTGATAATCTTAGTAGATTTATAAATGTCAAATGATAGTCACTATATGAGTGTAGAATGATGGTAATGCTATTATAGCTAGGTGGTGTTGGCTTTCTTAGGTGTTTCAACTATTAACTTGTTCTTGGCCCCATTGGACTTGTAGTTCTTTATATATGTAAATGTAAGTCTAGTTAATTCAATATATAAGATCTTGTGGAAGGAATTCAACTAGCTCAAGTCTAGTGGACCCTATGTGTGCTAGCCAACTCTCTATAATGTATCAAATGAATAAGGCATATAACTAATTAAATACATGATAATAATTTGATGTAGAGAATAATATATGGCCAAGTCTATATACCTTGTCATCATTTCATGAAATGATATGCTTTGTTGTGATGGTGTCCAAGTGGAATAATAGACTATATGATTAGATTATCCCTAGAATTTTAGCAACCTTGATCTTATGGTGGGAAAAATTAAGTGAAATCTAATCCCTTATATAAATGATTGAATTAAAGGTTGGTCACAACTTATACACTATATGCATTATTCATAGTAAACTCATAGATTGAACCTATTCAATTTTTATAGGCACATGGGGTACTAAGCATTGAAACTAATACTAATAAGTCCTAGAGATTGTCACATGGTCATTTGATGGAAATTTGAAAAATTGATGATCTTTATATTCTTGGATAAAATTTGGTACTATTGTCTTGCAAGCTAACAATATTAAGTTTAGTAGCTAGATAATATGGACCTTAAGTTGGGTTTGGATCCTTAGTGCTTACATGTAGTTAAGTTGTGTTTTACTTTCAAATGAATTCCAAGTATTTTAACATTGATTTATGAATGGATAATAAGCATCCCACTCCAGGTAAAATACTTGAAATTTGATTAGAGTTGCATCATCCCTTGGAGGATTAACAACCTTTTAAAATTATTTTACTAGGATTTTATAATGCTAGTTATATATTGTAGGGAATCCTTATCATTAGTGTCTTAATATTTCAATGTAATGTCATTGTGTTCATGTGTGTGTAGTGTGTAATGTCACATAGTCAAATAATGGACTTAGATCCTTCATATTCTTTTCTAATTTAGGGCCAATATTGAAGATATCAATCAATAACGTGTAAATTAAAAGTTTAGGAAACCCATCAAAGCCTTGAGGGACAAATCCTAAGTCATGTTTAGGTTTGAAGATCTTCTTCATGAGCTTATTTCTTGAGTTTTTATTTTAAGTGTTTAGTTCCTTCCTCATCTACTCACAATAAGTCCTTTACTTTTTATTCTCTCATTCTTTAACACTTCTCTTATAACAAAATACACACCACACCTACACAATAACCAACACACTCAAGGACATCCACACTACCTTCTACCCATCCTCAAATTTTCTGGAGGATAAAAATATCTTAGTTGCAAACTTTAGTCATTTCCATGTGATGCTTTCACCTCTCCACAAACTAAACCTCAGGCTCTAAGATCAAATTTGATACAATTGTAATGCAAGCTTATATAACAAAGAAACTCAATGAAAAACACACTCGCAACAAGAAAGAAGGTAGTCATATACTAAATAATACATTCAAAACTTTAATCCAAAGTAATATAAAACTAAAATAAATATCAATCTACACATATATGCTCTAAACTTGAATACAATAGAAAACTAGAAGATAAGGTAGAGCAACATCTACAAAATAAAATATCAAATGAACTTAACATCTTTTTATTGTAAAGGTGTATAGTCATAAAATTGCACCCCTTGCAATTTCACATACATTCTTGCATCTACTTTAGTGTCCACTCCCTTAGCACTTGTGTAGGCTCATTTTAGCCCCTGCATCAGCCTTTTTCCCTTCTCAGGATGCTCCAACACCCCTTTTTAGCAGCTACCTCTTTGCACTAGCTTTGCGATAAACTTTGCACTTTTCCTGTTCGTGTTGTTTTGTAGTGTGATGTGTCTGGAAATTAGTGTGCCGCGTGGAAATTTGTGCGCCAAGCTAGAGTCCTGTGATGTTTCAACGCTCAAACAACTATCTCCGAGCATGCTTTCCATTTGTAACCTCCTTTGGTCAGTGGTAATGGCGTGAGATGCCCTGAAACGGCTCATGAAGCTTCTTTTCTCTC
The DNA here is from genome assembly GCA_007258455.2 of Sequoia sempervirens. Taxonomy (NCBI): domain Eukaryota; kingdom Viridiplantae; phylum Streptophyta; class Pinopsida; order Cupressales; family Cupressaceae; genus Sequoia; species Sequoia sempervirens. Next base: position 28,902,860 of record VDFB02000020.1, read on the forward strand.
CTTAAAAGTAGTCTTTTCACTCCATTTGCATCTTCTAACTTCTTCTAGCTCCACCCTTCTTCTTTTAGCTTCATTCCAATTTCTAGCTTTCTCTTCCACTACTCTTTGCAGTACTCTCAAGCTTTCATAAGCTCATTACAACAACACTCTTGGCTCTTGTAGCTTTCTTTGATTCCCTCCTTGGCTTCCTAAGCCTTGCATGTCTACATTGTGCTTTGCACCTTCGAGCATCCTAAGATTCCATATCCCCTACCATTTGCATCCTTACTTCGTGATACAGGTTCTCTTCCTTGAGCGGGGATTGCTTTTATCACCTCTTTGGTGATACAGGTTCTCCTCCTCGAGTGGGGTTTGCTTTTATCACTCACTCTTGGTGGTGCAGGTTCTACTCCTGACATGGGTTTTACTTTCACCACATGCTCTTTCCACTTTGGTTACTCTCTCTCTTTCCATTTGGTTATCCATGGAGGTGGGAACACCAAAATGGGGGTTTGACTAAGGCAAACCCTTATACAACCCCAACAATTTCTCCAGATATCACGCATGCAGGTCTTGGAGACATTCATTTGCTAGAGGCTTCATTACTTGGATTGTTGTGAGCATCTTCTTCCTTTCTTCTCCTTATCTTTATCATCTATTTTATTTTATTTCTATTCTATTACATTCTATTAATTTATCGCATTTTGTAAGTTCTCAACAATCGGAGTAGAAGTAGTCATTCTGTTGTTTTCCTGTGATAAATTCATTCTCTGGTTTGTACGAGATGCCAATGCGCCTCGTTGTTGTCTGTATTCTGCGCTATCATGTAGTCATTATGTTGTTTTCCTGTGATAAACTCATTCTCTGGTCTGTACAAGATGCTAGCGCACCTATGGGACACCGTGTTGCCTTGTCGTCCGTATTCTACGCTATCATCCTTTGGCCGAGAGCTTGATAGTTTGTCTAGAAAACCTTTGTGACCTGCTCTTTCGGATTTTGAAACTCTTGTTGCTGTTCCTAAGGTAGTTTAGGGAAGTTCACCCCGTGAGGCTCTCTGAATGAAGAGAACTTGTGAGTAGAGAATCCCCCTTCTCTACATTTTTGTGAAGAGGGTATTTTTCAAAAAACTAGGAATTTATTTACCCCTACTTGGTAGGGTCATAACTTTTGACTTGGTGCTCATAATTCATAACCGTTTGCATCGTTGGAAAGGTCTTCTAGAAAAATAGTTCAATCCCTCAAATACTAGTGCCTTTGGCAATTGAATTTTAGGGACCGACACAAGTTCTGACCTCAAATTCCGTTCCGAAGACCTCTGAAAATGCAAATTACTAGAACCTAGAAAATATATATAAAAAAAGAAAATCTATGTTTTCAATTTTTCTTTGTTCTATCATCAAAATGAATTTGATATCTTCTTTTATTAGTTCAATATCTAATTTTATTCAAAATGTTAATAATGTTCCATTTCATGCATGTGATGGTGACTTGGCTTTACCCATGTCACTTGGTATCTTTGATCCTTCTCACGAAAGTCCTCTTGCTTCAGAGGATATTTTGTTGCAAGAAGATGAGATTATTGATACCTTTCTCAATATCACTCTACCTTCTCTTCATTCCAATGCACTCTCTTTTAGAGATGAGGCATTAGTGAATGATGAATCTCCCTTTCATTCCAATTCACTCTCTTTTGGAGATGATGCATTTGTGAATGATGAATCTCATCTTTATTCCAATGCACTCTCCTCTAGAGATGATGCATTAGCGAATGATGAACCTCCTTCCACATCTGATCCTCCCTAGATTGATGTTGAGAGTGTTTCTTCAAATAATTATTCCACATTTGATCCTGTTTGGATTGATGTTGAGAATATGTCTTCAAATAAATATTCTACTAGTTGTGATGATTCTGTAAATGTAATCTATGTCTCTGCTGCCCCTCAAAGGCCTAAGAGACCAGTCATTTACGTGACTCTAGCTATTCCTTCTCCTAAGAGGATTTGTTCTATTGATAGTGTTCCATCTGATAGTGACCCTCTTGATCCTTCTAAGGATCCCTCTTACAGAGCGGTAGCCCATACTTATGAGAATAGAATGAATAAACAACCAAGTCTTCCTTTAGCACCTAAACCTACGACTAAAGCACCTGGTGATTACGATCTTGTCGAGCAACTTTGAGTTACTCCGACTAAGATCTCACTGTGGGACTTGCTTGAGCTTGCTCTGGTTTATCAAGGTATGCTTCAGGAAGCCTTGCAAAAGATCCTCTTGCCTTCTTTCGCTAGGCCGACAAATGCTAATGCATTGATAACTTATATTTGTGCAGATTTGCTGAATATTATGTTCTATCCATAGGAACTCCCACCTCCGAAAGTACAAAAGTAAGTGAACCCTCTAATGATTATATTCAACATTAATAATATTGGTATTAGACGTACTCTCATCGATGTCGGTTCGATGCTCAATGTATATAGCATTGATCTATTGCCTAAAATTAATATTGATTCATCTTCTCTTAATCCTTCTTCTGTTGTCCTTTGTGGGTTTGATAATGTTGGTCGACAAGGTCTTGGCACGATAGTCTTGCCTTTGAGGTTGGGAACCGTTACAGTACCTACCCTTATGCATGCTATATCAAAAAAGTTACCATATAACCTTCTTCTTGGTAGACCATGGATTCATGCTATGAGTGCAGTCTCATCTACCTTGCATAAATCTATTAAGTTCATTTGCAATAATAAAGTAGTCATAGTCAAGGCTGACCCTGATGCTATGCACTTATGTGAGATGGTAGCCGCTGGTCAGGTTTTGGTTGTGCCTACTCTTATCCCTTCAATGTCTTCCAATGTGTCGTTGTTTACTCCAACGGTACCTACTACAAAGGATACTCTTGAGATAAATGTCCTTGAAGAAGATCCTTCTGAAGCAAGGAGTCTTAAGTCTACTCCTTCCACCTCTTCTCAAGAGAATGCATGTCTTGGTGATGATTGGGGTTCTTTAGACTTTATAGATTCCTTCATCCAGGAATATAAAGAACTCGATCCACTTAGACCCTCTAATAACATCATCCAAACCCGCTATCAAAGATGATCATTCTTTTGTATCGCAGGATAGTGCAAATTGTAATGTTCTTAGTGTTGATCCTCCTTCTGAGGAAGATGATCAAACTTATGTTAAGAAGGTTAATGTTGGTAGTCTTGTCAAAGAGGATGATGGTGATCTCGTAGAGGAGTGTGCTCCCCTTTGCCGAAATAATACTCTCCATGGAGATCCCCCTCCTTTGTCTTCTATCTTTGTATCTTCTTCTTGTTAGTGGTCAAGTCTTTCTCCACAAGAGAAAGGGTTGCTTCCTGCTCCTCATTCTTTATCTGACCAAGAGCCTATTTTGTTGTGGCTTCTAAAAGCCTACCTAATCACTCTTATTTCTCCTACCCACAAGAAATCTCATGAACATGATAAAGAAAAACATTCTTTCTGTGCATACCATTAAGTGCTTGGCCATTCCACTAGTGAATGTAAGGCCTTGAAAGACAAAATACAATAAATTCTTGATTCAGGTGCCATCAAACTCTCGTTTGATTGAATCACGTGCCTTTTCTTCACATGACTAGTGATATCAAGGTCTACTTGTATCCTGCATGTTCTAAATATCTTTCATAGTTCTCCTCCCTTGTATGTTGGGGGCAGTGATAACTTGTTCTAGAGATGTGTGTCCTTCCTAAGGACCCCCTCTCTTCTTTCTATCTTTCAATTGAAGCATCCCTTGAGTGGACCCCTTTTCTTTTCATGGGTTCCCGAGGGAGCCCTTGTGAAAGATTTTCTCTCAAACGAATTCTATTTGCGTCTAGGTTGGGGGCAACCTGACTAGACCTCACTTTTCAAATAGCGTGTCCCTTGAGTGAACCCCTCTTCTTTATGGCCGCTTTCGCTTTACGAGTGCGCCTATAAAGCTGCTTTCTGACTCTGCGGAGTCCCCTTCCTTTGGTTTCCTCCATGTGAGAGATCTTGGGGGATACCTCCCTATAGGTCTGCGGGCCTGTAGGGCACTTCCTCCATGCGAGAGATCTTGGGGGTGGCTCCCCTGCAGGTCTACGGGTCTGTAGGGCGCTTCCTTTGGTTTTCTCCTTGTGAGAGATCTTGGGGGATACCTTCCCTATAGGTCTACGAGTCTGTAGGGCGCTTTCTTGGGTTTCCTTCATGTGAGAGATCTTGAAGGACACCTTCCCATAGGTCTGCGGGTCTGTAGGGTGCTTTCCTGGCTTCCTCCATGTGAGAGATCTTGGGGGACGCTTGCTTCCAAGTCTGTGGGTTTGTAAAGCACTTTTTTGGTATCCTTCATGTGAGAGATCTTGGAGGATACCTACCTTGTAGGACTACGGGTCTGTAAGGTGATTTTCTGGGTATCCTTCATGTGAGAGATCTTGGAGGACACCTTCCTTGTAGGTCTACAGTCCTGTGAGGCGCTTACATTCTTAAATGCTCTCTTCTCTTCTCCTTTGTATATATCGGATTGAAGATCTGCATCTTCTTCATCCTGTGTATATACCCTTCCTTTCTTCATTTTAGAATTCTTCTATGCGTTATTTCTTGATTTTGGGACGATGCATAGTATTGAGACAACCTTCTACATCGAGGTCTCTTTACTTTGCTAACTCAAATCCTTTAGATTTTTATGTTCTAACGTTGATGTCTGGTGCAGGTTTTTCTTGTCTAACACATTAGTTTTGCAGGTCTTTAGCCTAGGGGCATGCTTTCGTGGTTCAAAGAGTTGTTTGCTTCCTCTACAGTATCCTTTTGGCATATGATGTTATTTATGTTTAGTAGATTTCCTTTAGCATCCATATTAATGTAGATTCATATGCCCGCTAAAGTGGGGGCAAAATGTATAGTCGTAAAATTGCACCCCTTGCAATTTCACATACATTCTTGCATCTGCTTTAGTGTCCACTCCCTTAGCACACGTGTAGGCTCATTTTAGTCCCTGCATCAGCCTTTTTCCCTTCTTAGGATGCTCCAACACCCCTTTTCAACAACTACCTCTATGCACTAGCTTTGCGATAAGCTTTGCACTTTTCCCGTTCATGTTGTTTTATAGCGTGATGTGTCTAGACATTAGCACGTTGTGCGGACGTTCACACGTCGTGCTAGAGTCCTGCAGAATTTCAACGCGCAAACAGCTGTCTCCGAGCATGCTTTCCACTTGTCACCTCCTTTGGTTGGTGGTAATGGAACGAGATGCCCTGAAATTGCTCGAGAAGCTTATTTTCTCTCCTTAAAAGTAGTCTTTTCACTCCATTTGCATCTTCTAACTTGTTTTAGATCCACCCTTATGCTTTTAGCTTCATTCTAATTTCTAGCTTTCTCTTCCACCACCCTTTGCAGTACTCTCAAGCTTTCATAAGATCATTACAACAACACTCTTGGCTCTTGTAGCTTTCTTTGCTTCCCTCCTTGGCTTCCTAAGCCTTGCATATCTACATTGTGCTTTGCACCTTTGAGCATCCTAGGATTCCATATCCCCTACCATTTGCATCCTTACTTCGTGATACGGGTTCTCCTCCTTGAGCGGGGATTGCTTTTATCACCTCTTTTGTGACATGTGTTCTTCTCCTCGAGCAAGGTTTTCTTTTATCACTCACTCTTGGTGGTGTGGGTTCTACTCTTGAAGTGGGTTTTGCTTTCACCACATGCTCTTTCCACTTTGGTTACTCTCTCTCTTTCCATTTGGCTATCTGTGGAGGTGGGAACACCAAAATGAGGGTTTGATTGAGGCAAACCCCTATACAACTTTGACAATTTCTCCAGATATCATGCATGCAGGTCTTGGAGACATTCATTTGCTGGAGGCTTCATTACTTGGATTGTTGTGAGAATATTTTTCCTTTCTTCTCCTTATCTTTATCATCTATTTTACTTTATTTCTATTCTATTACATTTTGTTACTTTATCACATTCTGTATGTTCTTAACAATTGGTGTAGAAGAAGTCATTATGTTGTTTTCCTATGATAAAATCGTTCTTTGGTCTATACGAGACGCCAGTGCGCCATGTTGTCGTCCGTATTTTGCGCTACCATACTTCGGCCGAGAGCTTGATAGTTTATCCATAAAACCTTTGTGACCTGCTCTTTCAGATTCTAAAACTCTTGTTGTTGTTCCTAAGGTAGTTTAGGACAGTTCATCCCATGAGGCTCTCTGAATGAAGAGAACTCGTGAGTAGTGAATCCCCCTTCTCTACAAAAGGTTAAAGAGAAAAAAAATAGTGAAATATCTCTATTTGAATGATGAGTAGAGTAATGATATAAATTAAGATTATTATTTTTTTCAATTTAAATTTTTGGGACTACTACTTTGCATACACTTCTAGCAGGGCAATTGTAGCTACAACATATGACAAAATTCCTCTCTGTGATGGATGTCCATACCCTTATCCAAAGCTTCCATTTTCACACAGGCTGGGAGGATGTTGGTAAAGGTTACAGAGTTTGGCTTTACACTTGCTAATCACATTTTGATGAAAGCTTCCAAATCATTTTTTAAAGATGTATTTTGTGCATATCTTGCAATCAGATCATTCCATGAGTCCACATTTCTTTGAGGCATTCGGTCAAACAATTCATGTGCCTTGTCTATGCTTCCACATTTTGCATAAATTTCTACTTGAGCATTTCCAACTGTAATATGTGACAATAATCCCCCTTCTATTCTGATTTGATGGATTCCCATAACTATTTCGAAGCTTTCACTATCACCGCTACAACAACTATTTGTATAAAACAATTACAGAGTCTAAATGTTTTATGCTGTCAAATGCATTCATGGGACATCATGTGGGAATAATTTGAATTTGAAGTTAATGATGACAGAAACAAACGTTGGTGAGAGGGATGGATGCTAACAATGGAAAGGGGCCCACATCCGCCACTTAAGTGGTCAAACTAGCTTAGAGTGTGTCAGCTAAGCCGCGCCATTTCAACCATTGTGTCCACATTGGGGATTATCCATTTGGCACATATCCGGGCAGCCATTGCATTGCATGAGACACATTTTTTGGCTTATCCTTTTCATGCCAATCAAGGCTTAAATTTGATGGCCGTATACCTGTATTTGAAGATTTTAATTGTAAAATACAGTAAAAATAATTATTTAACCGTATGTTAATACATGCAATTTATTTTAGAAACTATAAAAAAAATAGTTAATATGAAAACTTGATCGTATATATATGTGTGTGTGTGTGTGTGTACATATATAATATATATATATACACAAATATATATGTGTGTGTATATATATATATATCTATATATATGTATACATACACACAGACACAGACACAGACACAGACACAGACACAGACACACACACACACATATATATATATATATATATACTTTTATTTTTAAATTTTTTAATAGAAACTTCTTCTATGCTTTAATAAAAGAATAATTTTTTTTTTTAAATGCAAACTTCTATTGTTGAAAAAATAAATCTCAAATTTTTAGATTTTTTAAAGATTCTAAATATTTTTGAGTTTCTTTAATAGATTTTTTTATAAAAACAACAATCTTCTCCTTCAAATCATTTTTTTGTTTTACCAGTGCAAAATATTTCATTTTCCTTTTATTAATTTGGTTTTAGAGTTTAATCTTCATTATCCAGACTTCAGAGCTACAAAGAAGAAGCAAACAGTCAGAAGAGGGAAAGATTTTTTTGCACACTTACAACTTACAACAAAAAAGAAAGAAGATTTGTAAAAAGTAAGGAGATTTTGCTGCACAGTTACAACTTACAACAAAAAAGAAAACGATTTTGCTGCACAATAAGAAGAGTAAGATGATTTTCATTTTATTTCTATTGTTCTTTTAAAAAAAATGATTTACAAATCTTATGTTAAAAAATTGTAACAATTTACCACAGTAAAATTAAACATTGTAGATTTTTTTTATCAAACATTTTGGATCACATTTAATAATATTCCATTAATTTTTTTTCCTATTTTTTTGTTCTGATGCAACCACTACAACCCCCTCTACAACCCCATGTTCTCTATATGGTTGTGAGTTTATATTAAATTAATTTTTTTATGGTTCATTTTTTATAAATTTAGATGAATTTGAACAAAATATCTAAATCTTTCTTATTTTTAAAATATGTAGGGATTACAATTTGAAAATGTTTGAGAGAAAAAAAATCAGCCTTCTATCAAGCATTTTTTCCATGGTCAAGTACATTCGAAGTTGTAGCACCCAATGAAGATTATAATTTTGATTTAAATGAAGACTTAGATATTTTGGGGTACACTGAAGAGTATGCTAATGATTATCAAACAAGAGAAAACAATACACAAAAAAAAAAGAAAAAAGAAAACTTGAAGTAAAACGAGAATTTCGTGAGGAATGGAAAGTAAAGTTTAAGAGGCTGAAATGTACAATATATGAAGGAAAAAAAGGTTATGAAATGCATATATTGTAAAACACATAATGCAACTGGACCATGGCGAGCAGGTAATGGTTGCACTAATTTACAACATGATTCATTAGTTACTCATGACAATTCAAAGATTTATAAGATTTCACTAGCTAAATTGACATGTGAGAATGAAAAGAAAGAAAAACTTATTACAGAACATATAGCAAATGTTGATGACATTAACAAGGAAAGAGTCATCACAAGTCACAACTATGAAATTAGTTTTTTGGATGGTTCAAGAGGATTTACCCCTTTCAAAATATGAATCAATTTGCTCTCTTGAAATGACATTACAGTTACCAAACATGCCAAAGAATAAGGACTACAATTCATACACAAATTAGATGGCTGCAAATCAATTTCTTTTTGCTATATCTAAGTATCTTGAAGAGGTACAAACTACTAGAATGTTGGATAGTACTTTTTTCTCTTTGATGTTGGATGAAAGTACATATTGCAGTTTAGAGAAGCATCTTATGGTCTATGCAACTTTTTAGACTCAAAAGGGTTGGGGCAGCCAACTTCGCAATTTTTAAAGCTCATAAATGTTTGTGATGGAAAAGGAAAAACAATTTATGATGCAATTAGTGTTTTAAAGGAAGAAAGGGGGCTTTCAAATACACGCTTAATAGATGTTTCCACAAATGGTGCTTCATCCATGGTTGGTAGTGAAAATGGGTTTGTTTCTTTTATGAAAAAATATGTTCCTAATCTTGTAGGTGTTCATTGCATTGCTCATCGTGAAGCTTTAGCTACATTAGATGCTTCCAAAAATGGGTACAAAATTCTACTAAAAGAAATAAGGAACTCATTTCTTTATAGGAAGTCATGCAACTTGAAACTCTTCAAGCTCTTCAAATTCATGGAGTTAGATGGCTTTCAAGAGGAAAAGTTATTGAAAGGCTTGTTGTATTGATGCCTCCTATATTACTTTATGGAAAAATGAAAAGAGAGAGTCATGGTATGATAAGGCAAGAATATTTTAAGTTCAATTTTCTTTACAAATGCTTGCGGATATAATGCTAATGTTGAACAAGTTGAATAGAAAATTTTAAGAGTATGTTGATGTTACATCATTAGGGGCATCTATTGATATTACTATAAACACTTTAAGCAGGCGGTTTATGAGAAGTGATACATTTTTTGATGGTACCGGTTACTTATCTAAATTCTTGGATGCCTCTAAATATGATTATTTAGAGATTACTGATAAAGAGGGCATTGTTCATAGGCATGAATTGTGGTTTATGGAAATTTTACATGCACATGGTGATTATGTTGATTCACAAAAATAATCACTAAAACCTTGCATTGATGGTTCATTAGAGAGTTGTAAACAACTTGCAAAAGAATATGTTTAAGCACTTATAGATTGTTTGAATGGAAGATTTCCTGATCTTGTGTTTTTCAACTCTGTAAAGTTGTTTAGTCCTTGTCATTATCTAAAGGATGCTCGTGCTAGAGAAGAGAATTCAAAGTGTTGGTTTGAAAATATTCTTCAACACATGCAACATACTTTATGTGAGGGAGAAGAAAATGAAACATTATTTAATGTTGAAGCTTGTAAAAAAGAGTTGCATATATTTGTTGATACTCTTCATCTTAGTTGTGAGGGATTATCAATGAAGGAAGCTTGGAGGGTTTTTTGTATCACAAACTCACATACAAGTTTTCCAAACATGACAAAGCTATGGAAAAAAATCCTTACTATTCCAGCAAGTACAGTGGCATGTGAAAGAGGATTTTCAAGGAAAAACATAATTAAAAATATCCGATGAACAACTCTAACATTGGATATATTGGATGCTTTGATGAGAGTGTCTCTAAGAATGCTTGATGTATTAGCAGTGGAATGGAGAAAAGTGTATGAAATATGGAAAGATTCCAAACAAAGAAGAATTTAAAATGTTTTAAAAGTCATTTTTTTGTTCACATTTGTAATGGTGATGTATCCCATATGAGACAGAACACACCGATGCATTATTATTCGTTAGTTTCATTTTAATGTTAGTATGTTTTTTTTTTGATACATAAGACTCTATATATTTTATTAAAATAAACGAAAATACTTGAATACAAACATCTGTCGAGCAGGTATAAGGAATATATCCAAACAAAAAAGGCATTCGACCACCATAGATTTTACAGAAAACCAATCATCAAAAAGCATTTCTAACAAGAACCACTGATAACCCTGACCAAAACGTGCTATAGGAAAGCCATAAACAACTGAAAAGCTACTAGAGCATTCAAAAAAATGGTAAAAAAACCAAGGCTAACCCATACAAACCAAAAAACCTTTGTCCCAATTGCCACCTTACATAAACTTGTTCAATTTTGCAAAGTCTTCAAATTCTGATTTCCACTCTTCATCACCAATTGCCATCATACCAATTTTTTTTGAGGAAAATGATAGCCACCGCCACAACCGACCTGTACCTCATCAAACCTGGACCATGCAAGTCCAAAAGGAAAGGATAAATCTTTACTATGTCCTCCAAGTGAAGCTGTACCAGGTCGCACGACCTTGGGAAACCCCTACCTTCAATCACTACACTTAGAACCTCATCCACGCCTTCCACCAAGTCCTCTCTGAAAAATTTAACCAGCAATCCTTTAGCATCCACCTTTGGGACCATATTGTCTAGGATAGAAGCAAGGAAATGAGAAGAAACATGCAAATTGTCCCTCCCGTACTCATTACACTCCAAATGGCCTGAACCCAAAACCATCTTTATAGCCACAAGCACCAACGACTCATAATTGAGAAAAATGCGCTTAAGTCTTTGATCAGTGACCTCCCTAAACAAGGCTTGCCTCAACATTGACTTCAGAGATATGGGGGTATCGGCCCCAAAATGAGCGAGGCTTGCCTTAGAGACCTCAATCACGATTTTTGATCCCTTTGCCATCCATAATCCTACTTAGAATGCCTCGATTGAGACAGCGAAGGGAGCCCTCAAACACCACAACCACTTGTAAAGAAAATTATGCACCAAAAACAAAACCATCAATAAATAAGCTAACTCGAATTACCAAGCCGCCATCAAACTCAGCGAATGGTACTCGTCCAACGAGCCAAATGTCCTTGCCAGAGGTTGGGATCACCTCCACATTATTAAACCCTATCACAAAAAATAGAGGAAGTGACCGCAATTGTCCTCAACCAAGTACCGTAATCATGCAACCATCCTGCAAAATTAAACTTGGCTAAACTAAAATGCCACCTAGGCACTCCACACCCATCCACCCTCCACCAAGGCATCCAACACCACCTCCCTCTGCCAGCATGGAGGGACACCCACCGTACCTCCCATAGACTTTGAATCAGGCTTAAATTTTTTCCTTTAAAATAGGGCCCAAGACTCCTATATTAGACAAAAGATCCGCCTTAGAATTACCTTCCCTCAAGACGTGATTAAACATTATTTGATCCAGCTTGGCGATCCAATCCAAAGCAGCTTCCAACATTTCCCCTAGCTTCCAATTAGGGATTTTCTTGGTTCTGAGCACATTGATTACAATAGAGGAGTCTCCCTCAATTACCACCAGACTCACACCCAATTCAAAACAAAAATCCAAACCCAGTATGAGGTCTTGAAATTCAACAACATTGTTTGTTCCATTCAACAAAGATTTTGCTAGACGCCCCAAAGTCACACTTGAAGAGTATCTTACTATACAACCTACACTTGAGGGCCTAGGATTACCCTTGGAAGCCCCATCAAAATTCAATTTAACCCATCTTGGTTCAGGGGGAAACCAAATCACCTTTCTACGATCTATTATAGAGGTTGCCCCATCATCATTCCCGCTTAAAGGTGCCTTTAAGCCACCCCAATTCTTCAAAATTCATGAGTCCCATTCAGTGAAATTACCTTTCTTTGGATTCAATTCTCCCAATCTTGCGTTATGCAGCTCTATAATACCAACCTCAATCTTGCATTGTAGCCTCAGAATAGAAGGTTACTTATCTTGAAAGATACACCTATTTCTCTCCTTCTAGACTTCCCATAATAGAAACGACGAACTTGACACCCATAAATCCCCAAACAATAGCTGCTTAAATTGCGACAACCAAGACTTTAACTAGTCAAAGAGATTGTTAGGAAAGGTAGATTTCCAATGAAGCTTAGAACAAAGCCACTCCCAAATCCTTTGAGTGAACTAACAATTCAAAAATACATGATCTACAGTCTCTTCTTTTGCTCGACATAAAGGGCATCTAGAAGGACCATAAAAGCCCAACTTGGAAAATCTATCACCTGTTAAGACTTTTCCCTGAGCAACTGCCCAAATGAAAATTCTCGCTTTTGGTAAACAAGCGTTATTGCAACACAACTATATTGGTAAATTCGGAGCTGCATCCCCTGAAGATGCCAAAATTGCATAACCAATTTTTGCTAAATATATTCCTATAGGCAACACATTCCATCTCAGCCTATCCTTTCCAAGTCTTCTCCAAACTCTCCTCTCCAACATAATTTTCTCCATAATTTCCTCCTCTTGCTTAGACAAGTTCAACTGGTTGACAGACTTCCATTTGTAATAGCCCCCTTCCCCTGGATGAGAGGTGTCAAAGTAATCTTGTACCTTTGATCCCCACACTTGATTTGCTTTCTCTTTAATTCGAGCTAAAGCTGGATTTTTTGCTAAGATAGGAAGACCTTCCCACGAGTCCTCCCAAAACAGAGCATCCTCCCCATCTTTTAATTCTCAAGTTAAAAAATCTGAAATGAGATCCCTAGAATTTTTGATGAAATTCCAGATACGTGAACCATTAGGGAGAGATTTGGCTATAAGAAAGCAATTCGAATCATCATCCAAATATTTAGCCCGAACAATTTTCACCCATTTTAGATTGGGCTGGGAATGAATCACCCAAGCCAATTTCACCCCCAATGCCTTATTCTGCAAGAGAATATTTTTCAAGCCAGCCCCATTTTCCCCCTTTGTCTCACAAATATTTTGCTATTTCACTAAAGGAAACTTTTTTTGATCCGAATTTCCTTTCCAGAAAAAATCTTTCATAATCCGATTTAAAGATTTAATAATACCAACTGTCAAAGGCAAACATGACATCATATAGATTGGGAGAGCCGAAATCACAGATTTTAACATAGTTAACCTTCCAACCCATGACAACCACCTATTCTTCCAAGAGGAGAGCCACTCCTTGAATCTAGCTATCACAAAATTCCAAATACCCCCAATTTGAGTGCCCTTCTCAAGCGGAAGGCCCAAATATTTGCACGGTAATTGTCCTTTTTTAAAATCCAAAATTCGAACGATTTGCGTTTCACTTACACATGAAGAATTGAAAAAGAAAACCTCCGATTTAGCCATACTAACCTCTTGCCCCGAGGATTGAAAATATTTATCCAAAATACCTTTAAGCCTCCTGGCCTCCCTTGCCGAAGCAGAGCCAAACAACATCGTATCATCTGCAAATTGTTGGTGCATTATAGAGGGAAGGCCACTTGTGACTTGAATACCTTCCACCCAACCAATCCTCCTTGCATGCTCTAACGCTCGACCCAAAGCTTCCACCATTATTATAAACAAGGAAGAAGAGAGGGGATCACTCTGTCTTAATCCCCTTGAGGTTGCGAAGAAACCTTCAGGAGAACCATTCACTAACACCGAATAGCATAGACTTGTAATCCAACCGAAAAACCAATCTAACCAAGCTTTTTGAAAACCAAAGGCTTCCAACACCTTAAACAGGAAACACCAATTAACCCTATCATAAGCTTTCTTAATATCAAGTTTCAATAACATTGTAGGTTTCTTTGTCTTTTGAATCGAATGAATGACCTCTTGAGCTATTATCACACCATCAAAAATTGACCTGCCAGGGACAAAGCCAGTCTACTCATCTGAGACGATAAACGTTAAAATCTTCTTTAACTGATTAGCCACAACTTTTACTAAAATTTTATAAAGAGTGTTGCAGAGGGAAATGGGTCTAAACTCATCCCATGATTCTGGATTTTCCCTCTTTGGAATTAAAGCTATTAAAGTGTTATTCATTTCCTTGAGCACCCTGCCCATACTCCTAGAGTCTTCAATCGCCTCAGCCACCTCTTTACCAACAAAATCCTAGCACTTTTGAAAGAAGGTCGTTGGGAAGCCATCCGAACTAGGAGCCTTCTTCGGCTGAAGTTCAAAAGCTGCCACTTTTATTTCTTCCTCTGAAAATTTTGCATTCAGAAGTTCCAAATGCACAGGGGAAACCAATTTTGGAATTACTTTCAGAATTTTCCCCTGAGCAATTAGATTCAAACCATTCCAATCATTTAGGAGATTCTGAAAATAATCCACTACAGAGGCTTTAATTTCAATAGGATCTTCCAAAAGATGACCATCCATCGCCTTTATGCAACTAACCCGATTCACTTCTCTATGAGCTTTAGTTGAGTTATGGAAAAATCTAGTGTTTCTATCCCCAACCTATAACCACACTTGATTTTTGTCTCCAAAATATTTCTTCACGCTCCAACACTTCATTCAACTCTCTTGAAAACTCCTTTTCTTTCTCAAAACGTGAATCATCCATGCCTTGTTGAATTATGGTTTCTGACAAAGCCTCCAATTTGTCCTCCAAAAATATTTTTGAAGCAATCCTTGTTCCATTGCTTCAGCTGCTGTTTTACAAATTTCAGCTTGGTGACAATGTTGAACATTGTTGAACCTCTTGGAGGACAAGCTTTCCACCAAGATGCTATCAGCCTCAATAAGTTAGGATCTTTAAACCACATCATTTCAAACTTAAAAGGGAAACAAACTGACCCCTTATCACCATCAATGCACAACTGAATAGGATAATGATCAGAACCACTCCCTGGAATGATTTTGCTTTCTAAACTGAAAGGGAACAGACTCAAATTTCCCTTAAAGAAAATCTGTCGAGCTTCTCCACTATACTACAAAAACATTTTCTATGATTGGTCCAAGTAAAACTACCATTACTAGTATGGATTTCCACCAATGAATTTCTCTCCACAAAAGACTGAAAATCTAGCTGAGATTGTAAAGCCCTTCCCACACCTCCTTTTTTATCTTCGGATCTCAAAATAGCATTGTAATCCCCCCCAAAATACATAAATCCAAATCTAAACTATTAAGAAACTCATCCATATCTTGCCAAACCAATCTTTTAAGTAAACATAAAGAAGGACCATAAACATTGATTAACAAAAATTGAAGATTTGAATACAAGCTTCTTACTTGGTAAGCCATCCAATGCCTTCGAGCTAACAATTCTTCCACCAAAACCAATTGAGGTGTCCAGATGGTTAACAAACCACCCGAGGCACCTTCTGCTCCCACACCCAACCACTTCCAATGCTTTAATTTTTTGCTAAATTTATTAAGGTCCTGAACACCCAATTTTGTTTCCTGAAAGAGGCATATCTCCACTTGATTAGCTTCAATGACGTTCCTTAAAAGGCACCACTTGTTAGGGGTGTTTACACCCCTAAAATTCCACGTTAAAAGCTTCATTTCTATTCAGGAAGAGCATCGCTCTTCCCTACTTTCATCATAGAGTCTATTTTTTGTTGACCGTTTGCCTCCCCATCCCATTTTCGCTTTTCTTGATTAGACACCCTAGCTCTCCTTTTATTTTCACCACAATTTGATGAGGATTTAACCATATCCTTTTGATGAATACCCAACTTAACCCTAGCTTCTGCAAAACCTTGAGAGAACTTTCTCTTCTTGGTAGACTGCGGACTTCCCACCTCTAAACTAGCCAGTGCCCCTTCTGGGAAATCATTCTCACCCGAATTCTCTACTTCCATTTCATCCTCTAACAACCATGCATTAGTATTTGTAGCCTCTTCCAAAACAACCAGCTCTTTTCCCACCTCTATTAAAGAGTCCAATTCCACATTATTACAATCTTCACCTAAAATCTGTAACGCCTCTGAGATTTTCTTGTCCAAGGTCAAATTCTGCTTATCCAGCTACTCACCCTCCTCATCACACTTGTTCCCCATATCAATTTGAACCTCCTCCTATACATGATGACCTGAATAAGGCAAAAAAATCCCCGGTTCTTCCTTATGGATAGGGGATTTCTCATTAGCTTTAACTGAAAATTTTGAAATGCCGCCCTCGTGCTCTGTGCACACGTTTCTTTGCACTTTTCTAAGACTTCTGATACTTTTGATTTCTTTGCCTTATTGGTTGTCAGCCTAAAAATAAAAGGACACACTAAACTATCTTTAGTGTAGGAGTCACCTCTCAACTTTTGAATCCAACTCCCATAACTTGAAATCAATTCAAGCTCTACATAAAGGTGCCTCATCGGATTGTTTTCCACACAAATCCGCACATGGGTATGAGCCTCCCCCAACCTTCTTCTTTCTTCTGCACACACAAAAGAACCCAAATGATTTCCAATCTCCTCTAGGATGCTTGGCTCCCAATATTCTATGGGAAGATCCGACATACTATACCAATCTTGCTCTGTCTCCATTATAGGGGATGAAGGATTAAAACCAACCTTCCAGCACCTCAAGTAAAAGCCACACCCATCAAGAACCCAAATACCTTTCATAATTTCTTCCCTTAAATCCCTTGCCAGAAAAATGACTAGGAAAAAGTCATTTTGAAGGGTTTTGAACTGGAGTTCTTCACCCCAACGCGATTTCCACCATTTCACTAAGTATTTCCAGTAGAGGTCCAAGCCATACCATTTCCCAATCAAACTGTAATGTCCCCATTTTGGCCATACGCTCTTCATTTGGATTTAGCCTATTTCTGAGAATCCGTAGGCTACTCAGTTGTGCAAAATTAGGGTTTCCTCTTTCAGATACTGCTTAGTTGGCGTTTAGAGGATGTTGTGCAGACTTACTATTTATAGAAGTTTGCTATTTTTAGCAAGTCTATCTTTTGGAAATATCTGTCTAGTAGCAGTTCAATCCTTTGCAGTTTAGTGTTTAGTTTGGCTTTCTGTTGTTTTGATGTGAACTTACTATTTATAGCAGTTGGCTATTTTTAGTAAGTCTAATTTTGGCAGTGGCATCATCAACAGTTCAACTCAAGTCATCTTGCTATCCATCAGTTTCAGTATTGGCATTGGTTTTGGTTATCTCCATGGACAAAGTTTTTCTACTTAGTCAATTTCATGTTTTTCAGTTGTACCCCACACCTAGGCTTAATAACTTCATGTTGTTTTAAAGATGGGTCATTAAGGGGTCATGTTGAGCATTTAATGATTTAAATAAATGCTTTATTGTTGCAATTTGGAAATGGACGCCTAAAAGGAAAGTTGAATAATGTTTTATTATTTCAAAAAGTAAATGCTTAAAGGTGGCATCCCTCTTGGAAGTTGAAGTGATTCGACTTCTTGGAATTTGAAGTGTTTCATTTGCCAATTGAAACTTATATATTGTTGCTATTTGAAGAGCTGATTATCTTTGGAAATATTGTAAAGTTATGCTGCTGGTTTGAAATCCGGAATCCGGCTAAGGGAAAGCTTAGCAATTCCACTCCATTCTTCAGGCCTGAAACTATGGTTCCCTAGATGGTGGATTGAGAGTGTGCTTCATTTAGAAGTGCATATTGTGCATCAAAGTTGAAGAATTTGGTAATAACTTTCAGATTTGTATTTGCTAGTTTATCATGGCTGAAAGTGATTTTTGAATAGAACTCTTTGTATGAATTTTAATGCATTATGGGTATTGAAGCAATGGTTTTCTAAGGCATGGGTGACCCTTCTTGCAAAAGTTGGGAATTTATTTTGAAGTAATGATTTTTATAGAGAGGGTCGTACTTCTTCAAGGCCGTACCATTGCTTGCTGTTTTGAAATTTGTGCAACAAATAATATTCAGCTTCTTGAAGTGGTTTCAGGGTTGGAACTTGGGCGCCATTCCCCTTAAAAGCTTTAGCAATCTGTTTCAAGTCATTTGGTGGAGTTTTGTAGAGTTAGTGAGCATTGTGACGTTGCTGGTTTACACTAAGCTGAAAGGCAATTTTGTATACAACTTTAAGGGAGATTTTTAATTGCACATGGGTATTGACTCCTTAAATTAGTTTGCTAGAGGCGCCCCTTTGGGTGCATTATCAGAATTTATTGTGGAGTTGCTGATTTTATCTAAGGAAATCACCCTCTAGGAAGGTCGTACCATGCTTGGGTCTTCTTGGAATTCATGCTTAATTAATACTCAAGTTTTGGTTGTAGTTTAGTCATTGTTTTGAGGCGCCAATCTTCTAGAAAGCCATTGCAATCAGTTTCAAACAATTTGGAGGTAATTTCATGAAGTTATGAGCATTTCTTTGATTTCCAACTTGCTGGTTCACAGTTTCAGTCTGCTGGTTTTTGTTATCAGACCTCATTAAGTTCAGATTTTGGCCTCATTTTCAGTCCTTGGGAGTTTTAAACATTGCTATAATCATCCTTCTTATATTTGCATTCATTCTATTGTTGTAACACTCGTAATTTGCAGATTCTTTCAATTGTAAGGTTGAGAATTAGTAGTACTAATCCAACCATTTTTATTATTGCAATTACTTGTGATTTCTAATGCAAATACTTTAATCCATAGATGGTTTACTGCCAGTGTGGAGAATAAAATTTGTAACTCTCTTTGTACCCACTGAAAAGTGGAGAATCCCCACTGTTAAGTGGATGCCTGCCGTAGCGGATGAATTAGTTTTGCATTGTAATGTTTTCCCCCCACTTGCTCAAGTGGTAGCGTGGAAATTCTCATGGCTGGTTATCCGCCTAAGTTCATTTCAATTTGTAATAAGTACTCCGCCATTGTTTAGCACCTCGCTTTCAAAAGGATCTTGTGTGCACATTCTTGGCGTTGAGTCTTATCATTTACTTTCAATTGTAAATCAATTTTAGTTGTCGAGTTATTTAGATCCTAGGGATCCTCTGACCATATGCTCGCCCCTCTTCCTTCAGTGGTTTTAGGGTGCATTCTTGGTTAGAGTTACCTTTCGCATCATTTTGGTTTTGGAGCTAACCTTAACAGTGCGTGTTGCAATTGTAATTGATATTGAAAATCAAGGAAAAATTTAAGGGGCTTATTTCAGTGGTATCAGAGTAGAAGATCCTGCCATCCTGTTGATCAGTGCTTCATGTTTAGGCAGATGAGTGACAAAGATCTCTGATACTACACCGAAATTCAGAGCAGATTCTAGTTCAGCTCCTTGTGGTATCCAGAAGTTGGCAGTTATGAATGGCTAATGAAGAAGAGATGAAGTTGGCAGAGACTCTCTTTATGGCTGGAAAGAGACTTGGTAAAGAATTTCAGTCAAGAGAAAATGAAGAGAACATTCTTCATTTGTTAGAACAATGTTTGAGACGAGTGAAGCCATCACCTTCAGAGAAAATGGAGTTGGCACTAGCTCCTGCAGTGAATTCTTTGAATCAACCCTATTGGTTGGGGCATCCTGATGAAGAAACCAAGCTGCTAATTTCTTCTTGTTTCATGGAGATAATAAGAATTGTAATTCCCCAGTTGCCCTATGATAATGAAACTATGAAGATCATATTAAATATGATAGTGGAATGTTTTCAAGATTTGGATGAAACTGGTAGTAGCTTGTTTTCAAGAAGAGCTGCTGTTTTAAAAACATTTTCTGAAGTTGGTGCTTGCATCTTATTGATAGAATTTGAGATGGAGAATCAGATTTATCACTTGTTTAATTATCTCTTCACCTCGACCTGGAGTGAGCAAGAAGAGAGTATGCTTGCAGCTATCATGAATGTTCTAATCTCTATAATTAAGGGAGCTGATAGTCTTCCTGAAAGTGTCCAAACTCTTCTCTTGGATGCTTATAAATGTGAAGAGCAAATTTCTTCCATTGCTGATTTGTTAGTTAAAGAAATTTTCAGTCAATGTGAAGATAAGTTGAAACCATTTTTGAAGAAGACTGTTGTGAAAAAAGAGGAGATTTCTGAAGCTAAAGAGGAGGTTGAAAGTTGGAATCCCTTTGAAGACATTGTAAAAGTTCAAGGGGTATCTACGGATTCACACTCATCCAAGCATTCTATAGAAGAAGGTAATATGGCAGTGGAAGCTTTGAAGACTAGTGAGGTACTCTCGTTTCCTATAGAGAACAGTGAGTTGACTTGTGTTAAGAAGCCTCATGTTGAAGATTCAAAGAAAGAACTTTTGGAAACAAAAGTTGAATCAAAGATGCATGAAGAGGCCATAAGTGCAGATCCAAATGAAGAAGTTGGGATAGAAGGAGTTATGAGTTCAATCAGCGAATTGCTTCTTCACAATTCTGAAGGATGCTCGTTTGAAAGTCAAGCTAAAGAGGAGAAAGAGATAGAGGAAGCAATAGTCACTTCCTATTTCAAAGCTGATTTGACTAACTCCCTAGAATCATGTGTAAGAGACGACATGGAAGGTGAAGTTTCTAGTAGTTATAAGGTAGATTTTTCTTCACCGAAAATCAAGCTAAGGCAAAAAGCTAAGGAATTGGAAGGCACTATGGATGGAATGATGAAGAGTGTTCATCACATGCGAGACAAGTTGAGGAGTACAACTCAAACCATTTTTGAAATCTTCATCCATCAAAGTTGTTCTACATCATCTCAACCAATATATAATGATTGCAGCTCAAGTTCACACATTGCTGATAATGGAATTCAAATTTTGTCAAATATTGATAGAATTCATAGACATGTAGAACAATTGATTTATGATGTGCCTAGGGGAGAAGTTGTATGTTGCATTTCTATTGATGACATGAAGTCCATTAAATTTTCCCTGGAGGAAATTAACTCTAGTCTTTTGCACATCATTCATGACAAAGACATAGTGGCCAATATTGCTGACAAGGCATTGGAGTGGAATGAGCTTACCAAAGCAAAGTTGCAAGAAGTGCATGAGACTCTAATTGAAGTGGAGAATCAAATTTCTGCTGTTCAAAATTCATGGGAGCAAGAAAACAAAAGAAGAGCAGAGGAGCTTCAAGAAATTCTTGATGATCTTGATCTCATACAAGAAACATATGATTTGGAATGCTGTCCGGAGAGACCAAAGCATTCAAATTCTCAAGTTTTTTAAGCTTTTGACAATCTCTTGTATGAAGAAGGTGCTAGTAAGGTTTATGCAAATCCTCTCTTTGAAAATGATGAGGAAATTGCTTCAAAGATTACTGAAGAAGGGGATTTGAGTTTGTCTTCCAGCATTGGAGAGTTGATATGTGATTTGCACAAAGTTGAATCTACTGCTGGTCCTAGTGCAACCATTCAGCAAGAATTGGTAACTCTTGAAACACAAAGAAATGAAGGCATTCTTATTGTTCATCAACAAAGAGTTGATGGGCTTGTTGATGAAGGTTTAATTTATTTTTTGATAAGGATGCTTGTGAGGCTCATATCAGATTTTAGCTCATCACCATCTTCTCTTAGAGTGATAGATTTCAGAATTGCATTTGATGAAGGATTCATGGAATCTTTCCGGCAAGTCATATCACAAGATTTTGGATTTGATCTCTTCAACGAACAAAGGTTGGTTGAATATTTCTTGGGGTTTCAAGAAGTGGCAATGCAGATGGAACGAGCAAATCAGAGGATTCGTGTGAGAGCAGTTCTCCATTTGAGAAGTGGTTCTTCATGGTTGTTAGTTTGGGATCCTGGAATTACTTGGCAAAAAGGTAATACTGTAAATTTTATGGGGGATACACCAACATATAATATTCAGAATGTGGTTGTGACCATTTGCTTATGTGTTGGGAAATGTATTCAATTGAAAATCAGTATTTGGGATCTCAAGTATTTTCTTATGAAGAATGGAATGCATAAAAAGAAGGTTTCTTGGAGAGTTAAGTCCCAAAAATTCAGTCCTTTGACTGCTGCTACCTTCTTTTACTGTCATTGGTTCATTACTTTTGAACATAAATTGATGATTTGTGAAGGAAATATGATCAAAAGTTGGTTTGTGGTGGCATGGGGTCTCTTGCTAAAGGTGCCACCAGCTTGGTTCATGAACAATTATGCTCATTTTGTTGAGAAATTCTTAAGTTGCAGCTGCTGCTCACTTTCTTGGATGCTGGTTTTCCAAAAATCAGATCCTAGGATGTTGTTTTCAGACCTGTTAGGAAGCTTGGTTTAATCATTTTCAGGTCTCTCTATCTCCTATATGGACTGAACTTCTGCCTCAGATGAGCAAGGAAATGATTCAATATGGTCAAAATTCAGGTATGGGTTGTCTTCTGATGATAGACAGTGGAATTTTTGGTAACATCTCATACATTATTGTTTGGGGCAACAAACTAATTGTTGATTTGATTCATCAATTAGAAACTCATGTTGTGAGATGTGTGAAGATTATTTGGAGTTCTTTCGATGAAAGCAATTTTCTTCAAAAGAAGCATTGTACAGTGATGGTGTGTGGAGTGCTGTTCTATGATTGGCATTGGTTGGGTAACATGTTTGAAAACATTTATGTTGCTGATCAGAATTATAACAGTGAAGTTTGTAGGTTCTACAAACTGATATGGGACCCGGGCATTGACATGTTTGGTGTATTGTTTTTTGGGGACCATGATATGTTGCTCCACCTTGGGTATTTAGTTGTTTTAGTCAGAGTAGCACAACAAATTAGAGGAACAGTATTCTTGAGGATGATTTGGAATCCAGGAATCACCTGGGTTTGTGATTCAACAGCTGATGATGATGAAGCTAATGTTGGCCTTTTGGAATTATTTTCTATGGTATTTTAGTATAGTTTTAATCAGGAGGCATCTTGTATTGGCATCCAACAGTGCAGTGCTTACATCAATTGGTGCTATCTTTCTCCTAGGTTGATTTGGGACCCAGGGATCATATTTAGTTTCATTTTTGGTTCAACATGGTTTTTGGGAAGGCATTAGAATTGCTTGAGGACAAGCAATTTTGGGAAGGGTGGACTGTAATGTCCCCATTTTGGCCATACACTCTTCATTTGGATTTAGCCTATTTCTGAGAATCCGTAGGCTACTCAGTTGTGCAAAATTAGGGTTTCCTCTTTCAGATACTGCTCAGTTGGCGTTCAAAGGATGTTGTGTAGACTTACTATTTATAGAAGTTTGCTATTTTTAGCAAGTCTATCTTTTGGCAGTATCTGTCTAGCAGCAGTTCAATCCTTTGCAGTTTAGTGTTCAATTTGGCTTTCTGTTGTTTTGATGTGAACTTACTATTTATAGCAGTTGGCTATTTTTAGTAAGTCTAATTTTGGCAGTGGCATCATCAATAGTTCAGCTCAAGTCATCTTGCTATCCATCAGTTTCAGTATTGGCATTGGTTTTGGTTATCTCCATGGACTGAGCTTTTCTACTTAGTCAATTTCATGTTTTTCAGTTGTACCCCACGCTTAGGCTTAATAACTTCATGTTGTTTTAAAGAGGGGTCATTAAGGGGTCATGTTGAGCATTTAATGATTTAAATAAATGCTTTATTGTTACAATTTGGAAATGGACGCCTAAAAGGAAAGTTGAATAATGTTTTATTATTTCAAAAAGTAAATGCTTAAAGGTTGCGTCCCTCTTGGAAGTTGAAGTGATTCGACTTCTTGGAATTTGAAGTGTTTCATTTGCCAATTGAAACTTATATATTGTTGTTGTTTGAAGAGCTGATTATCTTTGGAAATATTGTAAAGTTATGCTGTTGGTTTGAAATCCAGAATCCGGCTAAGGGAAAGCTTAGCAATTCCACTCCATTCTTCGGGCCTGAAACTATGGTTCCCTAGATGGTGGATTGAGAGTGTGCTTCATTCAGAAGTGCATATTGTGCATCAAAGTTGAAGAATTTGGTAATAACTTTCAGATTTGTATTTGCTGGTTTATCATGGCTAAAAGTGATTTTTGAATACAACTCTTTGTATGAATTTTAATGCATTATGGGTATTGAAGCAATGGTTTTCTAAGGCATGGGTGACCCTTCTTGCAAAAGTTGGGAATTTATTTTGAAGTAATGATTTTTATAGAGAGGGTCGTACTTCTTCAAGGCCGTACCATTGTTTGCTGTTTTGAAATTTGTGCAACAAATAATATTCAGCTTCTTGAAGTGGTTTCAGGGTTGGAACTTGGGTGCCATTCCCCTTAAAAGCTTTAGCAATATGTTTCAAGTCATTTGGTGGAGTTTTGTAGAGTTAGTGAGCATTGTGACGTTGCTGGTTTACACTAGGCTAAAAGGAAATTTTGTATACAGCTTTAAGGGAGATTTTTAATTGCACATGGGTATTGACTCCTTAAATTAGTTTTCTAGAGGCGCCCCTTTGGGTGCATTATCAGAATTTATTGTGGAGTTGCTGATTTTATCTAAGGAAATCGCCCTCTAGGAAGGCCGTACCATGCTAGGGTCTTCTTGGAATTCATGCTTAATTAATACTCAAGTTTTGGTTGCATTTTAGTCATTGTTTTGAGGCGCCAATCTTCCAGAAAGCCATTGCAATCAGTTTCAAACAATTTGGAGGTAATTTCATGAAGTTATGAGCATTTCTTTGATTTCCAGCTTGTTGGTTCACAGTTTCTGTCTGCTGGTTTTTGTTATCAGACCTCATTAAGTTCAGATTTTGGCCTCATTTTCAGTCCTTGGGAGTTTTAAACATTGCTATAATCATCCTTCTTATATTTGCATTCATTCTATTGTTGTAACACTCATAATTTGCAGATTCTTTCAATTGTAAGGTTGAGAATTAGTAGTACTAATCCAACCATTATTATTATTGCAATTACTTGTGATTTCTAATGCAAATACTTTAACCCCTGGATGGTTTACCACCAGTGTGGAGAATAAAATTTGTAACTCTCTTTGTACCCACTGAAAAGTGGAGAATCCCCACTGTTAAGTGGATGCCCGCCGTAGCGGATGAATTAGTTTTGCATTGTAATGTTTTCCCCCCATTGTTCAAGTGGTAGCATGGAAATTCTCATGGCTGGTTATCCGCCTAAGTTCATTTCAGTTTGTAATAAGTACTCTGCCATATGTTAGCACCTTGCCTTCAAAAGGATCTTGTGTGCACATTCTTGGCGTTGAGTCTTATCATTTACTTTCAATTGTAAATCAATTTCAGTTGTCGAGTTATTTAGATCCTAGGGATCCTCTGACCATATGCTCACCCCTCTTCCTTCAGTGGTTTTAGGGCGCATTCTTGGTTAGAGTTACCTTTCGCATCATTTTGGTTTTGGAGCTAACCTTAATGGTGCGTGTTGCAATTGTAATTGATATTGAAAATCAAGGAAAAAATTAAGGGGCTTATTTCACAAACCTAAATTCTCCAACCTCAGAACTTCTACTTGAAGCTTTACTGAACTAACCACCAGGGAAGCCCTACTAGCCATAATCCCTTTGCCATTTCTTGGGACAGGCTTCTTCGCATCTCCACCACTCACCTCTTCCCTATCCTCCTCCCATTTCGAATTTGACTTTTTTCTTTGCCAAACTTCCTTGTTGAAGCTTTTCCTCCTATTAAGATTTTGATTTTGGTTTGATTCCTCCAACGTTGACTGACCACCATAGCCTCTACCATTCCCTTCATTTTGTTGAGGCCTACGAAAAGCATCATTCCTATACCCACCTCTGCCTTGGCATCCCCTAATACCCACTCTATCTCTATCAAACCTTCTCTTCTCATGGCCCCACCCAGCAGCATGGGGAGCATCTTGAAAAGCATGCTCCGGGCGGGCCCATCTGTCCGGGTGCAAAACCCCATCAGCATCCGTTTGTCGATTTCCTCTGAAACCACCTTGAGCCCTTGTAGGATGATGCCTTGCATCCAACTGTTGCAGACCTTGAGCACGCACCATTATAATAACTATTTTAATGTTAGTATGTTACAAGTTCTATGCTAATACTATCATAAATCAAATTTATAATAGACTTTGAGGTTTTTTAAATTTAAGATGAATGGACAGTAGGTGAAAAAATTGTCATCTTTTTCGACCTATTCCAAGAGATGGTCGCCTAGGTATTGATAGTGCTTCTATGGTAGAGACGAGGCATGTGCCTTATGCTAAAAATGTTCCTGTCCCTCACCTATTAGTGCTTATTATATAAAATTTGACTTGCAGTGAAAAAATAATTGTTATGAGAAAGAAAATAATGAAGACTAAACGGTAGAAAAAAAATTCATGATAGGCAAGGTGGACCGTCAAATTTAAGCCCTGATGCCGATGACATTTATTGAAAAGTTTCTAAAGCCTTTTCCAAAAAATCCATTTTATGCCTACCCTGCAATGATATAATTCCTGAGACCACGTTTCTTTTATTGGGGAGGCATCTATCAACAGCTCAAGCACCCAGTCAATGCTTCCACAATCTGCATATACGTCTAATAATCTAAAGAATACTGGATGAATTTTCGAAGGGTTAACATGGTCAATTGCATTTGCTATTTGGCACAGGCAAATGGGACGTTGGCAAAGCATTTGTTATGGTTTCGATCCCCCAAACTCTTCCTCCCTGGTATTGACCTTTCACTTCTCCAATTTAGCGAGCTGTGGTTTGAAAAAGGTTTCTACGATGGTTTTAAAGTATGTTTATTAAAATAAAAATTATTGTGAAGATCCTAATAATGTGCAAATTTAGGTTTTAACACAGTCTGAAAAAAAAGGGTTTCCACGATGGTTTTAGAGTATGTTTATTAAAATGAAAAGATTACTGTCAAGATCCTAATAATGCACACATTTAGGTTTTAACATTACGACATCCTTTACCCTACATAATTAAGTATATATCAACATTAAGTAAATGTCTTGAATTTGTAAAATACCTTGCCACCTTCATCTGCCAAACCAATTTTCTCAAACTATTGCATAGATCTTCTGTGTCCGAATGTGATCTGTCTCTTACGCAAATAGCATGTACCTTTTTGTGGTCTTCCATCCAATTACATCCAGGTATCATTCTAATCCCTCTATCTTTCATCGATCTCCTTACCATTTAAACCTCCCGCACTTGTCGATTGCATTGTAGATTTGGTTGAAAATTTCAAAATAAACTTTTGGTTGGAAAGTTGCATGGTGTAAACTTAAACAGTCACTTGAATGAGTGTTTGCTTATGTTGTCACTATTTGTCATGTTAAGGGTCGTCATCATGTAAGTATTTTCTTCCAACTTGCTCAATGCCTGTGATGTTCACTAGTATGTATGAGTTTAATACATGATACCTTTTCATTAGTAGTTATTCAAGCAATGTCTTTTATTAGTCCCTGCCGTAAGGCGGAGACTATTGTTTTCATGTTCATTTTCGTGCATTAAAATGCATTTGCTATGTTGCGCTGTCCAATCACATTTTGTAATTTAAACATATTTGTTTGTATTTCTATAGTTTGAATTTAAGACTTATTTTTTATATTTAAAAATTAATATTTATCTATTTTTTCATTGATAAGAGCGGCTCTGTAATTCATTTTTGTTTAAAGAAATTAGGAAAATAGGATGACCAATCGACATTAAATGCAGCCTGTGTTGGTGTGCTGGGGAGTACAGGATCACTGAATGCATAGTTAATGCATTGAATGCCACCACATTTTGAGGAGAAGTCGCTAGAAAGCATTGGATTGAATGAATATTTTTAATCACGTCCATGAGGCTAATGGTTTGTTTATTATCGAACAATGCATTAGAAAACCCTAAACTTTTTACTCCTCCCTCTTGCAGTTTGTTATCGTCTGGGTGTCGCTCAATGGAGATTTCGCTGCAAGCTGGGCTCTGATACGAAGTCTTTTTGACTAGAGAGCATGGCATCGGTAAGTTTTCTTCACTCATCCTTGCTCAAATCCCTGAGCTTCTTAGCCTCGAGGTTCATAATCACACTAGATGTATTGACGCCTCTAAGCCTCAGCCGTGCAATTCTCCACAACAGCCAGCTAGGGAAGCAGTGGCTTGCTCATCTAATTTGTGAGCCCTCACATCCAGTGAATTCCACATGCATGGATAATGCCCTACAACTCTAAATGTCTTACATCCTTGTCCCTGTAATTCAACAAATTAGTAACCACAACTATAGTGTTATTGGGTTTCATCTTCATGTCTATACTTACAAATGGGCTTTGAAAAAACACAGGTCCTTTTCTATTTATGAGTAGATGACGGGAGATAGAAGTATGAGTGACAATTGAACCACCCCACCTACCCCATAAATAATTCAAAGTTTAGTGCATGCGGGATAAAAAGAGCCAGCGAAGAGTGTTGTTGATGCACATTGAATGGTGTACAGAGTGCCTACTTTGTTTAAGAGATCTTATGCCCCTGGATATGCATCCAATGCAGGCCTACAATTTTTTTTTAACTCATTTCATTAACCCGAATATGAAATTAAGGGCATTCCTTATCTTTTTTAAGGAATTGAGCACCACTAAAATCCATGTTTTACCCCCAACCAAGTAGCTTTTTTAGGAATAGGGCACCACTAAAATTAACTTTTTGTGTTGTACATTGAAGTATAAGTAGTATGGTCCAATTCTTTTGTTACAACTTCTGTGCATTTGGTAGAAAGACATATGCAATTGAAATTATCATCTCTTTATGGATTACTCTGTTTTACAAGTAGATTAGCAGAGACAACATCGCAACAATACCCATGAATCGAGACAAACACAAGAATACCCAAGAATCAAGTGTATGCTTGGTAGTTTGAAATCACTTATGCACACTATAATCATGGAAATTTCTTAAAATCATATATTCAAACTAAAAGAATGCTTAAATTTTCTAACAAAAGTAAAACCACAGATAGAATTCAAACTAAAATGTTGTCTACAAAAAAATTCCTACAAATTCACTGAAGCAGTGCCCATTTGGACGGAGTGCTAAAGCAAAAGAAGAAACCACAGAGGCTGAGCAAACAATAAATTCTAGAGGAAGTTGACAAGAAATAATTTGTATGACACAAACCCCCAATTCTTTTTATCGGTAGCATAAACTCTCACATTTTATTGAATATAACAAGATACAAAAATGTTGCCAGCTAGGTTCATGCAACCACGCGTAGGAGGAGGAGGTATTTTAGAAGACTAACTATTATATTGATTACAAAACAAGCTGTCAAAAAAAACCTTAATGAACAACGAATAGTGGAGGATGCTACGTGTCAAGAATGATGCAACCATGTCAAAAATGATGTGGTGGTTGATTAAGCCTTGAACAGTTTCATTTCTACATTTAGCAGTCTCTGCCTTGATCCTGTTGAATAACTTCTTAGAATCGGAAGAGAAAAGTATTGCAACATTTCTTGAATGATTAGCATAAAACCCTGCGTTACTTAAGGTCCTATATATTTTTGCATTGAAAAGATTTATTTTAAGGGTTTTTAAAGCATCAGTGTAATGGGTTGTTTAACTTAAGCTGAAATGTATTTCTTCAAAAACTTTCTTGGAATTTTTTGTTTTATTATGAAGGGTTTGTAAATCATTAGAATTAAGCTGAGTGTAGTTGGAATACCATTTGTTACATTGTTCTCTTGCCCACATGAGCTGCGCTTGGCCTAATTTAAGCATCTGTAAGCATTCTTTAGTTCAATCTTGACCTAATTAATGCATTTGCAGGAATTTGTTTACATCAATCTTTGGTTAAGCAAAGCATTTGTGGGAGTTGTTTTACTTGTATGTCGGCTTAATGAAAACATTTTTAGGCTTGTTTTTCTTGTATGCTGGTCTTACGAAAGCCTTCGCAGGCATTCCTTTGCCATTATCTGGGCCTGACAAAAGGATTTGTAGGCCATTTTCCACTTAAGGCTTGCTCAGATTATAGTCTTTGTAGGGATAATTATACTAGAACTTTGTCTAATTAAAGTCTTTATAGGAATTCTTTTGCTCTTATCTTGTACCACTGGAAGCATTTATATGTATTTTTTCTTCAACCTTGGCCATCCCAAGGCATCTGTAGTTATTGTTTTAGGTCTAATTAAAGCATATGTTGGTTTGCTTTATTTTTCAATCTGGGCATAGCTAAAGTGTATATAGACATTCTTATATTTAAATCTTGGTTTGAAACATTTGTACTCATTCTTCTTCTTGAATAGCTACTAAGTTTCTTCGGCAGGGACTCTTGTTTAAGTTCAACAAGCATTGATGTTCCGTTGATGCTGGTATTGAATGTTGAGGGGTCAACCTAAATATTAGATTATAAAGCTATGTCTTACCAAGGAAAAAAAAAAAAAATTATCCCATTAGCAAATAGTAAAAAATAAAATAAGAGGAGCTTAGTTTTCACGTGGCTGAATTCAAGGATTATATTAACCTTAGTTACTCTCTTAATATTCCTTAAGATAATTTCCTTGCTTTTTCTTAAGAAAAGAACATTACAAAAATGATAGATTCTCATAATAGAAAATAATTGAAGTGACATAATTTTCTAGTAAATTAAAATAGTTAGTAAAAGTTTAAATAAAGATTCTAAATTAGAAAAAAATATTGATTGATTTGATAAAATTAGTAAATAGGTATAATATTAATAATTATTAATTTTATTAGTGTTTTATTTTGGATGCTAATATAATCTTTATGAGATGTGTCAAAATTGATTTATTTATTTAATTATGTTAGTACATGAGAATTATTTGTTGAATATTTTGAATAAAAATATATAGAACAAAAATATAAACCTGGAGTCTAGGGATCAAATGGAGTATTGAATAATGTTAGTACTAATAGTTTTGGTGATTGTGATAAAATATTAATATTAAGTGAATATTAATATTGATGTTAACTATAATACAATTAACATTGATAGGGATGATAAAACTTAACTCTTCCATTAACAAAGTAAGAATTAATAGTGGCTACCACAAATAATGCAAAGAGCGAAGTTAGAATTATCTTATGATATTCAATTTATTATTGAAATTGAGATTATTTTGTGCTTTATTGTTGGAATTGAAATGTAATATTTTTGGGTGTTATTTTAACTTTTTTGAGATAGTTATGTTCAAATGTTTCAACTTGCACCATGTATCATGTAATTATTTTTAGTAATACCATGAAGGGTATGTGGTAGGTATTATAAGGGTGTGGATTGTGGAGAATGTGCTTGTTCTTGATGTTGTAAAGCTATGTTGAATAGAATTATTATTTATTGGTGATTGTATGTTGAGTGAAGTATTTGAGATATAGAGGAAATAAATCACTTATAATAACCTAGATATTTTAAGTATATATATATATAAATAGGATGTTAGACTCTCTCTAGTCAATTATGAGAACGAGATCTATTTAAATGTTAAGAGGATTGTATCTTGATTTTATGAATGGATGTTTTACTTAATTCACCAATAATATATATCCTGGTTATGATATTATTTTTCTAATGCTCTAACCTTTGGAGAAGAAGTGTGATGTTGTGTGTAGAAAATATATAACATATTACTTGATCAAAATTTCTAGGTAATAAAGAAAGGAGATCATAACGAGTTTTAGAGGTCAGAATATATCAATCATTGAGAATAATAGGTACATACCTTTATGATATTTGTTTCTATATGCGAGTTATTAAGTTTAGGCATTATTTTGTTTAAGGATTGCACGAATTTTCTTTGAAATAAATATTAAGTTGTTAATCATTATCTTGTCATATTGTAGTTACTATTTGAAAAGCATTAATACCAAATCCTTTTTGTTGTCATTCATTAGTCTATGGCATGACAACTATTAATGGAAAGGTATAGATAATTGAATAGTTATTCTTGTGACATAGTGTTATTATTAATTGTTATAGTGTTATTATCAATACATTTGACATTAGTATGATCTTCATTATGATTATAAGAGATGGTGATTTTATTTTATACATTTTAGGAAACTTTCTTGGTTAGGTTAAATATTACCCTTTTTGACAATTGTGGTTATTATTATTTATATAGAGAGACAATTAGGAAATATATTTGTTGATGTTAGTTTAACAACCATATTGAGGGTCTTAGTGATAAAGAGTTCTTCACTTAAATCAGTTGTCATTATTATTGCGATGTTATTATAACCAATCTTGTTATCTTAGTAAGAACCCTCATAGTTAACCATTAACGCTATTCTTTGTATGTATTAAAGTTTTGTGAAACCATTTGTGCGTTAAACCTAGATTGTATTAAGAGTTGGAGAAAACTCAATTTATTTTAGAAAACTCTTGAGAAATATGTTGTGAGTCTAGTCTCAATCCCTGACCTTGAATTGTTGTCCCTATTATTACCATGGGGAGAGGTGTCAGTGTTGCAAGTATGAGCAAGTTTGGTGGTGTTGTCATTGATGTCAACATAGTTTAGTATGTTGCAGAATGTGCATGTATAGTTGAAATGCTATTGAGATGTTGTGAGTACACGGAGCTATCATTATGATGTTGCAAATGTGTTGAAATGATGAGTTTCCAAGTGCTTTTGAGAAAATTAATAAAGAGTGAAGTTAGAGTTATGTACGAGTTCATAATGTGCTTTGCGTTTCTTCTGTGTTGATCCTATGCTTGTGTGGATCTGAAGGGTTGTTGTTGATGATATGATGGTGATATCTCCTAATTTATAGCTTCTGGTTTGATGGTGTGTGAAAGTTGTGTTCACCGGTGTGTGAACTGGTTTGGCAGAGTTAGTTATCTATGGACTAGGAGAAATGTTTCTGCTCCGCAGTCCTTCACTGTTTTGTTTCAGATCTTGTGGATCTAGAATATTCCTTGTAATGGTGTTCTTTGAGTTCTAGCAAAGATGTTTGTGGTTTAGTGATCCAGAAGTTGAGTTTTAGAATTGTTGTATGTGTTTGCATAGTCCAGATGGACTAATGGAAGATGTTTAGTGTTTGAAGGTTGTTACACTTGCTACAAATGTATTTGAAGGAACTTGAGAAGTTTTCTCTTGCATAATGAAGTGTGTTACATCATCCAAATGTTATCTTCTTGCTGGGAAGCATGTACTTCAATGTTCATTTGTGTTTTCATTAGGTTTGGCCGACCTGGTGTTTACACTTCATATGAAGAATTAAAATTTAATTAAGGAAGCGTGTGGTTGATCCGAGACATTATTTTGGGTCTTGGTTAAGTGTTTAATTGGTCCACTCTTATTCCTTTCCAGCGCGGGAATGTTGAGCTGCCGACCTAATTTGAATTTATGAAATGAAGCATATGTGGCCGACCTTGGAGAAAGTTTCTAAGGTTGAAGTTGGTATAAATGCAATTCAAGATGTGAAGGATTAAGATATACACAATTAACAAATTAAGCCACATGTGAAGCGCTGAAGTGTGCAAAAGTGAGTTGAGGCAACAATACTTCATTATGTTAGATTCCTGTAAGCAGTGAGCTGAAGGTTTATGCAATCTTCTATTCAAGGCTGCAAATGTGTGTAAATTGATGTGGTGGATCTTTTTGTTATCTTTTGTATCTATAGGCAGTGAGCCTCCTTGTTGGACAGTGAGTCCTTTTTGTAGGCAGTGAGCCTTTGTATCTGGACAGTGAGTCCTATTCTAGGCAGTGAGCCTTTTTGTATTCGATTTTGCTATCACTTTATATTGTGAGTTAATCCTCACTGTCATTTTTCCCTCATTGGGTTTTCCACATAAAATCTAGTATTCATTTCTGTTATATGCATCTCATGTTCATACTTAATAACAGAATAATGTGGTTGTGAAGTTAATAAGTGTTTGAAGTTTTGTGTTTGAATTTGGTGACAACCGATTCAACCCCCCTCTCAGTTGTCCTGTGCCTTTTAACAATTGGTATCAAAGTTGTGGTTCCCTAGTGTAGAGCTTAACAACTTAAGGAAGATCCGATGACGCATAAGTTGGTGATCCCTATGTTCGATGGATCTGATTATAGTGATTGGAAAATGCAAATGAGAGGATATATTATCTCTCTTGGTTACAAGACCTAGAAGGTTGTTGAGACGAAGTTTGTTGCTCCGAAAAGTGGTCCTACTATTGTAGATGAGGTTTCTGCTTATGAGGAGAATGAGAAAGTGAGGTATGCTATCTTCAGTGCTCTATCTAAAACTGAGCGAACTAAGGTTCTTTCTTTGGACACTACAAATGAAGTTTGGAAGAAGTTAGAAGAACTGTATGAAGGAAATGAAAGAGTAAAATTGACAAAGAAGTTGACGACAAAGCGTAGATATGAGAATTTGAAAATGGAAGAAGGGGAAGATTTTGCAAGCTATTTCCAGAGGGTTGAACTTGCAACAAATGAAGTTAAGAATCAAGGGGGGAAATTGAATGATGAAGATATAATTGAGAAGATTTTAATAACCCTACCTAAGTGTTACAGTGATAAGATTTCAGTTATTAAAGATATGTATGATCCTAAGAAGTACACTAAAGAACAGTTATTTGGCACCTTGACAACATTTGAGATGAGGAAGTTTGGAAAGGAGGAAAAGACAAAAACTGCATTTAAAGCAACAAAGATGGAGGATGATCTGGATAGTGATGGTTCTGATGAGTTGGAAGTGAATTTTATCAGGAAGTTGAAGAAAGGTATTGGTAAGTATAAAGTTATTTTTCCCTTTAAATGTTTCAGTTATGGTAATATTGGTCATTATGCTTCAAGATGTCCAAATAGAGTTGTACATAAGAAGAACAAGGATTATAAAGATAAGGATAGAAATGATAAGAAATATAAGAAGTTGTATTATGTTAAAGAAGAAGCCAAAATCTATGATGATGAATCTAATTATGGGGGTGATGATAGTGAATGCTTGTTTTTAGCCTTGGAGAATAAATCTGTCTGCTAACCCTGGAAAATGTGCAAGAAAGAATGTTTCAAAGAACAAAAAGAATGAGATGGAAGGTACCTTGGTCACCACCTTTCATGCTCGACAAGATGAAGACTACTGGGTGATTGACAATGGATGCTCTAATCACATGACTGGAGATAAAAGTAAGTTTACTAAACTTGAAAAGTATGATGGTGGTTTGGTCATGTTTGGTGATGATTCAGGAGCAAAGATTGTTGGGATACAATTAGTTTTGATGGAATACACAACACTGATGATGTATATTATGTAAAGGGTTTAAGGCATAACCTTTTGAGTGTTGGGCAGATGTGCAACAAAGGTTTTAAACTTGTGTTTTAGAATAATATTTGTGAGATCAGAGGAGGATCCAGAGATATGGTTGCTACAAGAGGGAGAACTCATGGAAACATCTATTAGTTTAAGGGTGTGGATGGTCAGTGCCTTGTATCTTAAGTCAATGAAAGTTGATTGTGGCGCCGAAGAATGGGACATGTAAACTTTGATAATCTGGTCAGAATTAGTTCAAGAGATGTTGTCTGAGGTCTGCCTAAAATCACAAGGCCCGCTAATACTATTTGTAGAAGTTGTCAGTTAGGGAAACATATAAGAAGCAATTTTAAGGGAAAAGAGCAATCTACTACCGAAATGTTGGAATTAATTCATACAAATCTCTATGGTCCAACTAGAATAGGAAGCTTGAATGGTGACATGTATTTCATGCTCCTTATTGATGATTATTCTCGAATGATATGGGTTGCTTTTCTTAGAGAGAAGACTTAGGCTTTGGATAGGTTTAAAGTGTTCAAAGCAAGAGTGGAAAATGAAGTGAACTTGAGAATCAAATGTTTGAGATCTGATAGAGGTGGAGAATTCACTTCTAGTGAATTTAATGCATTTTGTGAAGAGCATGGCATAAAAAGACACTTTTTTGCTTCGAGAACCCCTCAACAGAATGGAGTGGTTGAGAGGAAAAACCATATAGTACAAGAAGCTGCAAGAACCATGATGAAAGAATCAAATGTACTTGATGTGTATTGGAGAGAGGCAATACACACTGCTGTTTATGTTCTTAACAGAGTTCAGATTAGAGGAAATAACACAAAGACTCCTTTTGAGTTATGGACTGGTAAGACTCCTACTGTGAAGTACTTTAAGGTATTTGGAAACAAATGTTACATAAAAAGAGATGATGAAAATCTTGGGAAGTTTGATGCTAGATTTGATGAAGGAATTTTTCTTGGGTACTCAACTACCAACAAAGCATACAGATGCTTCAATAAAAGATTAAGAAAGATTGTTGAGAGTGCTAATGTAAAGGTTGATAAGGACATGCATAGACCTAGTAAGATAAGTGAAGTGGAACCAGATGATCCTATTGGCGTACCAGTACCTGAAGAGAATAAGGAAGAGGAACAAACTGAAGAAGAAGAAGAAAATGAACCGAGACCTGTTTCTAAGACTCCGAAGTATGTACAGAAGAATCATCTGGAGGAACAAATAATTGGAGATAAGAGTGAATGTGTGAAGACAAGAAATAAAGTAGCAGCTGAGGTAAATCTGTGTTTACTTTCTAAAATAGAACCTAAGTCTGTGTGTGAAGCATGTGAAGATAAGAGTTGGGTTAGAGCTATGAAAGAAGAGTTGCAACAAATAGAAAAGAATCAGACATGGGAATTAGTTCCTAGACCTGTGAATAAGAATGTAATTGGGTCAAAATGGGTGTTCTGGAATAAGTTGAATGAAAAAGGTGAAGTTATAAGAAACAAAGCAAGAGTTGTATGCAAGGGATACTCACAAGTTGAAGGCATAGACTATGAAGAAACATTTTCCCCTATGGCTAGAATGGAAGCTATTAGGATGTTTCTGGAATTTTCTGCCCACAAGGATTTCAAAGTATATCAGATGGATGACAAGTCAACATTTTTGAATGGTGAATTGGAAGAAGTATACATGGAACAACCTAAAGGATTTTAGTTATCTAACAAACTGGACATGGTTTGTAAGTTGAAGAAGGAATTGTATGGATGAAGCAAAATCCTAGAGCTTGGTATGCAAGATTGGATAGATACCTGACTCAACAAGGATTTTGCAAAGGCTTTGCTGATAACAATCTTTACTTCAAAATGTAAGGTAACAAAATGTTGATAGTGGTAGCATATGTTGATGACATTATCTTTGGGGGAAATGAAGGCATGTGTAAAAGATTTACAGAAGAAATGCAAAAAGAATTTGAAATGTCCATGATTGGTGAGCTGAATTTCTTTCTTGGTCTTCAAGTAAATCAAACTAATAAAGGGATATTCATTTCACAATCTAAGTATGTGAAAGAGTTGTTAAATTTTTTTGGAATGGATGACTCCAAACTAGTTAGTACTCCTATGGTGACCGGATGTAAGCTGAGTAAAGATGATGAATCTATTAAAGTTGATTAGAGAAAATACAAATCTATGATTGGTGGGCTGTTGTATCTTATTGCTACCAAAACATACATCATGCATGCAATATGTTTAGTTGCCAAATTTCAAGCAGATCCTAAAGAGGCACATGTTACAGCTGTAAAGAGGATATTCAGATATCTTAAAGGTACACTAGATTATGGCTTATGGTATCCTAAAGATGCTGATTTCACTTTGAGTGCTTATATTGATGTAGATTGGGTTGGTTGTGTGGATGACCGAAAGAGTACCAGTGGAGGTGCTTTCTTTCTTGGTGGAAGATTGGTTTCTTGGTTGAGTAAGAAACAAGACTCAATTTCTTTATCCACTGCAAAGGTAGAATATATTGCTGCAACATCCTGCTGCACACAGGTTTTGTGGATGAAGCAAACTCTGAAAGACATTGGAGTGATATGTGATGAACCTATTCCTATTTTCTGTGACAACACAAGTGCTATAAACATTTCAAAGATTCTAGTGATGAATTCAAGAACAAAAAACATATCTATTAGATATCATTTCCTGAGAGAGAAGGTGTTAGAGAATAAAGTTAGGCTGGAGTATGTGTCAATGAAGGAACAAATTGCAGATATATTTACTAAGGCCCTTCCGAAGAATACTTTTGAGTATCTTAGGGAGAGGTTGGGGGTCATTGGCCCTCCGAACAAGGTGCACATGGAGGTGCATCAGTCTAGTGAATTCACAAATTCTTCATTTATCTAGATTGATGAATGGGGCTACTCCGCAGGGGGAGTAGAAAAGTTTTTCATTGTTGTAGTATGAGTTGAATGGGTGTACTCCTAAGGGGGAGTAATCAGAGCTTTTGATCTTTTTCATTGATGTCAAAGGGGGAGAGAAAGTCATGTGAAAAAAGTAGAAGAAAGAGAGAGTCATGAAGAGGAAGAGAGTTGTCTTTGATGGTTTTTCACATCATGTGTTGCCATCAATGAAAAATGGGGAGATTGTTGCAATTATGAGAAAGTTTGGTGGTGTTGTCATTAATGTTGTCATTGATGTCAACACAATTCAGTATGTTGCAGATTGTGCATGTATAGTTGAGATGATGTTGAGATGTTGTGAGCACATGGAGCTCTCCTTATGATGTTGTAGATGTGTTGAAATGATGAGTTTCCAAGTGCTTTTGAGAAAATTAATAAAGAGTGAAGTCAGAGTTATGTATGGGTTCAGAATATGCTCTGGTATGTGCTCTGTATTTTTTTGTGTGTTGATCCTATGCTTGTGTGGATCTGAAAGGTTCTTGTTGATGATGTGATGGTGATATCTCCTGATTTATAGCTTCTAGTTTGATGGTGTGTGAAAGTTGTGTTCACTGATGTGTGAACTGGTTTGGTAGAGTTGGTTATCTATGGACTGGGAGAAATGTTTCTACTTCGCAGTCCTCTGCTATTTTGTTTTAGATCTTGCATATCTGGAATATTCCTTGTAATGGCGTTTATTAAGTTCTGGCAAAGATGTTTGTGGTTTGGTGATCCAGAAGTTGAGTTTCAGAATTGTTGTATGTGTTTGCATAGTTCGGATGGACTGATGGAAGATGTTTTGTGTTTGAAGGTTGTTACACTTGCTGCGGATGTATCTAAAGGAACTTGAGAAGCGTTCTCATGTATAATGAAGCGTGTTGCATTGTCCGCAGTTTATCTTCTTGCTGGGAAGTGTGTACTTCAATGTTTATTTGTGTTCTCATTAGGTTTGGCCAACTTAGTGTTTACACTTCATATGAAGAATTAAAATTTAATCAAGGAACCGTGTGGTTGATCTGAGACATTATTTTGGGTCTTGGTTAAGTGTTTAATTGGTCCACTTTCATTCCTTTCCACCACGAGAATGTTTAGTTGTCGACCGAATTTGAATTTATGAAATGAAGCGTATGTGACTGACCTTGGAGAAAGTTTCTAAGGTTGAAATTGGTATAAATGCAAGTCGAGATGCAAAGGATTAAGATATACACAAGTAACGAAGTAAGCCACATGTGAAGAGAAGAAGTGTGCAAAAGTGAGTTGAGGCAGCAATACTTCATTGTGTTAGATTCCTGAAAGTAGTGAGCTGAAGGTTTCTGCAATCTTCTATTCAAGGTTGCGGATGTGTGTAAATTGTTGTGGTGGATCTTTCTGTTATCTTTTGTATTTATAGGTAGTGAGCGTCCTTGTTGGACAATGAGTCCTATTCTGGGTAGTGATCCCTTGGTAGTGAGCCTTTTTGTGTTCGGTTTTGTTATCACTTTATATTGTGAGTTAATCCTCACCGTGGTTTTTCCCTCATTGGGTTTTCCACGTAAAATATGGTGTTCATTGTGTTGATTTTTCTTTCTGTTATCTGCATCTCATGTTCATACTTAATAACAAAATAGTGTGGTTGTGAAGTTAATAAGTGTTTGAAGTTTTGTGTTTGAATTTGGTGACAACTGATTCACCCCCCCTCTCATGAGTTGTCTTGCACCTTTTAACAATTAGTGGTTTGTGATTGGAGTTGATGATTAAGCCATCATTTTGATTTGGAAATTATATCCCTTTGTCATCCAACCATGGGTGAGATGGTTGAAGTCAAGTTGGGCGAACTACGGTGCCTTTGTGAAATATATACGTAGGCAAGGCCATCAAGCGATGAGCCCACGAGGATTAGGTCGGGCCCCTAGGACTGTTCTTCTGAGTCTTGTTTGGGAGTTGTCATTTTCTCTCTCAATGTTGTAAACTAAGATTTGATTTGTATAGCTTGTCTTGGTGATCATGTGCTAACTACCCATTGATCTTATGTGTGTGCCAAGTCATGTAGACCTTGCAGGTACAGGTATTGGGAGTGAGAATGTTTTGACATGATGGGATGTAAGAGGTACGTTAAGTTGACCCCAAATAAGTAGTTTCTATTGTTAAAATAGTAAATCATTTTTATCTTTGCTTCCAACTAGTGAGATCATTGACTATAGCCATAAGTAGTGAATTATGTTGTTATTGTCTTTTAAATAAACAAAAAAATTATTTGCAAAATTAGTAAAGTCGTTGTAGATTTGTTAGGTTGTGTAGAGTGTAAAATATGGGCATGACATGATAAAATTTGGTTTGTAGTTATTTGGTGACATTATTTAAGTATTAAAATATTTTTTGTATAATTTTGGAACATGTGAGTTCATTATTTCTAAAAAACTCAATTTTGGCAATTTGGAGGGCTAATTAGGACTAATAACAATTCATTTTGAAGGTTTTTTGTTTCATTTTGGAGGATGCCATTGTAGGAGTTGTATCTCCATAAAGGGTATCTAAAAGTGTGATTAGATTCCCCAAGACCTCCACAAACATTTAAGTCCCATTTGATTTGTCAGAAAGCAGGGCTACTAGGAAGAGACAATTTGTCAAAAAAGTCACTGATCATTGTACTTTTGCTGCAAATTCCTTTCCCTCTGCATTAATATGATTTTCTTCTATGGTGAGTCCTTATTTTTTCTTCTATGATAGATATTTTTGTTAATTTATTGTTAAAATGGACTATAGAAGGTATTGAGTTGTATTTCATTGATTAAAAATATAAAACCAAGAAAATGGAAGTCATTTTATATTCTTCAAAGGTTATTAAGTGGATTTTTAATAGTGATATGTGACTTGATAATAAACTCTGAGCCCTAGCCCACAATAATGTAAATTTTCTTTGAAACTCCACATTCTAAAATAGTAATTTAAGCATCTTTCTCTCAAAACTTTAAAGTATTTGATTAGTGGATATTACTTGTCTTTACAATTTGGTGATTTAGTTTCTCTTGTGACCTTTAGCATTTCAAAATTTGCAACCTCTTAAACTATTTAAGATCAATTTGTCACATTTTTCTAAGTTTTCTTCTTAGTTTCTTCATTTGATTTAGTTTCTAAGGGTCACATATTTTAGATATTGTGTTTATTTTGGTTTCATTTACAATTGTTGCAAGTTTCCTTTAAACTCTTTTGTGTGTAATTTTTTTTATATCATAGCTTGGTTTTTTCTTATTTAGACATTTGTTGCTTAATACCTTATCATGCCCTAGTTTTTCTAACCGCCCAATCTATAAAGTTTAGTCTTTCCAAGTCTTAAATGATTATTAATTATTGAAATATAGTTTAATACTTACAAAATATTAGTTGAAACCCTTAAAATATTTTATAAAACATTATTTTTCATGCCTTGGGGTTTATGGCTTGCAACTTAAACTTTCATTGCCATTCACAATGTAAACTACATTAGCAAGTGAACCCTAACATTAGATGCGATTCACACTTTATTTATAGTCTACAGTTTACATCATAAATATAAAATGAAAACGAGCTTAAACCCTTGGCTACAAGTGAACCCCAAATCTCGATAATAATTTTGACTTCTTATGTAGTCTACATTTTGGTGTGTAATTATAGAGCACATGCCAACTCTAAACCCAATTGCAACATGCTAGACAATCTCAAACCCCAATTTGCACCAAATTAATAAAATATACATTTTGATAATTTCCTCATGCAAATTGGAAACTTATCCCAATTTAGCATTGGATTTTGTACATGTGATTTGACAAGGACTTACTAAATGTAAATTTGACTTTTTATCTTGCAAGTAGATGTGAAATCCTTAGTTGAAATTTATTTTAATTATTTAATAGTTTTTGTTTTAATTAGTTCATTATTTTATTTACGAGTTTAATTATTTATTGTTATTGGGTGTGAAGTATGGGATATGTCAATTGGTGGAAATGAGGATTGTGAACAAGGAGAACAATTCATGTAGAAGAACATCTAAAGAGTGTAGGAATCGTAGGGAATGTATACTAGCTTTCTAACATGCATCTACAAGTGATTTTTTTACTACAATGAACTAGAATGTGAAAGATAATCAAAGTGACTCTTCACATTCTAATGTATTTTATCTTTTGCAACTTTTGGAGGGAACGATTTCTAGTCTTCCACATCCAAATGTGCCTATAGATTCTCATGTGAAACTCACTGTAAGGGTTGAAAATGTTGGAAACCTATGGAAACTCTATTATGAATACAATATACCAATTTTTACTCTCTTTTTTGTGGTTTTATGTGTTGATGTTTTCAAACTCTAAATTTATTCTTTGTTTCACATTCATTTCAATTCAATTCACTAAATGTTTGATGAATTCAACATATGTTTACACCATTGGTTCCTTTCTCATTGTGAGGTATTTTGTGTGGTCACATGAATAAAATTGTGTGAATGTAAACTTAATATAAATCACAAACTTTGTAGTTCCTTTGAAGATTGCACCATCTTACGTTTGGATTTTGGATAATAGATTCAGTGGAGATTGATTTTGAGTGAAATCTATTCATTTTAAAGGTGATGTGTAGGAGGATTGAATACAAATTTGGATTTTTTTCTTCTCTCTTTAACCATTTCTTTTCTCCCT
This sequence comes from Sequoia sempervirens, assembly GCA_007258455.2. Classification (NCBI taxonomy): domain Eukaryota; kingdom Viridiplantae; phylum Streptophyta; class Pinopsida; order Cupressales; family Cupressaceae; genus Sequoia; species Sequoia sempervirens. Next base: position 28,945,805 of record VDFB02000020.1, read on the forward strand.
TCTTTTTTATCATTTTTATATGAATTCTAGTTTAGGGTTATAATAATAAATTTTAATCACAAAAGGAATAAACTTGAAAATATGTTGTGACTTCCAAATGAGGAAATTTTGTATAATTTTTAATGTATAACTTATCTTAAAAAAACATATTTCAATTCTAAATAAATGGAATGAATTTCTTAGATGACCTTTCATGTTACAACTTGTAATATTCTAGTTTTGAAAGATATATTAGTTTTAAATGTAAACTTTATGTTGATGGAAGTCAAATAATATACATTGAAGACCATGAAAACATTTAAAAGTAAAGTACAAGGTTTGCACTAGCTAATAGTGGGATAATTTCACTTGGTGATCCTCTCATCCACATGAATGATTCCTAGTGTTCATTATAGCCCCTTGAATGGACTAGCCGTAGTGCTCTGCACCTAAGATATTTTGGTAAGCCTCATAACCAATTCATGAAGACTCTTTAGGCTAGCCACCTTTCAAGCAAGGAAAACTTTGTAGTTCCACTTTGCAATATCGCATGGATCACAAGAAATTTAGTGTGAAAAATATTGCATCAACAAAAACCTTAGGATATAATTTATTGATTTTGGAAAAATGAACAAATACATATCATGAAATATTATTGTTCAATTAATGATCTCATGTTTATGTTATTCTCTAATATAATGTAATATGAAACAAAGTTCAAGTGTTAGATCCTAGATGATAACTAATTTATCTAATAATGCATTAGGGTTTTATCCTTTTATACAACACTTTAATATAAAAATTAACATATTTTACATTCACCTAGGAAAATAATGGCTAGTGGGGACGGTCATGTTAGGCCCAAATATTAAATTTAAATTATTATTTTTTTGGTCATATTTGTTTTGTAGAAATGAACCAAAATCATTTTTTTGCCCCATAGATTTGACCCAAGTAAATGAATTAATAAAAAATGATATTCAAAATCTTGGGATGTCTAAGAATAGGATAGGGTAAGGTTTAGGTTTTTTGTGAACTTTTACATGGAATTATGTTTGTTGTAAACTAGTCATTACATTAGGGATAACCTAGCCAAATTGAAATCAAAATAAATGGGAAAAGTAGGGTATGTAATTTTTTCCATTACAAATTTTCTTCCCCTAAATCACATGTGAACTATATTATGAAGATACATGTCAAACTAAAACAAGTAGCCAACATGAAACTAAATATTCACTCATAAAAGTGATACATATAGGGATGAGTTTTACACACTCTCCTCATAATAAACACTCCATCTTCAAACCTAAAAGAACAAATAAATTTTTTCCTAAGAGTACCATCTAAAATTATTTTAGATATATATTGTCTAATGGATTTTAACCATTTGTATTCTTCTTCAAACCCTAAATAGTTGTTGAATTTAGGGCTCAAGCCATATAGACTTGTCATGCTTTCCATAGTGTTAGTGGTTAAGATTTTTATTGTAGATTTAGGGAAGATAAATCTATTGACACTTCTTCTCTATATGCATGAGATAGGATAGTTCTTTCCTTTTTGGTAGAGATAATAGAGACGCTTCTAGAATCTTGTGTAAAAACTTATTTGCTTCTATTGTGACACAAGATTTAAGGTGATAAGGTTTAAGAGTGTTACATTGAATAATCAAGTTTTCTACAAAAAAATAGGTAGGATTAAAGCCACTCAGCTACTCCAAGAAATATTGGTAGTTTAAGGACACCAATATCCGATAAATGCTCATATCTACACACTAGTGTCTAGAAAAAAAACTGGTCATGGCATGTGTTGGAAACCTTAGTCCTCACTACATTTACAATAAAAATTTAGTCAAGATTATCCTATAAAATGTATCTTTCAAGTTCATTTTGAGTTTTCCACCCCATTTTTGCTTCCAAAACCACTCTTCCCCTATTACATCTTCACAAAAAAATGGGCTTTCCATTTGTAGCATCATAAATTTTCACCCTTGACAATTTCACACTATGTTTTTCTCTCTCATAAGTGCATGGACCTAATTTTACATATAATGTCCTAAATTATGCATTCCATGGCCCATTTGGACATTTATTAAGAAAACCCATTTACAAAACCAAGGCAAAAGTTTAATATTTTTCTCTCGACACTTTACACCCCACAAAATAAGGCCAGGACTAAGTCACCCTAGGCGACTTGGTCCCCCTATTTTACCTCCAAAATTTAATATGTTGGAGTTGAAATTTTATTATCTTAATTTCAAATGTTAGATGGCTATCAAGATTTAATTTTCAAGAAATTAGATTAAATGATTATAAATACTTAGTCATTCCATCATTTGAAATCTAAGGAGCAAGAAGAGCAATTATTATACTTCAAAATCAAGTTAAGAGTAGTTGAGAATATTTATTATAGAATTTCAACATTGAAGCATCATGTCAAGTTTTATATGAGTTTATTCATGTTTATGCTATCATTTTGTTTGTACTAACCCTTGTAGGTCTTTCAAGCAAATTAAGAAAAACAAAAATCAAGCCTTGAGGAGATGTGCATGACTTCAATCCTTCAAGGATATCAGTTTGAGTGGTGAGTTATAGTCCATTGTTGATCAATAATTAATTTATCATTTAGCCTCTATACCTTAAAAGGATAAGCTCTCTTTTATCGACTTTTCCATGTGGAGCTAGAAACACCAACATGAGGTTTGATTGAGGCAAGCCCCTATATGGCACAACCCTTCCTATCTCTTTGAATGTGTAGGTTTTAGATCTAGAGAAGATTGGAAGAAGATTGAAGATCATTTATTTATTGTTGCATTCAAACCCTACAACTTGACAATATATGCAAACTCAATTATCTCAGCCTCCAATGAAGATCTGACAATGATCACCAAAAGAAAGAAGGCTCTGATCAGACTCTAGAGGACTATGAAAATAAATCTAAAATTTGTCAACAAGGACATATTCGCCCTAGGTGACTTAGTCCCCCAAAATTAGGCCTAGATTTGAACCATAGGTGCATAGTACTCTACCCTTCCCAAATCTGGTCTCAGAATTTGACTTGTAGTTTCCAATTTCTTTGTATTTACATCAAAATAATGCATTTTCATAGTCATTTAGCCACATGATTGCATTTTAATCAAAATACATTTCAAACCCCCAAAAATAATTTAGATCCAAGGCTTATTGGCTCACCTTCAAGGTTGCAAGTCAATCTAATCCCCTTGCCAATATGAATTCTAATGTTTTGTAGTGAAAGATGACCAATCCTAGTTAAACCCTAGGATCACTTTCCCCACATCACATTTTGGTGAACTTAAATATCTTACACTTACAATTTTTTTTAATTTTTAATTCATAAGATCTGAAAATTATATTTAAAACCTAGGTTGTTTTGAAAAATTGTTAAATATTTGCATTTATTTTCAAAAAAACTATTCATTTTCATTAGTTTTTCATCATAAAAATTGGAAAATAATTTGAAAAAGTTGCAAAAAAATTTCAGATTTGGTTTTCCTTTTTTAGGTCTTACATCTAAATTACATTCATTGAGAAAATTAATTACAAAATTATTTGATCATTTATGCATGGTATTTTGATGAAAACCATTGAAAAGTGACAAAAAAACTATCCATTTTCATTAGTTTTTCATCATAAAAATTGGAAAATAATTTGAAAAAAGTTGCAAATTTTTTTCAGATTTTGTTTTCCTTTCTTAGGGCTTAGATCTAAATTACATTCATTGAGAAAATTAATTACAAAATTATTTGATCATTTATGCATGCAACTTTGATGAAAACCATTGAAAAGTGATAAAACTGCATAGTATTTTCATTCCAAAGGATCAAAAAGCATTACTTTTTTTCCTGTGTAGGACATAGTTGCCTTGGGTGCCCTTGTCTAGTCATCTTGAGCTAAAATTTTCTATGAAAATCCCTGTGTGTGTTCTTTGTTTGGATTTGGTTTTTGTTTTGCAATTTTATTTTTAGACCAATTTGATTTTGATCATTTCATCCATAGGGAAAATAAAAACATGTTTCCTTTTTAAGTGTGTAGTTTTCAAATGGTAACACATGGCTTGCATCACTATAATTTTTCTTCCTATAAGAACAATCTGAAGAAACAAAATGAAAACATTGACAATCATGTTCATTCTTCTCCCAATATCTCTCTTGCTTGTGAGAATGTTTTGGTGCAAGAGGATGAAATCATGGACAATCATGACAATCATATTTTTTCTTCTCTCGATACCTCAACTAATTATGAAGAAGGTATCTTGGTGTTAGAGGATCCAATCATTGAGTTCCATGAGAATCTTGTTTGTTTCTCTCTGAATACCTCTCTTACTTGGGAAGCTATTGTGGTGTAGAAGGATGAAATCATTGATACATCTCTTTCCAAAGATAGTAATATGGATGGAATAGATGAAGATTCTAAGGTGACATTAGATCCCCCATCGATAGAAGATCATCAATAAGTAGTTAACTCAGTTGAGGTTATGAACGCACAATTGGCTATTAAATTTTTAATTATTGGACCTCCTAAGATGCCTTTAATTACTGGACCTCCTAATATGCCTCTAATTATTGGACCTCCTAAGTCACATCTCATTATAGGACCTCATAAACCTCTTGGCCATATCTTAAACTTTGCAAGACAACTCACTAGTAATCATGTGTCGCAGTAACCAAGTTATCACGTACTTGCTCACACATATAACACTAGAAATAATAAGCAATAAAAAAATAACAACATCCATCTCATTACCTCAACCATACCTTCCACCCACGCCTAATAATGCTCAACATAGTGGTAAATAATATGATATTTTTGAGCAAATTCATAATACTCCAACCAAGATCTCCCTTTGGGATTTGATTCAAACATCACCTACATACCACAGGATGCTCCAAGAGGCTTTGCAAAAGATTAATGCCTTGAATTCTATTAAATCGAATGATGTAGCAGCCTTGTTTTATTGTATCCAAGTGATAAATTTGGATAATATATTCCCTCAACATGAATTACCATTGCTTGAGATACATAAACAAAATGATGCCTTGATGGTAATGGTTGTTATTAACAAGACTGGGATTAGGCATACCCTTATTGATAATGGTTTAGGGATTAATTTTTGTAGTGTTCATCTCTTGGATAGACTTGGAATAGATAAAACTTTAATTCAACCAAATACCTTGTCTATTTGTGGTTTTGATAATATGGGAAGACAACTACTTGGTGTGATAACATTACCAATTAAAGTTGGTCCCATTGAGTTACCAACTCCTATACATCATGTGCCTGATAGCCTTTCATATAACCTTGTCTTAGATAGACCATGGATTCATGAGATGAAAGGTGTGCCTTAAATACTTTATTGTTTAATGAAATGCATGTATAACAATAAGGTTTACATGATAAAGGTTAATCCTAAGTCTAAAAACTATTTACAAACTGAAATAGGAATTGAGAGACCCTTTAACACACTAATTCTAGCCTCAAAAGTGGAACCTTTGCAAATTGAAGATAAAGACGAGTGCCTTTCATTTGTGACAAAGCTATTAGAGGATGATTGGGGATCATTATATTTTACACCTACATTCATTTTGGAATATAATATTTCACCATCAAAATCGGAAAAAGAGAAAGAAGTTACGGTAGTATCAACACAACCTAGTAAGGAATCGACAAAAAAAATTGATGTGACAACTTCTAACAATGAGGAAGATACAAATTACATATTTGCATATGATGAAAATTATTATGAAAAAACACCTTCTGCAAAAGAAATGGAAGCCATTTATGGAAGAGGTTATCAACTCTTTAGATAATTTGGTTATAATGGAAAGGGATGTGGTGTAAACGAACAAGGTGTATGTGTCCCCATAGAGTCAAATACAAGCGATGATAATAATATTGCTTCATCTTCAAACACATGTTTTGGTGATGATTGGGGTTTATTATATTTTACACCCTCCTTTATGGAAGAGTACAAAATATCACAATCTAAACCTAAAGAGTCTTGTGTTTTATCTTGTTCTATATCAACAAATTCAAAAACATCATCCCGTGATGGTGATGGAGGCTCTTTAACTTCTATCCATCATGAGTGGAAGATGCCTAACTTTAAAAAACTTAAAAAGGATTTTCATGCTCGGGAAAAAGACAATTCTTCTTAGGAGCATGTAGATACTATTTCTTCATTTGAGTTGGAAGAATGTTATGGGCTTGGATACAAAATTATTTCTAAAAATGGATATAATGCAAACATGGAACAAAATGAAAAGAATCAAGTGAAGTCTATACCGTAATTTTCTAAACAGGATCTAGGTTTCCAACCTTCATTCCCATCTTCATAGATAATGCTTTATCATCTTCTGTATTTATGACATCTTGTGGTAAGCAAGCAAGATTTTCTTCACAAGAGAAAGAAATGTCTTCTACTAGTGACCAAGAGCATATTTTTTTGAGGCTTCTAAAAGCCCACTTGATTAGCCTTTCTTTGAAAGCATGAAAGAAATTTTATAACAAAAACTCATTTTGTGCATATCATCGAGTTCATAGTCATTCTACCAATAAATATCAAACCTTGAGTAATAAAATACAACTTAATGATTGTGGTGCTCTTCCATGTGTTGATGCACTTAATCACTCTAAACAATAATGATCTTTATTCTATGGTGTTGCTCCTCACTATGTGGCATAGGTAGCTTTATGTTTTTCCTCATTACCATTCATGGTGGTACAATCTTAAGTGCAACCATATTTTCTATGGTAGCAACACGATAGTCTCTTGTGTGGTTTTCCTTGTCTCTACACTTGAGGGGAAAGGATAGCTAGTTTCAAAGGTGCGCATTCTTTTCTCCTTAAAATACCAACATAGCAAGTATGTTGACATTTTAAGGGGGGCATATATTACCCCTATCCGTTCCATAAACATCTTATGAGATTTAGTGGTTGTGTTGTTTATAACGCTCCTTGAGGCATGATTATCAATTCATTCCCTTGGACGTTAAATTTTTTATGCACCTTCTTAGGTGAGTCTTGTTCATCCCCTTGGATGTTTATGCACCTTCTTAGGCGAGTCTTGTTCATCCCCTTGGATGTTTATGCACCTTGTTAGGCGAGTCTTGTTCATCCCCTTAGACATTTATGCACCTTGTTAGGTGAGTCTTGTTCATCCCCTTGGATGTTTATGCACCTTCTTAGGTGAGTTTTGTTCATCCCCTTGGACATTAAAATTTGGAAAGATAGTCAATGGATTCAACATAACACAACTTATTGATTCATGAACTTGAGCTCCCTTTTTAACATGGTCACTTAGCATAACACAAATTTCTAGCTAGTAGTTCCATGTACCTCATGACTGATTTAACATCCTTGTGAAAGCACCGTTTTGTTTAGCTATCACATTTGATGGATGACGTTTGGTATTCGAGATAAATTTAAGACCGAGGTCTATTCACCTTACTAACTTGAATCCTTTTAGTACTAACCATGTGTTTGCATTATGTTTACATTATGTTTGTGCTTTGTTTATGTTAGGTTGTATTATATTATGTTTATATGTCTTCATCGTGTATGCTTCATATTTGTCATATTGTTCCTTTTTCATTATGTTGGTTTGCCATGGGATCTTGAATCTTGGGGGCTTGCGCATCCCCCTAGATTCATTGCCATCCTATCTCTTCAACACTTGGACAATCAAACCCCTCTTGACATAATTTCTACTTTAGTGTGAGTCTGAGTGTAAGTTCATGCTATCACTAAAGTGGGGGCTAAATGTAGCATCATAAATTGTCACCCTTGACAATTTCACACTATGTTATGCTCCCTCCTAAGTGCATTTACCTAATTATACATCTAATGTCCTAAACTATGCATTCCATGGCCCATTTGGACATTTATCAAGAAAACCCATTTATAAAACCAAGGAAAACATTTAATATTTTTCTTTTGACACTTTACACCCTACAAAATAGGGCCAGGAATAAGTTTCCCTAGGCGACTTGGTCCCCTATTTTACCTCCAAAATTTAATATGTTAGAGTTGGCATTTTATTATTTGAATTTCAAATGCCTGATGTTGGCTATTGAGATTTATTTTTTTAGAAATTAGATTAAATTCCTATAAATACCTAGTCATTTCATCATTTGAAATCTAAGGAGAAAGAAGAGCAACTATTATACTTCAAAATTAAGTCAAGAGTAGTCAAGAGAAGATTTATTGCAACATTTCAACATTGAAGCATCATGTCAAGTTTTATGTGAGTTTATTCATGTTTATGCTATCATTTTGTTTGTACTAACCCTTGTAGGTATTTCAAGAAAATCAAGCCAAACAACAATCAATACTTGAGAAGATGTGCATGAATTTAGTCCTTCAAGGATATCAGATTTGAGTGGTGAGTTAAATTCCATTGTTGATTCATCATTCATTTATCATTTAGCCTCTATCCCTCAAAAGGATAAGCTCTCTTTTATTGACTTTTCCATTGTGGATGTGGAAACACCAACATGAGGTTTGACTGAGGTAAGCCCCTATATGGCATAACCCTTCCTCTCTCTTTGAATGTGAAAGTTTCTGATCTAGAGAAGATTGGAATAAGATTGACGATCATTTATTCATTGTTGCATTCAAACCCTACAACTTGACAACATACGAGAACTTAGTTATCTCAGCCTCCGATGAAGATCTAATAATGAGCACTAGAATCAAGAGTGCTTTGATCACAATCTAGAGGATTATGAAAATATATCTAAAATTTCTCAAAAAGGACATAGTCACCCTAGGTGACTTAGTCCCCCAAAATCAGGCCTATATTTGAACCACAAGTGCACAATACTTTTCCCTTCCCATATTCAGCCTCAAAATTTGAATTGCAGTATCTCATTTCTCTATATTTGTATTAGAACAATATATTTTCATGATCATTTAGCCACACCATTGCATTTTCATCAAAATACATTTCAAATCCCAAAAAACAATTTAGATCCAAGATTGATTAGCTCAACTTCAAGGTTGCAAGTCAATCTAATTCCCTTGCCGATCTAAATTCTAATGTTTTGTAGTGAAAGGTGGATAATCCTAGTTAAAACCTAGGATCACTTTTCCCACATCACACCATTGATTCTTCTCTAGTATTTATGAGACCACCCTTGACCTCATGCACACTCTTATCATCTAGTATCCTCCTAACACACACTCCATATTTTAAAAGATATTTTTGTAGGTTGAAGCATGCCAAAAAGGGAGTAAATGAAGTGTTCTCAGGTTATATATCTAACCATTTCCCACCTTAGATTTTTCTTAGCATTGGAAGTTGACATTAATGTTTAATGCATTAGAAGGCTCATAGAATATAGGTAAGCAACTCCAAAATTTTAGAGAGAATTTAAAGTTGAATCTACGAGTGTCAAAACCTCATACACAAGTGTCAAACCTTTGTACATGAGTTCCAAAATTTGAAACATGTGTGGTCCCTTTAGAGCGCACATGCCCGAACATGTTATAATTTTCTAAAACTTTTCACAACCTTTTTCTTGCCTTGCAAAGTTCATTTCTAGCCTCAAATTTCTATCTAGATGTGTTATTATAGAATTATTATTAGTCTTTTCAAAACTTAGTAAAGTTTAATTTCCATCCCTAACTTGTGATTTAATATATTTAGCATAGATATGAATATTGTATGTCTTACTAAATATTTTTTATTTTTTTATTTGCTTTATATAGTAATCATATAGAAATCAAACTTACTCTTAACACAACATTAACATCTAATTTTTTTCATTCACTTGGTGAACCTAACATTTAACACAACCAACCTCTAAAAAATTAACATAAAAACCAATAAATAGAACACATATTCCTCTTAACATTGTAAATTTTATTGTATTTATTTTCCTCAACCATCTTCATCAAATTTCTACTTTTTTTCAATCATTCAACTATTATCCCTTTATACTACCTTCATTACACTTTTCTTTCTCTTCATAATGCCTCCCTAACCCTTCAAAAGACTTATTTTCATTTTCCAAACACCTTCCCACCCTATCCACTAAATTTTTCACCTTCTCACTCTTGAAAACACTTTTTTGTGTCTTCCCAAAAACAATCATAATTTTATCTATCTCCTTCTATTTACATTTTCCCATATTCCTTGGTTCCATATTTCATCCCTTCATATATTTATTTACCTCCATACTTGTTCATTCACCCTCTATTTAAGTTTTTTCATCCCCCTTTAGTTATTTCATCTCTTGTGTAGTCCTAATGTCAAGCTCAATATGTTTGATCCCCCTCATATTCCCACTATTAAATAAGCCAACACCTTTGCTCCTTATGACCAAATTGACCATGACATGTATTTTGATCATATTGAGTTTGTAACGTGTCTAAGATGACCTCCCAATTATAAATAATTATAAATAAGGTTAAAATTTTAGATAATAACATAAATGCTTCTTCCTTGGTTGATGCCCTAAGTTAGATGATTTTATCTCACTTCTCATAATTAGACATCTTGTAGTGTAGGATCCATCTCATAAATGCTAATGGTCCATCTTCTCCTCCTCCCCATTCTTTAGAACCATTTGATATATATTTTTATATTTCTTCCTATTGTATCCTTCTAGATCTCTCCAATCCTATTATTCCATCTAGCATTCCTCCTAACCCTCAACCCTCTCATCTCTAGCTAAATTTTCCCATCTTTTTTATTGTAGTGTTGGAAAATGTACTCCTTTACATTTTCACACTTTGTTTGAGTCCCCTCAAATAAATTGGACTTAATTATGCCTTAATAAGCCCTATTTTACATCTACACGCCTAATAAATTACATTTTCTAGAGGGGAAACCCGACGACAATTAATGCCAACACATAAATAATTACCTCAAGCAATGTGTGTTCAAGGAATAGGGACTTGGGACTCATTTTCCCATGGGCGGATGGGTCCTCCCTAGGACTTTGGAACCAAATTTAAAATATGTTTTTGGCAGTATTTTAATGTCCCCAAATTCAAATTTTAATTTCAGCTTGTAATGTTTAATTTTTGAGAAATTAAGGATAGATACCTATAAATACAAGGTTATTTTAATCAAATCAAGTTTAAGGAAGTTTCATGAGATTTTCAAGAGCACAATTGAGAGAAATTTCACAAGAGAAAATATTATGATCAAGAGAATTCAAGGGTAGATTGATCAATTATTTATTTCAGCAATCTATATCTCAAGCATCATGTCAAGGTCTTATGCATCACACATGTTTTTGGAGCTAATATTGTGATGTAGGTTTCAAGATCCAAGTCTATATTCAAGTCAAGATTCAAGAAGCAAGATCCACATCCATTGACGCCATTTCATGCAAGATCAAGATCAAGATTTCAGTCCTCCAAAGGTTTATACAAGGGTTTGGTGAGTTGCAACATAGCATTATCCATTCATCATTCCTTTCATGTTTCATTATTTCAATTCAAGGTTTAATTACCAAACTAGGGTTTGACCAAGGTAAACTCTTATACAACAAAATAAATAAATTTTCCCCTCTTGTGTATGAGTAGGTTCATACGTTGAAGATCTCAAAAGAGAAATTTTGCAAAGTATTTATTGTCACCTTTGTTGTCAAGCCACATAAATGTTGCAAGTATGAAGGTGTTGTCATTGATGTCAACAAGCTTGTGTTGTCATTGGTGACAGTTGTGTAGTGGTTGAGAGAGGTTGTTGATTTGATTAGTTGCATTATGTTGTCATCAGTTAAGTTACTAGTGTTAACCTCTGGTGTTGCTTTGATAACCTTATGTTCATGATTGTTGTAGTGATAAAGATATCGAGGATATTGAGAAATTTTTTAAAATAAGGAAACAGGGTGTTGCAGAAGTATTTTGGTTTGTAGAGGTGTTTTGGTTTTGCTTTTCATTTCTTTTGGGTTGAAGATTTGCTTGCGTGGTTTGGATATGTTGGATAGAGGTGTTTAGAGTTTCTATGTCCAAAATTTTGTCTTTTGGATCGATGGTTAGAGGAAGTTATGTTCACCATTGTGTGAACTGGTTTTCTAATGTTGCTTACAGAGGTGTCTAGGAGAAATGTTTTTGCTCCGCGTTTCACCATAGTTGCTCTTTAGGTCTTGCAATTTTGAAGGTATGTTGATGGTGTTGATCTCTTGCTTGTTAGGGTTTAGGCAGATTGGAGCAATAAACATTAACAATTATATGAAGATTAATAACCCAAAAATAGCAATGAAGAATAACACAAAAGAGATCAATATAGAATTTTAATGTGGTTCACCCAATATGGGCTACATCCATAGAAACTCAACCATCTAATGATTTTATTATCTAATGCAAAATATATTACAATCTCACGAATGCCATACCATAACATACATCCCAACCGCTTATAACAAGATTTTTGGAAGCTTCTAAAATTAGGGTTTTACAAAGTCATTTTTCATTTTTCAGTTAACAAAAATTAACTACTAACCCCTTGATGTGCAAAAAGGAAAAAAAATCGGGGGTTGTGCCCCCAAACCCCTGCTCTCGGGGGCTGCCACCCTCAAACCCCTACAAGTATACGTTAAGAGTGTACAATATTTGCATGATCAATCACCACACACCAAAAATATCCCACTTGGAGACTGATCAGGCTCCACACCAAACAATCTCCCACTTGGAGACTGATCTTGGATGACACTGCTGCAATTGTAGCTCCCACTAGATTACAGGTCTGGCTAGTTTCTTATGTCCATCATTATTAGTTGTGAAGGCTAAAAAAAACTGATGAGGAAATCAATTTCTCCCATGTAACTTCCTTTGTGAACATATCTATAGGATTCTCACTTGTGTGAACTTTCTCCAGCTTCAACTGTCCATCCTCCAAAACTGACCACATGAAGTGGTATCTGAGCTGTATGTGCTTAGTTTTTGAATGCATAGCTGAATTCTTAGCAAGATGGATGACACTATGGCTATTAGTGTACAAAGGTCTATCTACTTGTCATTGTCCCAATTCCTCCAAAAAACATTGTAACCAAAACATCTCCTTGCTAGCTTCCATAGTAGCAACATACTCAGCTTCAATGGTTGAAAGCACAACAACCTTTTGCAGCCTTGAAATCCAATTGATTGCAGTACCTCCTACAGTAAAAACATACCATGTAGTACTCCTCCTGCTATCAATAACACCCACCAGATTAGAGTCAACATATCCTTTTAGAGTAGAATATGTTCCTCCAAAACATAGTTTCTTTGAAGTAGTACCTCTCAAATATCAGAGAATTCATTTTACCGCATTCTAATGTTTCATTCCTAGATTGCTCATATACCTGCTCAAAACTCCCACTACATGTACAATATCTGGTCTTATGCATACCATTTCATACATCAAGCTACCAACTGCTGATGCATATGGTATCTCAAGCATTTTGTCTTCCTCATCTTGTGTCTTTGGACACATCTCCTTAGTCAACTTAAAATGACTAGGAAAAGGTGTACTAACTACTTTTGCATTTTGCATGCTAAACCTTTTCAACACCTCTACATAATCACTTTGAGAGAAAAATAATTTTTTGCTTGTCCTATCCTGTGTAATCCTCATACCAAGGATTTGTTTTGCTGCACTCAAATCCCTCATAGCAAATGAATTTACTAATTTCTACTTAAGTTCATTAATATGCTGCATGTTAGACCTAGAAACAAGCATGTCATCAACATAAATCAATAGGATAAGATAGCTGCCATTACCCAATTTCTTAAAATAAACACAATAATCAAAATGACATCTTTTGTAACCTTGTTCAGCCATAAAACTATCAAATTTCAAATACCATTTCCAAGGTGCTTGCTTTAGGCCATACAAACTCTGCTTTAACCTGCACACAAATTCCTCCTTACCCTTTACCTCATATCCCTATGGTTGCTGCATGTATATTTCCTCTTCCAAGTCCCCATGGATAAATGTTGTTTTCACATCTAGCTATTCAAGACACAAGTCTTCTGCAACCACAAGACTTAGAATAGTTCTAATAGAATTCATCTTTACAACTAGAGAAAATATTTCATCAAAATCTATACCCTTTTTCTATGCAAAACCTTTTACCACGAGTCTGGCCTTATATATTTTCTTGCCTCCATCTTCTTCCTTCAACCTGTAAACCCATTTATTTGGCAATGCTATTTTACTTGCAAACAATTGGACTAAGACCCAAGTCTGATTCTGTAGCAAGGAATCCATTTCCTCTTTCATGCCTAGCTCCAACCGCTTTTTGGTATCTACCTGCATTGCTTCTTCATAACCTTCAGGTTCACCAAAATTAGTTAATAATATAGAATATAATGACAGAGAAAATCTTTCTGGAGGTCTAGTTATCCTTGTAGAACGTCTAACACTTGTAGGAGTCTGTGGGATAACTTGTTGTTGTTGAGCATCAAGTACCACTGTAATTTTATTTTCTAGAATCTCATCCAACACCACATATTCCTTTTTGGCCTATTCATGCTTCTTTTCCTGCAATTGATCGTTATAGATGACCTTCTCATTGAATATAACATCTCTAATCCTAATGATTTTATGATTTCATAATCCCATAATTGATAACCAAATTCATATATTCCATATCCAATGAAGGTACATTTTTTAGACTTAGCCTCAAGCTTGGTTTTATTTTCAATATCAACATGGACAAAAGCTTCACAACCAAAGGTTTTCATAAATGAATAGTTTACCTTTTTATCCGTCCATGCATCCTCTGGAATGCCACAATCCAAAGGATTTGAAGGTCTTCTATTTATTAAATAAACAACGATATCTACAACATCTGCCCAAAAGTGTAAGGGTAGTCCAACATGCAATATCATGCTCCTTGCACGCTCCATAATGGTCCTATTCATTCTCTAAAACACACCATTTTCTTGTGGGGTTCTAGAAACCATTTTCTGCCTATGGATTCCATTGTATGAACAATAATTTTCAAATTCTCTACTGCAATACTCGCCTCCATTATCAAATCTGAGAGACTTCAACTTTTTTCTTGTCTCGTTCTCAACCAAAGCTTTCCACTTTTTAAAAGTTTCAAATACTTCCAATTTTTTTTTTAGGAAATACACCCATGTTTTCTTAGTTTTAGCATTTTTCATGCTTTATTTAAATAAATTTTGACATTTTACATGTCATTTTCCAAGATGTAATTACATGTAAAAACATAGATGTTTTCCTATAATGACGGACAACATTTTTGAATAAGTCGACTTGTTAGGTGAGATTTTCCTAGATTTGCTCACCTAATTTTCCTAGATTCGCTCATCTAATTTTCCTAAATTTGATCTCCTCTCCCATCTATAAATAAGAAAGGATTCTATTGTAATGGTTACCTTTTATCTTTTGCAACAAAGTGCTGCCCATTTGAGAAGAAAATACATGAAACTTTATGTTCATATTTGTGAATATGAATTTGATCAATAAAGAAGTGAAGTTTCATACCAAACTTTGTTTTGGGAACAAATTATCTTATGGCTTGATCGAATTGGTAGGGATTAGTAACTGAGATCTGAAGGGATTTGAGTAAATCTGTGTAAATTTTGAGTTACACTCTTTACTTGAATTTGTGATATTGATTGAATACTATTGGTGAATTCTCTACAAGACTTTGTGCTTGTATTTATTCATGATGTTCGTGGAATTGTTGTTGAAGTATCTAGAAGAATTTTTTCTTCTAATACTACGTTGATTACATATCTTAAAGGATTCATTGGTGAAAGCTATGAAATGACTTTGTGCCTTCATGAGTTTTTCTTGTTTTTATCATTTATCATTATCATGCTAGTATTCCTAGGCTTTGCTTTGACAAGATAGGAATATTGGAATTACTACGTTTTTTTTTAGTTTGAAGTTGTATCGAATCAGGAACTTAAAATCGTGAAGCATTGTAAAACATATTCTCTGAAAAAAGAGAGATTTATGAATGTGACACACCCCCATATCTTAATTGTAGTGTACATTATTGTGAATACTTAATTAGTTTTACTTAGTTTCAATAAGCAATAAGAAGGGCACCTCCCCTTTTTGAGAGGAGAGATTGTATCTCACATTGATGTGGCTGAAATTTGGTTTCGTAATATGTTAAAAGGGATTACATAATTTTCACCCAATAGTTTTTTGGCGACTCCACTGGGGACACGATATGCATTTGAAAAAACCTCACTCTTTCATTTGAAGTATACCTGTGTCCTTTTTCATTGTAATTTATTTTCTTGTAAGTTTTTCAAGCTTTCACCAAGAACATGTAAATGACTGCTCAAGGTCCTTGGGGAAATTCTTTTGGTTTGTTGAGTCTAGCTCTACCCCTACATGCTCTTCCTGATGGCTCACATAAGAACTTTCCCAAGTTCTTTGGTGATGGACAATAACATCTTGACGAGCATGTTGCTGCTTTTTACATCGCTTGTGGAGTTCATGGTGTTGAACACAAAGATGTATCTGTAAGGTTGTTTGTGGAGACTCTCCAAGGTGTCACTGCAGATTGGTTTTATCATATGGCCTCACATACCATCACAAACTGGGAAAATTTCATAGCCAAGTTTGAAGAAAGGTTCAAACCTCCTGAAGACGCTCATGCTTTGTTGGCTTAGCTCACCTAGTTGAAGAAGGAATATCACATGCCTATGTGTGAGTTCATTGCTCACTTCAACAAGTTGACACGAAGACTTCCAACTGCTAATCAACCTACAACTGAGAATTTGAAATTTTTCTTTGTAAATGCTCAAATGCTCGAGGTTGGTTTCCTATTGAGAAGAGAAACCCCAACTACTCTTGCAGTTTTGTAGACCTTGGCAACAAAAAATGAAGATGATCTCATTCTTGCTAGGAAAATAAAAATTGAATCAAATGAATTTGAAGAAAACCCTTCTTTGGAGTTATTTTCTTCCATCACAAGGATGGATCCTATGGTGCAATGGTTGGAAAATGAGCTACTTGTCCTCAAAAAGCAGCTAGCTCAAGGCATGTTTTCTGTGCCTTGCAAGGACGTACCAAGGAGGTCACTTGCAAATGCTTCTCCCTCTGAAGAGGCTTGCTCTTGAGGAACCATTAGTAAAAGTAGTAGCAAAGCATCCCAACTCCAATCCAAGTGATCTTGCTATTCTCTTCTAGGAAAAGGAAGCAGACATAGCTAGCGACTCCCAATTCTGGTTTATGCAGTCTCATAAATCCATTGATGAAAAGCAGAAGGATGAAAGTCATTTTACTGAAGTTCAAGTGAATGAAGAAAATCTTGTCTTGAGATATGAAAATGTGGACATGAAAAAAGGTCTCAGTCAAGTTGAAAATAATGCACTGTGTTTCGAGGTCATGAACTTGAACATGTGTTGCATAAAAGAACTTCCCAAAGGCATGATGGGGACCTTCTTATAAATAATTCAAATTTTCCCAAGTCTGAAGATGGCGAACAACATATTGAGGTATATTGCAGTGCAGTCATATCTTCATTTGAATCACATGAATGAGATCATTCTAATCAACAATGTTGGTATGTGGCGACTGATCATGCTATATTGTATAGCCCATGGTATACTGTACACCCCGGCATGTATCCTTGCCGGGGTTCAGGGCCAGCCCGGGCCCCGGGTGGGGGTTCGGGGGTGGTAGCCCCCGAGAAAAATTTTCCTCCTACTTTTTTGCGTCATCATCGAAAAAGGGAAAAAAACGAAAAAGGAAAAATATGATTTTGTAGAACCCAAAATCTGGAAGCTTCTAAGCTTGTTAAAAAGGGGTTCGGATGGGTATTACGTATGATGAAAAACACGATTATTCAAGATTGTAATAAGTTTTACACTGGATAATAAAAGTATTGGATGGCTGCGTTTGGTGGATGTAGCCCAATTGGGTGAACTGCGTTAAATTTTGTGTTATGATTTATTCTGGTGTGTGTTTTAGTTTCTCTATTTATTAATTAAATCTACATTTAATTGTTAGATATCTGCCTTTCTAACCCTAACAAGTGGTATCGAGTGGGTTGTGTTTCGATTATCGTCGTAGGAAGGTCTCACGGTGAAAGTGGGAGTCTCACGATTGAGTGGGAGCAATGGCGACGAGGGTAAGAAGGTTGAAAATTTTAATGGGCAGAACTATCAGTTATGGAAGATGCGATGGAGGACTATCTCTATCAGAAGGATTTATGATGGCCATTGGAAGGGAAAACCAAGAAACCCGCAGCAATGTCTGATGAGGATTGGGAGATCTTGGATAGGAAGGCTCTTGGCAGTATTCGTTTATGCCTGGCACAATCAGTGGCATTCAATATTACAAAAGCGAAGACAACTCAAGAGTTGATGTAAACCCTGGCGAAGTTATATGAAAAGTCTTTCGCTTCGAATAAGGTATTTCTTATGAAGCGTTTATTTAATATGAAAATGGTAGAAGGTGGGCCATCATCATTTAAAATGAGTTTAATACGGTCACCATTAACTGTAAAAGTAAACTTTGATGAAGAAGTTAGGGCTTTTTGATTCTCGTGTTCTTTGCCCGAAAGCCGGAATAGCTTGGTAATGGTCAAGTAGCAACTCGCTCTGGTTCAATACATGAAATTGATGATGTTGGTGTTATTTTGAGTGGAGGAAATCCGTGAGGAAAAGCTGGAACATCCACATGCGCGAGTTTTGAATGCAGTAGAAACAAAGGGGAGAGGAAACAGTGCGAAATCATGGGAAGTCACGAGAAAATCAAAGGGACAAAAGGTCCCAATCTAGAGACAAGAGGGATTGTTGGTACTGTGGTAAGTTGGGTCATTTAAAGAAAGATTGTTGGTCTCGAAAAATAAAGGAGACAAAAAGGAAGGAAGTAAAGAGGAAAATGTGGTAAGTAATAAATCTGATGAGGATGCTTTGATTCTTTCCCTTGATAATGCTGATGATTCTTGGGTGTTAGATTCAGGGGCTTCATTTCATGCTACCCCATAGAAGTTATTTTATTGATTATGTCCAAGGGGATTTTGGGCTGGTTTATTTAGGAGATAACGAACCCTGTCAGATTGTTGGAAAGGGAAGAATCAAGATTAAGTTGCAGAATGGGAATCATTGGCTACTACGTGAGGTAAGGCATGTTCCAAAGTTAAGCAGAAATTTAATTTCAGCAGGGCAACTAGATGATGAAGGTTGTGTTGTTACATTTAGTGATAAAATTGGAAGGTCACAAAGGGTGCCTTAGTGGTAGCAAAAGGTGTGAAAGTAGGCACCTTATATCTTTGTACAGGTCATACTGCTCCTTCTACTTTAATTGGTGGAAAAGATCAATGTTCAGAACGGTCATAGCTCAGAGGTAGAAGACTGCGCTTGATGTGGATCAATCAACACGCGGCATAATCAGTCGCCTAGACTCGGCGAGTCTGGGCGAGTCCCGAGGCGAGTGCGGCTGGGCGAGTCTTTGGGACTCGGCTGCCGAGTACTCGCCAGACTCGCCGAGACTCGCGAGACTCGGGAGACTCGCCAGACTCGGCGAGTCCCGAGCCAAAGACTCGGCCGTCAGTTTGTGGGCATGTGTGTTAAAAAAACACATTTTAAAGTTTCATTTTTTTTTTCTTTTTGTTTTTATACTTGCCTCTATTCCTCCAAAAGGCACTTCATTTCATTTTCAAGCAAGTAAGAGAGAAAAAAGAGAGAAGAGAGCAATTGGAGTATGTTTGAGCACATACACTCCAAGAAGCGCAATAGGTTGTCAGTGCAGAGGTTGAATGATCTTGTTTATGTTCATTACAACCTGCGCCTTCGCCATAGACAGATATTGGGCACTGACTTGTCACCCATCACGTTGGAGGAGGTTGATCCACAGTCAGATTGGATCACTGAGGTCGAGGATCCTGTTTTTACCGATGAGGACCTTGATTGGGTCGACCAGGCAGATCGAGAGGCAGAGGCAATAGCCATGGCAGAGGAGGAGGATAGAGCACGAGGAGACACCTTGGATGCTGGTTTGGGTGCCTCTGAGTCTGACACTGAGACACAGGCAGAGATGATGGCTGCAACATCATCTAGGACCTCTCTTAGACGTCTACGCAAGAGGACTAAAGTTTAGAGCCTTAGTGATGCAGGCTCCTCTGAGCCATAGACTTATAGCTTTTGTTTTACTTTTATTATATGTTTGGAACTTTTGATGCCATGGATTTCATATTCCATGAGTATTGTATACATTTCACAACATTTATATATCTAAGTTCTAACTGTTTAACTTAAACTTTAAACTCTTACTACTGTTATTGTTATTAACTATTAAGTATTAAGTAATTACTTATTTCCTTCAGCTAAAATTTGCGTTTATACTTATGTGATCGATAGATGTTTGTGTATAGGATCATAGTAGTTTCTATTTCATGATGTTATTGTGTATTTAAGGTTTATTTACTAAAGGGTGCATGAAACAAGCTTTAAATCCTTAAAAATCTCTGAATTTCTTGGGTTTTTCTATTTGCCGAGTCTTTGCCGAGTCTTTGCCGAGTCTTGGCGCCGAGTCCGAGTCCGAGTCAAAAATCAGCTTGCCGAGTCCGAGGCGAGTCCGAGTCTTGTAACTATGGGCATAATAGACTTGGGCATATGAGTGCCAAAGGTATGAAAATACTTCATTCAAATAATGTTTTACCAGGTCTAAAATGTGTTAATATGGATTTATGTGAAAGTTGTGTGTATGGAAAAAAAAAGAGAGTAAGTTTTCTCAAGGATGGGAAGCAAAAGAAAGATGAGAAATTGGAGCTTGTGCATACGGATGTATGGGGACCAGCTCAGGTATCTTCTCTCGGTGGCTCTCTGTATTATGTTGTATCTATTGATGATGTAAATCTGAAGTTAAGGGATTTATTTTAGCAAAAAATCCGACAATGAAAACTTTAAAAAAGTTTCTGGCTGAGAATGAGATGGGTAAAAGACAAACGTCCTCGTGATCCGGATAATGGTGGTGAGTATTGCAGCAAAGAGCTCTGAAGATTATTGTTCCCTCTAATGTATCTGAGGTGAAAACGGTTCCAAGGACTCCACAGGAAAATGGAGGGTCAGAAAGTACATGAATAGAACAATAAATGGCGGCAATGCACTATGAGATCGCATGCTAGGCTGCCTTTAAAAAAATGTGTGGGCAGAACGCAAACACCGCCGTTTGATTTAATTAATAGAGGTCCCTCTAATCCTTTGAATATGGTATCCCAGAGGCATGGTGCTGCGGGTGAAGGTGAGTTATCTTTTCTCAAAAACCTTCGAAGGCAAAATGGAAGCATTTGCACATGTAGATTATGAAAATAGGAACTGCTTGATGAAAAACCAAAGAAATGTGTATTTGCTGGATATGGCATTGATGAATTTGGTTATAGTTTGGGATTTGGAAAATCAAAAACGTGAAGTAGGGACAAGCCATATTCAATGAGAAAGTTTTGTACAAAGATCCGCTATTGCAACATGAGAAGAAAGAAAATGATTTACGCAAGTATTGGATGATATTCCAAACAATGATGTTTTAGTGGTTCTCATGTCATAAAACAACAACAACAACACCACAAACTCCGTTAGATCTATCTTCAAGGATAAGTAGACCTCCGAAATATTCTCTCCTTTGTATACTATTATTTTGTTAAACGATACCGGTGAACCAAAATATTATGATGGAGCTATGCAAGTGGATACCAAGGTTCGGTGGGAGCATGGAATGGAAGAAGAAATGGACTCCTTGCTGAAAAATCAGACTTGGGAATTATCCAAGTTGCCTACAAGTAAAAAGGCTTTACCAACAAATGGGTTTATAGGCTAAAAGAGGAGGATGGAGGTAAGAAAAATTTAAAAGCCAGATTAGTTGTAAAGGGATTTGCATAAAAAAGGGTATTGATTTTGATGAGATTTTTTCTCCTGTTGTTAAAATGACTTCTATTCGTATTGTTTTAAGTATTGTGGCTGCTGAAGATTTGCATTTAGAACACTTGATGTTAAAACAACCTTTCTCCATGGTGATTTGGAAGAGGAAATATATATGGACTAGCCACAAGGATTTGAGGTCAAAGGTAAGGAGAAACTAGTGTGCAGATTGAAGAAAAGTTTATATATGGCTTGAAGCAAGCACCTCGGCCAATGGTACTTGAAATTTGATAGTTTTATGGCTGAGCAAGGCTACAATGGTGTAATTCTAACCATTTTATTTATTTTAAGAGGTTGATAAATGGCAACTACATTATTTTATGTTTACATGTTGATGACATGCTTTGTGGTCTAACATGGATCACATAAGTGAGCTAAAACAACAGTTAGAAAATCTTTTGCTATGAAGGATTTGGGGCAGCAAACAAACTTTGGTATGAAAATTTGTAGAGATAGGAAAAGCGCATAATTGTTTTATCTCGTGCTAATTTTGCGAAAAGGGTTTGATATTTATATGGAGAATGTGCAAAAAGTCAAGACACCTTTGCCTAGCATCATGTTAAATTGACTAAGGATATGTGTCCAAAGACACAAGAGGAGGAAGAAAAAATGTCCAAGGTACCATATGCTTCAGCCAGAGGTAGTTTAATGTATGCCATGGTATGCACGCATAACTCCGGATATTGCACATGTCGGAGTTTTAGCGTGTATCCGAAGTCATCCTTGAAGTTGAGCATTGGAATGCAAAAAATGGATTCTCGGTACTTGAGAGGTACATCCAATAAATGTTTATGTTTTGGGGGCTCTAATACTGATTTAAAAGGCTATGTTGACTCAGATTTGGCAGGGGATATAGATACCAGGCGGAGTACCATAGGTTATGTATTTACAATTGGTGGGACAACAATGAGTTGGATTTCTCGATTACAAAAGGTGGTTGCTTTATCCACCACAAAGGCAGAGTATGTTGTTGCAACTGAGGCGACAAAGGAGATGATATGGATGCAACTCTTCATGGATGAGTTGGGAAAACAACAGGCTGAAAATTACTTGTTTACAGCCAGAGTGCTATACATCTTGCAAATGCATTCTAAAACAAAACACATACATTTCATTCGGTCGGTGTTGGAGGATGGATAGGTCAAGTTGGACAAGATACATACAGATGTCAATCCAGCCCAAGCTCTCCTCTTCAACTTTAGTTGGCCTTCAAGGTTGAATACAAGTATAACAGAGTAGCA
Organism: Sequoia sempervirens; assembly: GCA_007258455.2. Taxonomy (NCBI): domain Eukaryota; kingdom Viridiplantae; phylum Streptophyta; class Pinopsida; order Cupressales; family Cupressaceae; genus Sequoia; species Sequoia sempervirens. The sequence continues at coordinate 28,968,891 of VDFB02000020.1, forward strand.
GGGTCCAAGGTACTTATTTCCCCTGTCGTCCACAGTCTCCAAGTGGGAGATCAATGTGCCCATGGTATCACACCCTAACATGTAAAGGGAAAAATCAACGAAAAAAGAAAAATCCGATTTTGTAGAACCCAAAATTTGGAAGCTTCTAAGCTTGTTAAAAAGGGGTTCGGATGGGTATTACAATATGATGAAAAACATGATTATTCGCAAGATTGTAATAAGTTTTACACTGGATAATAAAAGTATTGGATGGCTGCGGTTTGGTGGATGTAGCCCGGATTGGGTGAACCACGTTAAATTTTGTGTTATGATTTATTCTATGTGTGTTTTAGTTTCTCTGTTTATTAATTAAATCTGTATTTAATTGTTAGATATCTGCCTTTCTAACCCTAACAAGCATGAGGTTTCCATGGTTGATGAATCAGTTGTTCAAGTAGCAACTGGTAAGAAGCATTCAATCTTTGACCGATCGAGGGGATGTACCATAAGACATCTTGCTTGGTTGGAGGAAAACGGGAAGATAGAGGTTCCACTTGTACCTGAGCGTGAAGATAAACTTGAGGATGCAACTAAAGATGTATTTGTAGATGCGTATGAGCAGTTTGAATTCAATGATTCATTTTGGAGTAGTAGTATATCTGATATATTTTTAGAGGTAGCTGAGCTTGTTCATCTCTTTCAAGAAGTAGTGACTCAACTTCATTTGCATGTAGCTGCTAATGATCATGGAAGGCATTGCAAGCTGTTGAAGAAAGGCAACTATTTTTTTGAACTTGTGAATGGTTTTATTTGAGAAGGTTTCATTGATGGCTAGTTTTAATTAGGTAGGTTTTTACCTTTTCAATAAGTGCATTTGCATAAGTTTGCATCTTGTTTTCATAGATTTGCTTTGTGTCAATCTTGCTCGACTCTGCTGCCCAATGGATGGATAAAGGCACTTGGAGTTTGGAGTTCTTATCCCTTCATTCATTTCAAAGAATGATCGAAGGAAGCTCCCTAGCTAGAGCCAACTGTTATCCTCAAATTCAATGTGCTCAATTCGTGGGATAACCCCTACGAAACTTGTCCATTTCATAGCCCATGTACTCTAAGCACACAAAACGAGGAAAATTGCATTGGTCCTCATGCATAGTCCCCCATCCTCAAAAAGTCATTATGAGCATTAACCTTTGTTAGTTCATCAAAATTTGCATTTTAAACCAAGTTGTGAAAATCCAGTTTTGGGAGTTAGAAAATTTTCTGCACATGTAGGAGCTCTAATTTTTAGCGCTTTTACATATTACATATAGGAGCACTGATTTTTAGCACTCTTACATATTTCATGCCTTAATCTTTTTCTAGCACATGTAGGAGCAGGGTTTTTTAGCACTTCTACATCTCAAATCTCAAGTCAAATGTAAAAGCTCTATTTTTCACCGCTCTTACATATTTCATGCCTTAGTCATTTTTTGGCACATGTAGGAGCAGGGTTTTTTAGCACTTCTACATCTCAAATCTCAAGTCACATGTAAAATCTCTTTTTTTCACTGATCTTACATATTTCATGCCTTAGTATTTTTCTGGCACATGTAGGAGCGGGGTTTTTTAGCGCTTCTACATCTCAAATCTCAAGTCACATGTAAAAGCTTTGTTTTTCACCACTCTTACATATTTCATGCCTTAGTCATTTTTTGGAACATGTAGGAGCGGGGTTTTTTAGCGCTTCTACATCTCAAACTATATGTCACATGCATAAGCTTTGTTTTTCACCGCTCTTACATATTTCATGCAGAAGCTCCATTTTTCACTGCTCTTACACTCAAGTGTCCTTCCCACATGCAGAAGTACTAATTTTCACCACTTTTACATATGACATGTAAAAGATCTATTTTTCACCGATCTTACACTCAAGTGTCCTTCCCATATGCGTAAGCGCTGATTTTCACCACTTTTACATATGACATGTAGAAGCTTCGTTTTTCACTGCTCTTACATATTTCATGCATAAACTCTATTTTTCATCGCTTTTACATATAATATGTTGAAGCGTTGATTTTTTAGCGCCAAGAATAATTTGAAGACGAAGGTTTGTCAATAGATTCAATGAACAAAATGATGGATTTCCAACTTATTTTAGATTTGAAAGGCATAAAAAAGCCTTCAATCTCATCGGAGGAGTCAATCTCAAGAATCCTCATCATCTCCAAAGTACACTCCAATGCCAAACAGTGATGAAGTGCATGCCATCATGAAGTTTTCATGGAGAAAGATGTTGAAGAAGGCCAAATTTTTCCTTAGATTAGATTTCCCAATTTTAGCATTTTTCATGCTTTATTTAAATAAGTTTTGACATTTTACATGTCATTTTCCAAGATGTAATTACATGTAAAAATAGAGATGTTTTCCTATAATGATGGACAACATTTTTGAATAAGTCGACTTGTTAGGTGAGATTTTCCTAGATTTGCTCACCTAATTTTCCTAGATTCGCTCATCTAATTTTCCTAAATTTGCTCTCTCCAATCTATAAATAAGAAAGGATTCTATTGTAATGGTTACCTTTTATCTTTTCCAACGAAGTGCTACCCATTTGGGAAGAAAATACATGAAACTTTGTGTTCATCTTTGTGAATATGAATTTGATCAATAAAGAAGTGAAGTTGCATACCAAACTTTGTTTTGGGAAAAAAATATCTTATGGCTTGATCGAATTGGTAGTGATTAGTAACTGAGATCTGAAGGGATTTGAGTAAATCCATGTAAACTTTGAGTTACACTCTTTACTTGAATTTGTGATATTGATTGAATACTATTGGTGAATTCTCTACAAGACTTTGTGCTTGTATTTATTCATGTTGTTCATGGAATTGTTGTGAAGTATCTAGAAAACTTTGTGCTTCTAATACTACGTTGGTTACATATCTTAAAGGATTCATTGGTGAAAGCTATGAAATGATTTTGTGCCTTCGTGAGTGTTTCTTGTTTTATCATTTATCGTTATCATGTTGGTATTCCTAGGTTTTTCTTTGACAAGATAGGAATATTGGAATTACTACTTTTGTTTTTAGTTTAAAATTGTATCGAATTAGGAACTTAAAATCGTGAAGCATTGTAAAACATATTCTCTGAAAAAAGAGAGATGTATGAATGTCACACCCCCATATCTTAATTGTAGTGTACATTATTGTGAATACTTAATTAGTTTTACTTAGTTTCAATAAGCAGTAAGAAGGGCGTCTCCCCTTTCTGAGAGGAGAGATTGTATCTCACACAACTGTGGCTGAAATCTGGTTTTGTAATTTGTTAAAAGGGATTACATAATTTTAACCCAACATGAAATGAAGCCCCTAAATCTATTACCCAAGAATAATTAACATTATATAAACACATAATTAAAGCATCCTATAATTTATTACTTGCAACATTAGCTACCTTATTGTATCATGTTGTCTGTCTCCTTGTTTTCCCTTTTGATACCAACAATCCTTCAAGTGTCTTGGCTTTCCATAGTGCTAGCGATCCATTCTTCCTCTGGATTTAGATCTGCCTTTCTTCGACTTCCCTTGTGACTTCCCATGATTTTTTGGGCTTTTTCCTCTCTCCTTTGTTCTTCCCTCGTTCTCTATAGTCAAAGCATTACTCGATGTTGAACTCTCATCTATGCTTTTCTGTCGCATTTCTTTGCTAAGGATAACACCAACGACATCATCAAATTTCAATGTATTTGAACTAGAGACAACGTTACTTGTAACCATTACCAATCTATTCCAACTTTATAGAAAATAACATAAAACCAAGAGAGCCCTCATCTCTTCATCAAAATTCAATTTTATAGAAGTTAACTAACTGGTAATCGTATTAAACTCATTTAAATGATCTGTCACAGATCCACCTTCAATCATTTTTAGATTAAACGAATGCTTCATAAGAAATACCTTATTTGAGGTTGGGGTTTTTTCATACAATTTAGCCAAAGCTTCCATCAGATCCTCTATTGTCTTTTCTTATGTTATATTGAACACCACAGATGGTGCCAGACACAACTGAATGGTTCTCAATGCCTTTCTATCTAGAATCTCCCATTCTTCATTAGACATCACAACATCTTTCTTTGTTTTTCCTTGCAATGGCTGCCATAGATCATTTTGATACAAATAATCTTCCATCTACATCTTCCATAATTGATAATTCTAGCCATTGAACTTCTCAACCTTGAATTTTCCTTCTTCCATTTCTCCCACTCAAATCTAGAGGTTTCTTGCCAATTGACTAAAATGCATGCAACTCTGATACCAGTTTGGTGTAGGGGCACCATGGCAAGTTTGTAAATAAGGTCTTAAGTTTGGTATTAGGTTGATTTTTGGTGTGATTGAGTCATTTTTGGTTTAATAAGTTCATAATAGACTATTTCTAATGTTTAGGTCATTTAGGGGTCAGTTTAAGTTCATTTTACCACATTTTTGCAATGTTGTCAAATGTTGTCATGTAAAAGTGCAAAAATGTAAGTTTGAGGAATACCAACGGTCATTTGGAGTTCAAAGGGTGGTTGGTTAGTTTTTTTAGTTAGTTTTTTTTTTTTTTATGTTTAAAATGGCCTCACACAATTCGAGCCAGGGGTTGGAAGCATTGTATTAAAAGTTTGAATCAATAATAAGATAGTTTCCTTGCATTTTTTTGGTAAAACTTGTTGTTTAGACCTCTGTACGACTTTGTATTGAGGAGTTTGAGTTCAAGGTTATGTAAATTGGATATGGAAATGTATTAAGGTTGTTTTGGATTTGGAGGAACTAAATTTCATTAGGTTTTGGAATTTTTACAAGCATTTTTCTGGAACGGGTTTGTAACTCAGAAAATTGGGGTTTGAGAGTGCAAAATGGATCCCTAAGCCATTCCAATTGGTGAAATTGATTTAAAATTGGTGGAATAGCTCTTGTAGGTGTATTTTTTCTATTGGTGTAGTGCCCAAGAGCAGGGAAGGCATTTTGGAGGAGATATGAGGTTGCCCTAGTTGAGTTTTCCTGAGTTTTGAGTTGAAAAGTGATGCTTTCAAGTAGGGTTTTGATGAATTTGAAGTGGTAAAGGTTGGATGATGGTTTATTAAGAATAGGCAGACATATTGTGACATGTTTGAGGCATTGATAAGGTGAGTGAAAGTGTGGAATGCATATTTCCAATAAACCCTCCTTGTTTCAAGCCTAGATTGGCCTAAGGTAAGGGTTTTACATTTTGATGAGGTTTTGTTTGTTCCAATTGAGGAAAGTTGTGGATTTTGGTTGTTTGTAACCTGGTAAAGGACTTTCCATAGATATTTTGGTTGGAAAGGTGTTTTAGTTGGTGTTGCTTTGTAAATTAGGGCTAATTGGGTCTCTTTCAGCATACCAATCCATTTTTGGGATTGATGTTCCAAAGTAAACATACAAGATTTTAAGATATGTTAAAGAAGAGGATAATGGGTGTCTGAAACACCTATTGAGTTCTGGGTTTGAGGTGTATTTTGAAAGTTGTGGACAAAAACCTCTGTTTGCAATGCTATAAGGAGATTATGAAGGAATTGGGAAAAGTTGTTAAGTTTGAGTTTTGAGGAAGAAAGATTGGTTAATTTTGATCAATTGAGTTTATTGGAAGGTTTTCCTCCCTACTCTACATCACAATTGTTAGGGTTCAAGTAGATTGGAGCAATAATCATTAACAATTATATGCAGATTAATTAACCCAAAAATAATAATGGAGAATAACACAAAAGCGATCAACACAAAATTTTCATGTGGTTCACCCAATATGGGCTACATCCATAAAAACTCAGCCATCTAATGATTTTATTATCTAGTGCAAAACAAATTACAATCTCATAAATGCCATACCACAACATACATCCTAGCCGCTTATAACAAGCTTTTTGGAAGCTTCTAGAATTAGGGTTTTACAAAGTCATTTTTCATTTGTCGGTTAACAAAAATTAACTACTAACCCCTTGACATGAAAACAGGGAAAAAATATGTTAAGATTGTACAGTATTTGCATGATCAATCACCACATACCAACATTGCCTACATCAAGAGTATTTGAGATTTGGTACTCTAGAAGATGAATTTTAGAATTGTAGTATTTGACAGTGTAGTTTGAATGTACAAGTTGTGTACATTCTAGAGATGCAAATTGTTGCGAAGAAGTTCAATGGATTTCAAGATGATAGAGGAACATTCTATATCATGATAAAGCATGGTGTGTGGTTCGCAAGTCACCTATGGATCTAAGGAAGCATGCAATTCAAAGTTTAAAGGTGTTTGCACGGGTAATGGTCGACTTGGTGTTTAAACTACATTCAAAGATGTTTTAAACATTAATGAAAGTGTAGTGTGACATGTGAGAGTTAATTTGGGTCCCAGTTAAGTTTTTTATTTATCCACTTTTATTCCTATCCACTATAGGAATCCTTAGTGCCGACCTATTTTGAATTTTTAAAGTGTAAGGTAAGTGTAGCTGACTTGGAGATGTTTTTCAAGTTGCAGATGGTATAAATGAAAGGTGAATTGATGAAAGATGAAGTGTGGAATAGAGTTGAGGGTTATAATGCAAAATTAAGTGCAAAAGTGTGAAATGCATTGTGAGCTATATGCAATATTTTTGAATGCAGTGAGCTAAGTGTTGGAAACAAGCAACACTGAGAGGGGGGTGAATCAGTGTTCTGCAAAAATTAACTTTATTATTCTAACCTTTAATCCGCTTAGAAAATTTAATCAAATGTAATATGCAGAAACAAAAAGCAAGAAATGATACAACCATAACACAAGGATTTTTACGTGGAAACCCTGTTAGGGGAAAAACCACGGTGGATGGCCAATCCATAATAAGTTCTAAGTATACCCAAAAGAAATATTACAAAATGGGAATGCAATTGCATTCAGGCTCACTTCCTAGAGCAAACTACTCAAAAGGATGGGATCACTGCCCTTACAATGGTTTGGAATAGATCCAAAATAAAATGAACTAAATGGATAACATCTACTATTGCTTGATTACAGTTTCAGTTAAGCTCTGATAACAAACTTCTATCCTTTTGACTGATATCAAACTTTTGCTCTGCTCTGCTCAAGTTCGCACACAAAATCTTTATGCACAAGTGAAACTGCGCATGATATTGCTCAAATACTCCTTAGATATTCACAACATACACCAATACACCTTCTTCATCCTACAAAATGATGTAATCGATCATCTAAATATATCTGTGACTAAGGATTTAATCGCTACAAGTTGGCTTAATAAAACTTAAGAATATTTGCAATTTGTCGGCCCAAATCATGAACAATTTGATGCGTATCCAAACAAGTTAGCTAGTCCATAGCTAGGACCCATAATTAATCATTTGAACATAAAAACATCTTAGATTATTTCACTTAACACATCCACAGTGCGCCACATTCACTGAGTCCGCTACAACAAATAAATAAATAGAAAATATCCTACCGGACCTCCAAATTCATATCGCAACTAATGCAACACCACAAAACTCAATGATAAGAAAATCCACGTACTCAACAAGAAATTCTAGAGATCCACAAAACAAAACAATGATCCGGTGAAGTTTTCTGACAGGATACCCTATTCCTCAAATATTCTGTTGGTAGTACACAATATTTCACTTTATTTGCCGGTGTGACTAGCTACTGAACTGTGAACCATGGGGATGACTTCAGTTGCCATCAATGACAATACTATAAGCCATATGCCAACACTAATGTATCTTGATCTCTTGAAGACTACAAGTGTTGTTGAATTTGTTGTGGTGGAATCTCTGTTGCATTGAGATCATGTTTGTGTAACATTCTATCTTCTATCTTCTTTCTATTCCGGCAATGAACCTGGGCTGTGAGCCTTTTTGGACAGTGCGTCCTATTCTGGCAGTGAGTCTCCTTATACCAACTTTTCAATTACTTATATTGTGATCTAATCCTCACCATGGTTTTTCCCTTATAGGGTTTTCCATGTAAATCTAGTGTTCTCTTGTGTATGGAGTTGGTTGTTTTAATTTCTGTTATCTGCTTTTCATGTTTAAACATTATAACAGATTAAGGGTTTAATGAATGCATTCATATCTGATTACTGTTGAGGGTTTTAATATTTTAATTTGATACAATTGATTCACTCCCCCTCTCAATTATCTTGTTCATTTAGCAATTAGTATCAGAGCAAGGTTCCTTGGAGAAAATCTTAACTGCTTGAGGTAGATCTGGAATGGCGAGCAAGAAGGAGATCCCTATGTTTGATGGCATAGACTATGCATTCTAGAAAGTGAAGATCTGATTTACCTTGGATTTGATGTAGCTAATTTAGTAAAGACTATATATAACATACCTCCAAATAGCCCAAGCACAAGTGATGAAATCAAGGCCTATGAAACAAATGGTAAGACAATGTTTGTTCTTTTGAGTTGTCTTGCACATATTGAATTAGTGAAAGTTATGGATCTAAAAACTACTAAAGAAGTTTGGGATAAGATAGAAAGTATTTATGAAGGAGATGATAGGGTTAAACAAGCTAAGTTGCAAAATTTGAAGACACAATTTGAGACTTTGCGAATGTATAAAGATGAAACAATTACAAGTTATATGCAGAGGGTTGATGAACTGGTAAGTGCTATGAGAGGTTTTGGTGCACAAGTCAAAGAACCTAAATTGGTAAAGAAAATTCTCAGAACGCTTCTTGATTCTTATAGTGAAAAGGTTTTTGCTATTGAGGAAGTTGAAAATTTTAATACATACACTAGAGATCAGTTGTTTGAAACACTAACTTCATTTGAAATGATAAAAATTGGTTCAAAAAATTGTGCAAAAGTGGAGGCTGCTTTTAATACTAGAAAATAAAAAAAAGTTGAAGATTTAGATGGAGATGATCTTGATGATGTGGAAGTTAACTTTGTAAGATAAATTACCTTTCAAATGTTTCAGTTGTGGAAATATAGGTCACTATGCTTTGAGATGTCCAAACAAAGTTGTGAACAATAAGAACAAAGAAAACAAAGGAAAAATGATCAAGAAAAGCTACTATGTTAGAGAAGATGTTGGTATTTTTGATGATGAATCTGATTATGGAGATGTTGATGATGAATGTTTTTTCTTGGATTTAAAAGATGAATCTGGCTCTGCTAACTCTAAAAGTTGTGTGAAGGAAAGTTTTCTAGAGAAAAAGGATAAAATTGGAGGTGCTTTGGTATCTGCTTTTCATGTTAGACATGATAAGAACTATTGGGTTATTGACAATGGTTGCTCAAATCACATGACTAGAGACAAGAGTAAGTTTGTTAAACTTGAAAAATATGATTGAGGACTTGTTAAATTTGTAGATGATTTAGGTGCTAATATTTTTGGAATAGGTTCAATCAGTTTTGATGGCAAGCATAATATTGAAGATGTTTACTATGTTAAAGGTTTAAGGAATAACCTCTTGAGTGTTGGAAAAATGTGTAGAAAATGATACAATCTTATGTTTCAAGATTATGGATGTGAGATCGAAAAAGGGTTTAGAATTGTGATTGTTGATGGAAAGAGGACAAATGGAAATATCTATCAGCTAAAGGGTGTTGATGGTCACTGTTTTATGACTAGATTAATGATAGCTAGTTATTGCATAGGAGAATGTGTCACATCAATTTTGATAACCTGGTTAGAATCAATTTAGTTCAAGCAGTGAGAGCTCTACCAAGGATAACAAAACATATCAATGTTGTTTGCAAAGATTATCAATTTGGAAAACAAACTAGAAGTAGTTTCAAGGGAAAAGAACAATCTTCTATTGGATTGTTGGAATTAGTATACACAAATATTTGTGGTCCTACAAGAGTGAGAAGTCTTCAAGGTGATAGGTATTTCATGCTTGTGATTGATGATTATTCTATAATGACATGGGTTAATTTTCTTAGAGAAAAATCTGAAGCTCTAGATAGATTTAAAGCATTCAAAGTTATGGTTGAACATGAGATGGATTTGAAGATCAAATGTTTGATGTCTGAAAGAGGTGGAGAGTTCACCTCCAATGAATTTAACATGTTTTATGAGAATCATGGCATAAAAAGGAACTTGTCTGCCCCGAGGACTCTTCAACAAAGTGGAGTGGTTGAAAGGAAAAACAAGACTATTCAAGAAGCTACAAGGACTATGATGAAAGAAGCTAGCCTACCAGAAGTCTACTGGAGAGAAGCAATTAATATTGTTGTTTACATACTTAATAGAGTTCAAGCAAGATCTAACAACACAAAGAATCCCTATGAGTTGTGGTATGAAAGGATCCTATTGTCAAGTACTTTAGAGTGTTTGGAAGGAAATGCTATATTAGAAGAGATGATGAAAACTTAGGAAAGTTTGATGCAAGGTCTGATGAAGGTATCTTCTTTGGATATTATACTAAAATCAAAGCTTACAAATGTTACAACAGAGGGCTAAGAAGGATTGTTGAAAGTGCAAGTGTCAAGGTTGATGAAGATTTGAGGAATTCAGTGGTAATATATGGATATGAGCTAGATGAATCTGCTTGCGAGAAGAAGAAGAAAAAGCTAAGGAAAAAGAAGTGCAGAATGAAGAGGAAGTCCTAGAAAAGATCCCTATGACCCTTAAGTATGTACAAAGAAATCATTTCGAAGAAAAAATCATTGGAGACAAAAGCAAAGGTGTGTTGACAAGAAGAAGAACTGCTAAAGTAGAGGTAAATCTATGTTTACTTTCTAAAGTCGAACCAAAGATAGTGATTGAGGCATGTAAAGATGAACATTGGATGAAAGAAATGGAAGATGAACTTATGTAGATTGAGAAGAATCAGACTTGGGAGTTGGTTCCTAGACCTGAAAAACAAGAATATAATTGAAAATAAGTGGGTATTCAGAAACAAGCTGAATGAGAATGGAGAAGTGGTAAGAAACAAGGTAAGGCTTGTGTGTAAGGGCTATGCACAAGTTAAAGGAATAGATTTTGAGGAGACATTTTCCTCGATGGCTAGAATGGAAGAAATTAGGATGTTTTTGGCATTTGCAGCACATAAGAACTTTAAAATTGATCAAATGGATGTGAAGTTTGTTTTTTAAATGGAGAATTGGAAGAAGTTTACATGGAACAATCAAAAGGATTTCAATTGTCAAATAAACCTAATATGGTCTGTAGATTGAAGAAGACATTGTATGGATTGAAGCAAGCTCCTAGAGCTTGGTATGAAAGGTTGGATAGATATTTGATACATCAAGGATTCAATAAGGGCACCGTCAATAGTAATATTTACTTTAAAGTTAAAAAAAAATCATGATAGTGGTTATGTATGTTGATGACATAATTTTTGGAGGCAATGAAGCTATGTGTAGGAAGTTTGCAAAAGAGATGTAGAAGGAGTTTGAGATGTCTATGTTTGGGGAGATGAATTTATTCCTTAGGCTACAAATCAGTCAAACAAATAAAGGCATATTCATTTCAAAATCAAAGTATGCTAAAGAAATGTTGATTTTTTTTGGAATGGAAGACTCTAAACCAATATGTACTCCTATGGTTATTGGTTGCAAATCGAGTAAGGATGATGAATCCCCTAAGGCTGATTAGAGTAAGTATAGATCTATGATTGGTGGACTCCTATACCTAACTGCTACTAGATCAGATATCATGCATGCAGTTTGTCTTGTGGCTAGATTTCAAGAAGATCCTAAAGAGACACATGTTGCAACAATGAAGAGGATATTTAGATATTTGAAGGTCACTCTAGATTATGGCTTTTGGTATCCTAAGGATACTGATTTCAAATTGAGTTCTTACACAGATGTAGATGGGTTTGGTTGTGTGGATGGTAGGTAAAGTATAAGTGGTGGTACATTCTTTCTTGGATGTAGATTGGTATAATGGCTAAGTAAGAAACAAGATTATGTTTCTTTATCTACTGTAGAGGCTGAGTATATTGCAACAACATCTCACTGCACACAAGTATTATGGATGAGACAAACATTGAAGGATATCAGAGTGGTGTATGCTGAGCCTATTTCTATCTTTTGTGATAATACAAGTGCAATTGAAATTTCAAAGAATTCTATGATGCATTCAATAACAAAGAATATATCAATTAGGTATCACTTTTTGAGAGAGAAGGTTGCGGAGAACAAAGTGAAGCTTGAACATGTACCTACAAAGGATCATATTTCTGACATATTTACTAAGACTCTTCCTAAGGATAATTTTGAGTATCTTTGAGAGAAGTTGGGGGTTATTGCCCCTCCTTCTTTGAACTAGATGCATATGGAGATGCATCAGTCCAAAGGATCTATGGATTCATTCCTTGTCTAGACTAATGTTGGTGGCTATGTCTCAGGGGGAGTAGGTAGTGACATTGTTGTAGTATGAAATATATGTTGCCATTATGCAGACATTGTTGAGTTGATTGGAATTGTTGAGTTGATTGGTGTGTACTCCTAAGGGGGAGTATTAAGAGAAGTTGCAAGTATCTTGGTTCTATGTCAAAGGGGGAGAACAATGAAAAACATTTTATCCTTTATCATTGATGTCAAAGGGGGAGAAAGAGAGTCATTTGAAAAAGTTTATTTATACATAGGGAGAAAGAGATGTCACGTGGAAAAGGAAAAGGTTGAAAGAGGGAGATATAGATAGAATATTGTGTATGTTTTCTTTGATGGTTTTTAACATCTTGTGTTTCCATCAATGACAAAGGGGGAGATTTTTGCAAGTATGAAGGTTTTTTCATTGATGTTAACAAGCTTGTGTTGTCATTAGTGATAGTTGTGTAGTGGTTGAGAGAGGTTGTTACTTTGATTAGTTGCATTATGTTGTCATCAGTTAAGTTACTGGTGTTAACCTATGGTTTTACTTTGATAATCTTCTGTTCATGATTGTGGTAGTGATAAAGATGTCGAGGATATTGAGAAAATCGATAAAATAAGGAAACAGGGTGTTGCCAAAGTATTCTAGTTTGTAGAGGTATTCTAGTTTTTCTTTGCACTTCTCTTAGGTTGAAGATTTGCTTATGTGGTTTGGATATGTTGGATAGAGGTGTTCAAAGTTTCTATATCTAGAATTTTGGCTTTTGGATCGATGGTCAGAGGAAGTTATGTTCACCAGTGTGTGAACTAGTTTTGTATTGTTACTTATAGAGGTGTCTGGGAGAAATGTTTTTTCTCCACATTTCTCTGTAGTTTCTCTTCAAGTCCTACAATTCTGAAGGCATGTTGATGGTGTTGATCTCATTCTTGCATCAAGAGTATTTGAGATTTGGTGCTTTGGACTTTGGAAGATGGATTTTAGAATTGCAGTAGTTGACAGTGTAGTATGCATGTACAAGCTGTGTACATTCAGGAGGTGCAAATTGTTGTGAATGAGGTTGATGGATTTCAGGAACATTCTAGATCATAATGAAGTGTGGTGTGTGGTTTACAAGTCACTTGTGGATATGAGGAAGCATGTAATTCAAAGTTTAAAGGTGTTTGCATGGGTAATGACCGACCTAGTGTTTACACTACATTCAAAGATGTTTTGAGCATTAATAAAAGTGTAGCATGTCGTGTGAGAGTTAATTTGGGTCCCAGTTAAGTTTTGTAATGGTCCACTTTCGTTCCTATCCACCGTAGGAATGCTTAGTTCCAACCTATTTTTAAGTTGTAAAGTGTAAGGTAAGTGTAGCCGACTTGAAGATATTTTTCAAGTTGCGGATGGTATAAATGCAAGGTGAATTGATGTGAGATGAAGTGTGGAATAGAGTTGAGGGTTGTAATGTGAAATTAAGTGTAAAAGTGTGAAATGCAGTGCGAGCTATAATGCAAGATTGTTGAATGTAGTGAGCTGAGGTATCTTGATCCCTTGAAGACTACAAGTGTTGTTGAAGCTGTTGTGGTGGAATCTCTGTTGCATTAAGATCATGTTCTTTTTGTAACATTATATCTTCTTTCTTCTTTCTATTTTGGTAGTGAGCCTGGGCTGTGAGCCTTTCTGGATAGTACGTCCTATTCTAGCAGTGAGACTCCTTGTACCGTTTTTGTAATTACTTATATTGTGAGCTAATCCTCATCATAGTTTTTCCCTTCTAGGGTTTTCCATGTAAATCTGGTGTTCTCTTGTGTATGGAGTTGGTTGTTTTAATTTTTGTTATCGACTTTTCATATTTAAACATTATAATAGATTAAGGGTTTAATGAATGCATGTGGATCTGGTTATTGTTAAGGGTTTTAATGTTTTAATTTGATACAACTGATTCACCCCCCCTCTTAGTTGTCTTGTTCATTCAGTAGGAAACTTAGATCCTGAATTTATTTTTGACTTTTCGATAGTGGGATATGGGGGAATTAGGAGGGCAGACACAAGGCCTGGGGATTGTAAAATCATATTTTAAACCTTTGCACAAAGACCCATTCGCCCATGGGAAAATGAGTCCTAGACAACCTTTATAAATTGTATTTTGGTGACAGGTACACATTACATTGCCATTTTTAGATATGTAGGAAGTTTGCTATTTTTGTTGTATTATGTTTTAAATTGATGATTTAAGTTTGAATGAGCATAATTGAGCTGATTTACTATTTTTTAGTTTTTCTCCCAAAGGTGTTGTTCAGGTTGATACCCCCATCCTCAATCATAAGGAAATCGATAGATTCCACCATTGAGCTGACTCACCTAAGGGTTGTAAGTCAATTCTTTGTGGGCATCTCATTTCCTAATGAAATAAAGGAAAATAGGTCCATTCATACACATCCATCTATATCTATATATAATATATATACATTTTTTTATCATCATTTTTCTTTGTTTTATTTTGGTGAACCTAACGTAAAACAAAATTCTAAAATTTGGAGTCCATTTAAACCCTAGATCTAGGGTTTGCATTCCTTTGCATTGAATTGCATTGATTTGCATCTCATTTAGGATTGCTAATTTTTCATTATTTTGCATTTCATTTAGGGTTTTAGGTTTGCATTTTTCATGCTTTAAAATTTGATTTTTTTAAAAAATTTGTATTAATTTTGCATAGTACTTGCATATTACTGTACTTTTCAATCATTCATATTCAAAAATTGAGTCAAAATTACATTTTAAAAAGTGTCATATTGTTCATCATTTTTCATTCATTTCACTTGCATTTAGACATCTAAACAAATTTGCTACAGAAACCACAATTTCTAACTTGGAACTGAGAACACAAATAATAACCCAAAAATTGCATTTTTCATTTTTTCAAACCTTGTACAAGGACCCATTCACCCTTGGGTGAATGAGTCCTTGAGGACCTATCAAGACCATCTTTTCTAGGCATTTTTGTGGTCATTTGTACTTCCCAATTCCACTAGTAAACTACTATTTCAGTCTAGCAATTTTTTAGGAATTTCTGATTTATGCATTAGGTCTAATCTGCATTAGGTCTAATCATCCATTGAATTTAGGCATTTCAAATTGGAATTTTTTTTGTTGCATTTCAAATCTATAGAGCATTTATTACATCATTTTTTCATTACAAAAGTCTCTTGTTATCATACTTCATGTTCTATTTTCATATTTTGTTGAATACTCTAAGAAGTTGTTACAAGCATATGAATATGAAGTCCTCTCCCCTCTTTTTTTTTTCATTGATCCCTCTCCCCCTATGTGTGAAACTAACTTAATGAAAGAGAATACAACCATGGAAAATCATGACAATCAAGTTTTTTCTTCTCCCATTATCTCTCATATTTGTAAAGATATTTTGGTGTTAGAGGAACCCATCATTGAGAGCCATGAAAATCCTATTTGTTTCTCTTCTCCTACTTGGGAAAAAAATTGAACAAGAGGATACCATAATTTATAAGCAAGAAAATCATAGTTTTTATTCTCTAGACACCTCCTCTACTTGTGATGAAGTTATTTTAGAAGATCCAACCATTGAATGTCATGAAAAATCTAATTTTCTCCTCTCCTAAAAACTCTCCTACTAGGGAAGATATCATGGTGCAAGAGAATGATAGTATGAATACATGTCCTTCAAACAATAGTAATTTTTTCTTCCTTATATGAATATGATAAGGTGAAATTAGACTTACCCTCGCTAAAATATCATCACAATAAGGACAAGTCTTTTGAGGTTATGAACATTGGATCTCCCTTGAGTCCTCTAATTATTAGACCTCCTACAAGTCCTTTAATTATTGGACCTCCTAAGCCTAAACTTATCCTCTACCCACCCTCATATCAATATCAAATTCAAAACAAACCTATGCTTATCATAGAACCACCTAAAAAGCAACCATTACACCCAAAAACTATCTTGAACTTTACAAGGCAAGTTTGTAGTAACAATGTTTCACAACAACCAAGTTATAGTACCATTTCTCACACATATAATACAAGGAAAAATATGAAACCACAAACCACAACTGCTTAATTACCATTTCCTCAACCTATCTTGCTTAGTGCTCCTCGTTTTCCTTTATATAGCAGAAATGAATATGATATTATTGAACAACTTAAAAATACTCCTGCTAAGATATCCTTATGGGATCTTATTCAAGCCTCACCTAATTACCATAGTATGCTCCAAACGGCTTTGCAACAAGTTATGGTTCCTCCTAGTGCAAACCCAAATGATGTAGCAACCCTAATTCAAGGTATAAATTTGGTTAACTTAGACATTACCTTCCATCAAGATGAACTACCTCCGTTAGAAGTGCGAAAACAAAATGAGGCTTTCATGATAGTGACTATCATTAATAGGTGTGGGATAAAGTGAACCCTTGTCGAAAAATGTCTTAGGCCTTAATGTGTGTAGCATAACCCTTTTGGATAAGATTGAAATGGATAAGACCAAGATTGAACCTGATTCTTTGTCCATTTGTGGGATTGATAATATAGGAAAACAACCGCTTGGTGTGATCACATTACCTATCAAAGTTGGAAAGGCCACATTGAAAACTCCTATCCATGTTATGACCCAAGGTATTTCATATAATCCTCTTTTGGGAAGACCATGAAATCATGAAATTCATGCAATGCCTTCAACTCTTCATCGTATAATGAAGTATGTCTACAAAAACAAAGTGTATACAATCAAGGTTGACCCTCACCCAGAAAGTTGTTCACACATTGAGAAATACAAGGAAAGTCCTTTGAAAACATTGATAACGACTTCAAAAGTAGAACCCATGCAAGAGGAAGAAAAATAGAGGAATATTGAAAGAATCACAAAGATATTGGATGATGATTGGGGTTCATTGGATTTCACACCTAAATTCATGGGAGAATACAAGATCACACACAAAATAGGAAAAGAGAAAGAAATAAACATAGTATCAACACAAACAAAGTCATCAAAAGAATGTAAGTCCACAACTTTTAGAAAAGAAGAGGAAAAAACAATTGCACATCCACATATAAAGAGTATGATCATGAGAAACCACCAAATCCAAAAGAAATGGAAAAGATTTATGGAAGATGTTATGAGCTTTTGGAACACCTTGGTTGTAATGGAAAAGGATGTGGTGCTAGAGAAGAAGGTATCTGTGTCCCTATAGAGCCTAACACACAAGAAACAACTAGTGGTGTTGGTTATTGTCCCTCAAAAGAAAAAAAAGCATAAAAAAATCCTTCACTTAATATCAAAACTCTTACAAAAGATTCTTCTAAGACAACTTTAACTTTGGTACATCCTGAACTGATAGATACTACATGCGGGAAAATCTCATTGGATATGTATCAAATTGACACTTTTCCTACTCATTATAATCAAATAACATTAGCTTCTACTCCTTATCATGTGGTAGTTGTAGTATCATAGCATATTCACTACCATGCATGAGGGTATAAACGTGGCTTTATGCAATTATATTTCCTTTTTGCAAGGAGCAACATATTATCATCCATTTTTGGCTTCACCTTTTTCCGTTGGGAGGAAAGAGGTTAGGTAGCCTTGTCCTAGTATGACACTTGTCATTGCCTCTTTTGGCTAGTTGACCACCTTCCATGTATATATATACAAGCAAGCTTGGGATGCGGATGACATGCCTTAAGTTGACTCACATGTGATATACTTTTCTTTCTATGTTATCTTTAACATTGCATTTTGGGGGAAAACCTCCTTTATATGACATAGCTCTATCTCGAAACTTATGTTTACATAGGGCTTTTTGAATAAATCTCTCATGTATTGGCATTTCTCCCGTGTGTTCTACTTTAAAGTAATTGCTCATAGCATGGTGTTTAGCAATTTCTTTAACTCAGTGTTTGCTTCAAAGTGTGGTCTTCTTAATTCATGTGACACATGTCTTCTTGGTGACATTGGGATTGATGTCCTTCAAGAATGCACGTTTCTTGGCATATGACATCCCTCTTAGTGGTAATGCTACGACTTGCATTCCCTAAGTTGCGAATCTTTTATCCTTCGACTTGTTCTCTCTTGGTGGTGATGTCAAGCACGATGTTCCCTAAGGTGAGACCTTACATGCATTAAAAGAAACCCCTTTGAACATGTCTTATCCTATTTGCATTTTGTTCATAAGTTTCTATCATAACGAAGCTTGCTATCCCTATGAAGCACGAAGTTACAACCGTTTTTCATGGCCACCAAGCATAACAAACCTTGCTTGCTAGTGGAGCCATTTTTGTTCATGAGTGTATAGAATAATGTAGCTTGCTAGCCTTATGACGTTCAAAGTTCATATTATGTGGTACCTTATCAAAGTTATCAAGAGGTATAACTTTGGTATAGTTAGTACAATGAGAGCCTAATGACTCTCTCATTAGCCACTTCCTAGGGCTCACCTAGTGGATATCAGATTTCACTATCCCATGTGAGTGCATTTTTTTGCATAGTGGACAATGGGTTTCCACTTGTAAATTTTTTTTGGACAAACATCTAAGGATTGATCCATATCCAGATGGACAATCATTCGATCTTGATCCACCCCTTTTCCTTTCTTTAAGTCTTTGACATTGTATGATTGTGTATCTTGTCATTGCTGCTGCATATTTAACATAGGCATGTGTCTCCTTGTGCCTTTGTTGATTTTCCATGAGATCTTAGATCTTGGGGGATTGATCATCCTCCTTGACCTTTTTCATCTTAACTTTCCAACAATTGTACAATTAGACCTCTCTTGATTGTCTACTTTAGTGTGAGTTTGTGCTTATGTTCATCCTCTCACTAAAGTGGGGGCTAAATGTGGTGTAGGAAAATGTACTCCTTTACATTTTCAAACTTTGTTTGACTCCCCTCAAACAAATTGGACTTAATTATGCCTTAATAATCCCTATTTTACATCTACAAGCGTAATAAATTACATTTTCTAAAGAGGAAACTCAACAACAATTAATGCCAACACATAAATAATTACCTTGAGCAATGTGTGTTCTAGGAATAGGGACCTGGGACCCATTCACCCATTGGTGAATAGGTCCTCCCTGGGCCTTTGGAACCAAATTTAAAAAATATTTTTGGTGGTATTTTAATGTCCTCGAATTCAAATTTCAATGTCGGCTTGTAATGTTTAATTTTTGGGAAATTAAGGGTAGATACCTATAAATACAAGGTTATTTTAATCAAATTGAAACTAAGGAAGTTTCATGAGATTTTCAAGAGCACATGATGAGTGCATAGAATGACACTTTAATTAATCCTTTTTATGTTTTAAAAGAATTTATTATATATTAATTAACTATGTTGGCAGTAGACTATATGCTTGAATGTTTGTTTGATGATGCATTATATTTAACTAATTAGAGTATATATGAGAAATGGTATTTTGCATTAAATGTATTGCTTTTGAATGATGATTAATGATGGAATGTTTATGCAAGTTGAGATTTGTTGTCTTGATTACATCCTATCTTTGAGGATTTTGTTTGGTTGATTAAGTGCTGATCTTATGAGGTGGACGTGTTAAACTTCCTATTTAACAGATTTGAAATCTGTCTTGCTCTTGATTGCTCCAGCTGGCCCCTAATGAATGTTTCTGAATTGACTTCTTCCATCAGTTTGAGAATTTTTTGATCAACTACTTTCGTGTGGTAGATTTCTTTATGGCACTTTCAGTTCTGTTTAAGTTTAGTTGTTATCGTTTTGCATTTTTGGCAGGCTATGCCAGTTTTTGTATTCAAATAAGTGGATATTCTTATAAATATCCATCCTTAGTATTAGTTTGGAGTTAGTTAATATTTCACTTCAATATTGTAATGTAGATTATTTTCTCTTTTGTACTACTCGCCTATTTTGTCCAATTGGAATGAAAATAAGGAGTTGATTTGAATCTCAGTGTTTAAGTCCCACCAAAGTAAGAGCAGGGCCTGCTCAACTGAAGGAGGTGACTTGTGTTATTTTCGTTGATTTAGTTAATTTTTGCATTTTTCATCTCAGTTAGAAAGTAGGAATATAGATTTCTGTTAATCATTGTTAGTAAATGTGAATGCTTATATTCTTAGAATAAATTCATTGAATCCTTAGAATAACTCATTACACTGTACATTTATATTCACTCATTTGCTATAGATTCAATTGTTGTTCCTAGAATTAGATTCATTGGTTACTTTGAAATGCATGTAGTTTCAATGGAAGAGACAATGATGACTTATGGAAAGATGAAACTAAAGCTTGTTTGGAATTTGTTTATGGAAGTTAGTTTACTGCTTTTTAGATTAATGTTTATTTTATGCAAACGTAATTAGATCCTTTTCTGCAAATGTAAATAGATCTCCTTTCCAAGTTCATTTCAATTCTAAAGTTTAGTTTAAAAGTAGATTTAGTTTTTAGCTTAATTATTCCATGGATAAATTGCAAGTCAAGTGAAGTCTGAACTAAGTTATTGGAGTCTGAACAATCATTAGTTAAGAGATAAATTAGGATTAAGTCTTTAGAAATAGTTAGGAACCCATTGTTAAAATCGGCTCCTAAGAGCTCCTGATAGCTCTTGATAGAGCTAAACTGCAACCAAAAGTCACCGTTTACAGTGCAAAACCCCTAATTTATGGAAACACCCTTATCGCATACAACTCTAAGACACCTGGTTCAATAATTGATAAATTAAATGATGCAAGAAGTGACATCAATGACCTTGCATATCAACACAATTGAGAGAACTTTCACAAGAGCAAAGATTATGATCAAGAGAATTCAATGGCAGATTTATCAGTGATTTATTGCAACAATCAAGATCTCAAGCATCATGTCAAGGTCTTATGCATCATGCATGTTTTTGGAGCTAATATTGTGATGTAGGTTTCAAGATCCAAGTCTACATTCAATTCAAGATTCAAGCATCAAGATCCACATCCATTGAATCCATTTCATGCAAGATCAAGATCAAGATTTCAATCCTCCAAAGGTTTATTCAAGGGTTTGGTGAGTTACAACATAACATTTTCCATTCATTATTTCAATTCAAGGTTTAATTACAAAACTAGGGTTTGACCAAGCAAAACCCTTATACACCAAAGACAAACAATTTTTCCCCTCTTGTGTATGTGCAGGTTTATAGGTTGAAGAAAAGTTGAAAATCTCAAAAGAGCAATTTTGTAAAGTTGTATTTGTTGTCACCTTTGTTGTCAAGCCACAAAAACTTAGATCTAAAATTTATTTTTGAATTTTTGATAGTGGGATTTGGGGGAATCGGGAGTGCAAACACAGGGACCCAAGACTGTAAAATCATATTTTAAACCTCTGCATAGAGACCCATTCACCCATGGGTGAATGAGTCCCAAACAACCTTTAGAAACTACATTTTGGTGACAAGTACACATCACTTTTCCATTTCCAGATCTATAGGAAGTTTGTTGTTTTTGTCTGTATTATGCTTTAAATTGATGATTCAAGTTTGAATGGGCATAATTGAGTTGATTTACTATTTTTAGTTTTTCTCCCAAAGGTGTTATTCAAGCTGATACCCCTGTCCTCAATCATAAGGAAACTAGTAGATTCCCCCATTGAGTTGACTCACCTAAGGGTTGTAAGTCAATTCTTTGTGGGGATCTCATTTCCTAATGAAAATATGAAGATAGGTTCATCACCCCCATTTCCCCATTTCAAATTGGTGAACCCATTTTTCTATGTTTCAGTTATTATATTTCATAACTTCCATTCTATCTCCACCACAACTCTTCCCCTCCTTCATAGTCTTATATTTTAGCTTCCCTCCCTAATCCTTCTCATGCATCTCACACTTCTCAAGATCATTCCCTTCTCCTATCACACCTTTTCCAATCAATTTTTTGGTATAGCAACATTCCCTCTTATATTGATCCTTATTTTGTGACTTCTTGATTTCACCTCACTCCCACTCAACATTCTTTAACCTACCATGCCACTTCCTTGTTCCCTTTTCTCTCTTACATCTCAAGTATATCCCCTTTCTTCTTCCATATTTCTCACATAATTTCCCTCTTATGTTTCCCCATGCTATGGTTTTTCCATCCCTTCTCTTCCTTCTCCCTATTGTATACAATATTTTTGTCTTGTCATGCCTCATGTCCTACACCTCTATAGGGATATGGGTAGAAACTATATTTACCTATTATTCTTATTTTAGACGAGAGGTGATGGTGAATCTCCATTGTATTCCCCTTTCTCCAATTTTTTTCTCATTCATTTTCTCTTGCATTTCTAGTCCCTTGATTTGAGGTTTTTGATAAAAAATAGACCCTACAACTCATACATAGTCCTTCAATGCAATATCTATGGATATAGGATATGATGTCCACTTCCTCACTATAATATTCCTTTAAAAACTTAAGGACAATTCCCTTTGAGTGGTTCATTTACATAATTATATCCACTCCTTTATTGAGATTGCACAAGTGTTTATCAAGCACTTTCAAGTCAATATAGGATTGGAGGTTATTTTCACTAATTTAGTACATTAGAAGCAAGGCCCCACCATGAAAGTACGTGATTTTATTCTAAGTTTACAATCAATTCTTACAATTTTCATTTTTCAAATGATGAGATTTGATGCACTTTTTTGAGAATTTGCTAGCATCAATTCAATATTAGATCATTGTGCTAGCCTTTAACATTAACAACCAATATAGAAAATTTTATATTTTATCTTATGAACACTCTCCTTCACTTATGTCTCTTCTTATCCTACTTCTACTACTTAATTTCTTTCTAGAATTTCTAAGCTTCTCTTTTAGAATAACAATTTAAATCTTATTTTCTCAAATATTGATCCAAAACTATTGTCACTCTTCCTCCCATCCATCCTCTTGACACTTATCTTCCTCTCCCATAGGGATGCGATTCCAAATAATTCTATAAGTATTAGTGTATACCTAGTCATGACACAAAGAGGTGTATGATTTTGTAACATAAAGAGCAATCTTATTGGTTCATGTTATTAATGTCTAGGGCTATAATAATCAAGAAAACAAATTTATAGATCATCAAATTAAAATCTGCATATATATTATATAAATACATACATGCATCCTATTCTTAAGGGCCTTTTCCCTTCTCTTAAGGATTATTTTACACTTCCTCTCCTTCTCCACCCTCTTCTTATGGACCCATCCCATGCCTTCAATACTATCATATAGGAAAAAAAATACATATTTTCATTGAGAATCTCATGTTGCACATGGGGTTGATTTGAAATTCTTTAGTGGAACATTTTTTTATGCCTTAGATGCCTAATTCTCTCTAGTAAAGTGGGTTTGGAGGATTTGATTAATTTGTGTCATATCACACATACTTCAAATCCCTTTACTATTATTTTATGATGCCCATGGACTGAGTCAACCAAAGTTATCACCTTTATGATTTATCAGTGGCTTGAGTTGATTCATAATAATCAACTGGTCATAGTTCAACATTATGAGCATAAACCCATCTTTGAGTTTGGGCATTTATCTATTAACTATTTTATTTCTAAACATGTGGGCTCTCCATATGAACATTGTTGTACATTATTTAATATATATAAATATTGAAAAGAATAAAAGGAACACATTCATGCAAGTGATCCACCCTTTCTATTTATATTTTGAGCCACTTCTTCAAACCTTGGATAAAGCTAAGGGTATATATTTTCACCTTCTTTCAATTCCTCCTACTTCTAGTACTATTGTACATCCTTCTAGGCTTAGATATCAACATAAAATAACCCCTTCCCCCTCAAGTTAAATAAAATCCACCTCCTTCCCAACTTAAAGATCCTATCATTTCTCCTTACACCCTTATACCTTATTTACCCACTTCCAACCTTCCATTGATGTTTCCCAACCTTATGTTAATGCTCAAGTCTCCACTCCGTAAGTATCCTCCACCCAAGTCGCAAAATAAAATACGATTTTCCTCCTAACCCAATATTTTATCCCTCCATCCCAAACCCAATTTTTTTAATGCCCTAACTTATTTACCTACACTTTCTTTTTCCTCCACAACTTCCCCTTTTTACCTACTATTATTGTGGATCCTTTACCATCTTTAGAGGATCTCCTACTTTTATTATTAATAGTATTCCTTATGTCTATTCTTTTGTGTTTATTCGTATTACCCTTGTTACTCCTTTAGGGGTTCTCCTATTATTATTGATGGTATCCCTAAGTATCTTCAAATTCCTCCTTTTTATTCTATTATTAGTACTTTATTTTGATTCCTCTTATGACTATAGTTGTTACACCTCCTTGTGAGGACTTATTGTTTCATTCTACAACAAGTATTCCACCTCAATAACCTAATTTTACGTCTATTACCACCCATTATTTTTATCCCTTTATGTTTGAAAACATTTCTTGTATGAAAAAATGGATGTGTACTCAATTGAAGACTCTAAGAATGATGATTCCCTAGATGACTATTACATGAATCTCACTAGCTGAGTAATCCTAGATCTATGCGCTTCTTATTTTATTTTATGTCAGAATCCTACTATTTGATTTGTTTTACCCATTTTCCCTCATTGTTGGATAATTGTGTGTTACCCTCTAGGTGTATCCTAACACATGGTGGGGGAAATGTATTTTGTGTTATGTTTTTACCCTTCCTCTATGTGTCTTTTACATTCATTTTTGTGCATACTATGTCTTTATACCTAAAAAATTTTGGAGACAATGCAAGGCATAAATATATTCATATATTATTTTTGTTGACCCAAATTTTTAGGATTAGTTATGTTCCATTTCCTCCATTCATAATATCATATTATGTGCATTGATTATTTATATTGTTATCACTCTTTGTGTATTTAATTTAATTTATTGTAGCCTCACATGTACACTTCATAAGTCTACTCATCATCACTCATCACATAAACATGGTGCCTGTGTATCCACATGTAATTATATCTACACAATGTGTTTTGTTCCCATTTACAGTTGTGCAATACTACCCACACACATAGTGTGGCCTTGCACATGGCTACCCATGATAGTGCCTAGTTATAACATATATGTGCAACACATAGAACAAAATCCACAAGTAAAAGCTTCATATATGTGTGTGGAATTTGGTGACCTCTATTCCACAAATAATAATAATGCAATTGGTATCATATGTATCTAACATAAGGTGGCATATGTACCGCATGTCATAGGAATACAACTAGCATTGTATAAGTTTGAAACCTAGCATAATCCCATCTAGATAAAACATGTGTCATTTGTATTAGATATTTTTTACCATATAAGTGGTGCTTACCTAATTACCTCACTATATTGTTGCACATATATACGTGTTGTGTACATTCTATAGAGTAAGGAGAGGAACATATATTACCATCTGAATCCTCTTTATAATGTCCCCTACTTATTTAATAGAATTGACATATCCACCAAAATATTTTTACATATTGAGTGTGCCTTGTTTTGTATATATATTTTCCATCACACATTATATGATCTTGTTGCAATACTAGCTAATCTAAAGGATCATCCACTAGTTTATCTTGGGAATCATATCATTTCCTCTTTAGGTATTTTAGCTATGATAAAAACTATTAGGACACTCACAACCTTCTCATTTTGATCCAAAAATAGCATTCCTTTCCCTCACATTTTTTATCCCACCTCTTATTCACATTTCTCCTCTGTGTATGTGATGTACAAAAATGAAGGATGGTGATCTTACATAGTGATCATAACAATTTCACCTTTTCAGATCCCTTTGGTTTCTTTTTTACATGCTTGTTCATATGTGCTCCAATGGTTTTATCCCTATTATGCCTTTCTATTTTTGATGTCACGATCCTAATCTTTTATTCATGTGTCTTTCAATTATCTACTTGATTAATACACCCTTACCTCTTGTTACTTGTATAGATTCTTTTCCAACTTTTTTTGTCTCCCATTTCAAAATTATCTTATTCTATCATTATATATTATGCTTCATAATTATTATCAAATCTCCCCTCTTTGTACATTTCTTCACAATGATACCTTATGTTACTCATATCTATAATTCCTTATTTTTACTCAAATTACTTACCATGTATCTATACACTCCATATTTCCTATTTCTCTTATGGGAGCATTATCTCTTACCTTTTCTTACTCTATATGGATACTATAATTTAATCTCATATTGTTTTTTCTACCTACACAACTTGATGCTTCTTAAATTCCTCCCAATATTTACCCTTGAGAACTCTTATAGGTGCATTCTTCTTTCTTCAACTCACTTATGTGTGTAGGCACTATAGATTATTCCACTTTTATTTTTACTAAAGTGTACACATATATATTTCCTCATAGTTTCATACATATAATATTTGGTTATGGAAATATTGGTCCAAGATTAAGGAGCTTCAATGAAAGCACAAAAGAGACACAAATGAGAGAATATTTCTATATATCTAAGGATAAAAATATATAATGATTCTAGATTTTTAAAATGGGAGCTAAAAGTGGGTATATATAGGATACACCACCAATATATATGATTACACAACTAGTGTAGGATAAGGAGATTTAGTCACATGCATTTGCAACATCACTACTAAACTAGGAAAGTACAAGTCACATGATGCAAGCACAACCTACCAAAGTAGATACTTGCCTAAGTAGGCCAATCCTATCCTTGATGTATATAATAGGGTGATCCCACAATACCGGTTTACAATTTTTGGCCAAATTGGACATTGAACTGGTTTTTTTTAACTAAATCTTCACTTGATAAGTAGGAGGTATTAAATCTTCACTTTCGGACACCTATAGCTGCTAAACCATGAGGAATTTGAAGATGATGGAAACTAGTGATTTGTGACATTTTGTTTGAAGATTTTTAATATATATTTTTTAAAATTTTGGAATGAAATTGCATTTCTTTTTCCATCTCCTTCAAAAACTAGTTTTTAACAGTAAACACCAGTTTTAAATAGTGACGTGTACTTGCTAACACAACTTCTTTTTTTTATGAAGGATAAATTCTAATTTTTTCTAATTTAGATTTTTAACTACGATATCTAATGCATGCAATTGGTTTCATAGTGTTTTATTGATTTTTTTTTCTTAATTAAGTTTTGAAGTCATACCAGATACAATTTAGACATAGGTTTACTTGCTAAAACAACTTTTTTTGTATGTATCGAAATTCAATTTTTTTTTTTGTTGGATCAAGGACATCAATATCTAGTGCATAGATTCTTTCATATTTTTTTTGATAATCTACTATTTTTCCACATGTGCAGAATAGCGAACTTGATTTTCGGTGAAAAATTTAATTCACAAAAAATAAAAAAATAAATATAATAATAAAATTAAATATATTTAAAATTATACTTTTTGGGAAGCTTATAATAAGGACTACATACTTACAAAAAATAAATTTTAAATGAATTCATTTGATCCCCCAAAAGCTAAATCAAAATTTGTTTTTTATCAACATTTTGATAGGTGTAAAGGAGACTCCGTTATAGGTATGGTTTAAAACTAGCGGGGTTCTATCGAAGGTGGTTTGATCAAACCCTCTTCAATCGAAATCCTTTAAATAGAACTTTTCAAGGCTTAAATCATTATATTTACTAAAAAATTATGATTTTAGCAAAAATCAAGATGTCCCAAAAAGTGTAAAACACTATTGTGGGATCACCCAACATAATAAGTAATTAGATAAATCCAAGGACATAAAATAATGCACAAACACCACCCATAATCATATCTTAGTTGGGTGTGAAAGATGGAACTATGAAGGATAAAAAATCATAGGAGGAAAAAAAACACCATAAAAAGAACCCCCCCAAGAAAATAGATAGAGAATCCATACCCCCAAAATAGAGAGAGATAAGAACAAAGAATAGTAAGCACCCTCTTAAGGTGGTCTCTTACATTGATGATAGATGTTTGACATTGAATGTTGAAGAGATCCATGATTGTTGAACAACATTTATCCCCTTGGGAAAAACAAACACAAAGGTGTATGGCAAAGATATTACCATTCCTAAAAGTAATGAGGGAAGAAATATCAAAGTGTATATCTTTGGAAACTCCTTAGGTGTTTCCATACCAATGTTGAGAGGTTTCATAGTTAAATTGTGAGTCCAAGCCTAATTAAAGAAATATATGATAGATAAACTTATAGAAATAGATTTAGAAAAAGATCCAAAGATGATGACGAGACAAAAAAATATTATAGGAAAAATCAATCATTTGCTTCCCCAAGTGCAACAATATCACCTCCCTATAAATTTGAAATGATAATTTTTTTTGATGTGAACTCAACATTCTTTTAGGTATCCCACTATGTGTGATTTGATAGATAGAAAGGAGATTAATTAAAAATGAAGGTATGTGTTGGCAAGAAAGTATAAAAGTTCAAACACAGTCGAGTTTATCCTACCACATCTTCCTGTAAGGAGCTCATGGATCATAAGATTCAAGAGACACCATCTAGGGTAGGGATAGGATAGATGAGTCATACCCCATCCCTTAAATACATGTATATGAAAAAATATGTATAACATTATAAGAAATAATATATAGAAACACATATATAGAGTATAAAGGAAGATATATGATGAATTTATATGATGTGAAAAGGAGATATAAGGATATATGAATGTACTCAGTTGATATTGATAATACATTGATATCGAAATTATATATATATTGTGTTATGTGATATTCTTTTATGTTCGGTTAACTAGTCGATATTTTGTTCAGATAAATTCTTGCTCCCTTTATATGACTGAGTCCAAGGTATAAACTAAAACACTCAAAAAGTATTTGGGGCTCAAAAATTTGGTTTGTGTTCCCCATTTTTCTTGCTAAATATTGGTTCCATCGCCAGGAACTTAGTTAGGTTGTATAAAGGACATCAATACTCATATTTTTTAAAAAATTGGTGGATTTAACCATCGACGTGATGGCTATATGAAGGTCATTACCTAGTTAAAGGTCATTAGTGGAGAGAAAGGATGGCCCATGACACATCACACACTAACAATAGTCTTGCAATGCCTATGACCATTGGTACTAACTTGTAGATTGTGCCTTGTGAGATACCACAAGAATGAAATCCATAAATTTTATTGAGATGAACCTTAAAAATAATGAATATACTTCATATATAGATCCATTTTACCCAGATTCACTTACATAGGATGACACATGGAATATACTACTTATGCAACATGAGTAGAGAATACTCTCTATGATCATACAATCTAAGGTAGGAATATTTTTCTTAGGGATTTAGGATAATTTGTTTGATTTTAATGATTTAAGAGGTGAACCATAGGTTTTCATGCCTTATAAATTATATGGAAAGGTCATTTTTCTTGGGAATTAAGGTGTCTTAACCTTTGCAATTTTCTAGCATTGATTTATTTGATTATATTTATTTATTTTCCTATAGTGTAATTTTGTATGCACATACTAATTTTTCATCTTGTGGGAGTTGGCATGGTGACTCTTCATCCTATTGGGAAGATGAAATGTATTTTTTGTCCTCCCATGATGACGTAGGCATTCCATTTGAGGTGGCATTATTTCAGCCATGTGTCATCATCTTATGTAGTGTGTAAGAGGTTATGACAAGTTATGGAAAATGACAAATTTTACATGTAAGAGCCAACAATAGAAAGGAATATTATGACACATATGACAAGTATCATGATGCATACTTGCATGGGGAATTTTAGGTGCCTAAGTTGGGTTATGAGAAGCTATAAGAGAATTAGCTATTTTTCATCAATTATGATATATTCTCTCATAGTTGTAAGTTATGACATATTCTATGACAACTATAAAATATGTAAGTGTAAAGGAGGGGATTCACTACCCTCAAGACAACAAGATCCTAAGGAGAAAATGACCCTCAATTACCTCAAAGATCAAAGCTCGGGTGATGGGATAAATAATAAAGAATGTCTATACAATCTAATCAAATTAACACTAGGTTATAAATAATAAGAATATCGAAATCACTTAATTACAAAGTAAATAAAAGAATTAAATTATCTGATATATAGAAAAGGAAAGAGCATAAACCAAATATTATACCCTTAAGAGGATTAGCTCTTGGCCACAAATGCCAGCACGTCTCATGGACATCTACACCCTGCACTATTGTCTCTTGTAAAACAGATAGTAGAAACCCAAAATCCAAAATGCACAGCTTGCTAAACCTATTCATCTACATACAAATATAATGAGAAAAATCTTGGGGGTTGTTTAGGGGTTTGCCTCATTCAAACCCCCCTTTCAGTGTTTCCACCTCCACGGATAGCCAAATCGAATCAAGATAGATAAAATGCGTAAAGCAAAGATGTGATAGAAAAAACCCCACAAGGAGGAGAACCCTATCATGAATATAAGTAAATAAAGATAATATTGCATAGACAAGATCGATAGAATTACAAAAGAGTGTTACCAATAGCCTATGGCTCCCCTCTTAGATTGATAGACGTAGTATCTTTGTGTGCAAGAGGAGTCTTGACTTGCTTGAGAGAGTATTTTAGTAGAGCTTCGCTGCGTGAGTTAGAGAGCAAGAATAAGTTGTTCCAAAGAGCTTCCATTGTGAAATGAGGGTGAAAAATGTAGTTTTGTTAAGCTGCATGAGTGGGAGGAGCTATTACATATGCATCCTTCTCGCTATGACGCATGTCACAGACAAAAAATGTGAAATATTTACATTTGAATCTCAAAAAGTTTGGGAATGCTAGTGCATTTTGGAGACATTTATGCGTTGCATTAGTGTGACCAAAACTTTGCAAGAATCGGGCACTTAGGCTACTAGTGCTTCATCATTGTCGCCTTTGAAGTTAGAATCGTGAAATTTTCTTATAGGTTTTTGCCATAAATAAGGTAGGCTTAAATGCATAAGTCTGAAATTGCCATAGGGTGCAATTTTATGACACTACATTTTTCTCCTACTTTAGTGAGTTGATTTCTGGGAAAAATTAGCTACACTAAAGTAGCTAAGAAGATGTACATGTTAATTTTGAAATTTTGACGAATTTGCAAAAAAGGATACTATAGAGGCCGTAGAGGTCGAGCATATTTTATGTACAAGTTTATACACATATACATGCACCAAATTTTGTTACAATGGTGTGATACATGTACATAACATTGATACATATATATTGGATTTTGGATTGACACTATGTGTTTCACTTGTATGCTTTCCCTTCAAGTATGGTTATGCCAGGGATGTATGTTTATGGATGTATGCTTACTTAAATACAATGGTGATCTAATTTTTGTTTATTGATATAGATAAAGTATGTGGTGTAGAATGTATGGATAAAAGAATTAATCAAACACAATGCACTTATACATAGCATAGGAATAAAACACATGTATATATAATTTATAATTAAATAAATTAACTACATACACATGTTTACATCATACATAAATAAAAAGATAATGCGTTAATGAAGGAATAGATGCTAGATTCACAAATCCTTGTCATAAGTATACAAGAGTTAATCTACTAGGCATTGATTCATATATTTGTAGTATTTTTACACTCATTGCCATAAAGAGAAACCCACTTGGATTCTACAAAGCTTGAAGCACAAAGGGAAACACTATTGAAGGTGTTTCTTGTTTGTTGGCCTAGCTCCAATAACTTTGAGCATAAGATTAGGTAAAATTTTAAGAGTTACTAGAATACAAGTTGGGGAACCAACAAACATCACAATGGCTACAATTAGAATTGTTTAGTCAAATTATCTCTAACTCAATAATTATCAAATGTGAACAATGAAAATATTTTCAATCTATTTAAAATTACATATTAAAAGAATAAAATGATAAATATGGGATATAACTAAAATTAAAAAGACTATACTTTATTGTTAATTACATTACTTGCATATACTATATTAAACAATTTATTGGATGGTACAATTTTTTACAATATAAAAATGTTCTTAATATATCTATTAGCATGTACATTGAATTCCATGAAACAATTGTTAGTTAATATATCTATATTAACTAATTAAAACTATTGAAGTAATCTAAATATCATTATATGTTAACATTTTAAAAAGACTTAAAGTTTTTAATTATTTCAACTATTCAAATAAATTATTATGTCGAAGGTGTTCCTTATATGAAATGGATGACCTACTTTTTGAAATCAATGGTTGAGAATTGAGAAGGATGCAAGACAATGAAATCAATCTCAACCATCATCTCTATTTTTCTTTAAAATGGTTTAACAATTTAAAAGTTGGCTTTTTGTTTTAAAAAATAAAAAATAAATTGATAAGATTCAAATGAAAAATAGAATTATATTTTATTAATATTTCAATTCTAATAACTTTAAAAAAAAAATAAAAAATGATTTAACAATTTAAAAGTATTATTGTTTTAGAAACAAAGAGAATAAAAGAAATTTAAAAATAAGCTTTTTGTTTTAAAAACAAAGAAAGGTTTATAAGATTGAAATGAAGAATGGAATTATATTTTACTAATATTTCAATTCTAATAAATTTAAAATTAATTTTACTTTTTTATTACGCCGAAGGCATTCCCTATATGAACATTACCGGCTAACTTTAACTTTAATGATCGACGATTGAGAATGTGGTAAAATGATGGTTGACCATTGGAAAAGAACTGACCATTCGGTGAACCCAATATAAAATAAATAAAAATAATATTAAAAATAAAACACTTTATACAAAGAAAGAAAGCAAAGAATCAGATATTCTTTCTAAATTTCCACTAGAATATACGTTTTACATTCGTATTATAAATGTCAAAAACAAAAAACAAAGAATTAGATATTGTTTCTAATTTTCCACTAATATTCGAAGTGTATAAATTATATTATTATTATATATAATATTTTAATGGTATTTATTTTATTTTAGATTATAAAATATAATTTTTTAGGATATTCTTAATTTAATATTATGAAATAAGTTACATTTTATATATTTAAATATTTTTAGTATAATATTATAATATTTAGATATTAAATATTTAATATTTATATACACTATAAATTATTAAATATAAATATCATATAACTTTTTACATATATTATTAATTAAAATATGAAATATATTACAAGTTTAATATTTATCATATTTATTTTTTAATTAATAATTTCTATTATTTTTCAATTTTTATTTTTTATTTATTTTTGGTATTTATTTATTTATTTTAGATTATAAAATATAAATATTATATACACACTCCCTTTTCCTCCCACCCTGTATGATGATCTATATCCCGATTTCCGATCTCCATCCTTTCTCTATCACTATCCTCTATTTTTCTCATTCTATATTTCCCAAGTCTATCGGCCCCCTCTATCTCCATCTCCCTATCTCTCTCTCTCTATCTATATCTCATTATGTTCCTCTATCTTTCTCTCTACATCTATATCCTTTCTC
This sequence comes from Sequoia sempervirens, assembly GCA_007258455.2. Classification (NCBI taxonomy): domain Eukaryota; kingdom Viridiplantae; phylum Streptophyta; class Pinopsida; order Cupressales; family Cupressaceae; genus Sequoia; species Sequoia sempervirens. The sequence goes on from VDFB02000020.1 coordinate 29,002,645, forward strand.
TCTCCCCCCCTTTTCTCCTCTATCTTATTCACTCCATCTCTTCTACTCTATATCTTTATCTTTATTTCTCATTCGATCTCCCTCCACTCATCTCTCTATCTCTTTCTATCCATATCATTCTCTACATATATCTCCCTATCTCTATCTATTTTCCTATCCCTCTCTATCTATCTATCTCTCTCTCTCTCTCTCCTCTCCACCCTCTTCTTTTCTCTCTCTCCCAATCTCTCCCTCTCTTTGTCCCTCCCTATCCCCCTATCTATCATTATATCTCAACCTCTCTCTCCCTTTATCTTCCCATATATCTCTATATCTATTTCTTTCTCTTCTCATTTATCTATATCTATCTCCCTCTCCATCTCTATTTGTCCTTCTCTACCTCTCCCATTTTCTTATCTGTTTATCTCTCTCCCTCTCCCCCTTTCTCTATATCTCCTTATACTTCTATCTTTATATCACTCTATCTCTCCCCTTCTATCTCCCTTTATCTTTATTTCTCTCTCCTCCTCTCTCGTTCTATATTCATCTCTACCTCTATCTATTTGTCTCACTCTTCCTCTTTTTCTCTATATTCATCTCTACATCTATGTTCCTCTCTCCCTCTCCCTCTCTATCCATCCATCTTTCTCCCTATCTCTCCCCCCTCCCTCTTCATAGGCCTTTGTTGTCTTCTTGATTTAGGTTTTCTTTCACTCATTTTTAAAGACCTTTGTTGCACAAATAATATTATTTTTTGAATGGCCAACCAATTGAACTCATGTAATACACAAATTTATGCAAAAAATAGGCTTAAATTTTCCCTAATTGACATTCCACGCCTTTTCGGCATACCCATTGCACACCAAGGTGCGATTGCTAGTATATAAAAATAAACATGTGCATGATCAAAATTATTAAAAAATAGAAAATAATAATTTCCTCCATTCTTCAGCTAATTTTATATTCCATCTGAAGTCATACATTTGAATTGGCATTGAGTCCACTCTCATGCAAGAAGTAGCTAACACTGAATCAAAATTGGGTGAAGAAGCCTTTACTGTAAAAGCCATATTTAGTGCATGGTGCGTTGAAGTTGTTGAGCCCCTATAAAGAGGGCATCTACAAGTAAAATGATCGCAACCTGCACCCTCAAATCGCAACAATTTACAGATAACATCAAGACAAATGTTTATAATAATGTTTTACAAGTAAAATTTGGAATGAAACTTTACCAATCGACCGAGAAACATTGCTCGGTAACCCCAACCTTCCTTTTTAGCTGCATATCTTTGTTGATCTGTCAAGCTATATAACCACACAAATATTAAATTACAGTTGATTCAAAACAAATTAATATTGTGCAGCATGCGTCTTTAATGTTAGTAATGCATTCAGAGATCTAAGATTGTATTCGAACTAAAAAATAGGCAAAATGATATCATCACAGTTACAATCGAAGCCAAATTCAAATACTACAGTGTTTAAGAAGGATCGATAAAGTTGTGAAAGTTCAGGAGTTGTTCGGCAACAATGATATTTCCCATATTAATCACCTTGAGATTAAACTATGCACTCTCAAGCTTGCTCATCCGACAGCATGGGAAAAATCCTCTCCCAGCTCAACAAGATTCGTGTCAACATCAATAACGCCAGTGGCCAAGATAAGAAAGAATCCGAGTACGCCAGCATTCTTCTTAACAATCTCTGAAGGGCATTATGAGAATTTTGAGGGCAACTATAATGTGTCATCTCTTCATCGAGTCACCAAGGAACCCTCCTTTGAATAACGTTGTCAAACACGATTTCAATCTTTTCTACGGAATTTATCAAGTTGATTCCAGCGAATAAAGGTCATGGCGTCAAAAAAATTGATAATTCAAAAGCTAGAAATCAAGGCTCAAGCAAAAGTTGGCCAAAAGGACGAAGGCTTATTTGTGGCTATCGAGGCACACCTAACCGTTACGAGAAATGTTGTTTCACCAAGATATGAGATCTGAAAGATTATGCCAAACAGACCGGTGGCAACTGAGTTCCTAGTCAAAACTCTCACTACCTTCCATGATTCTTCACACTCAAGCACCACAAAAGAATCGCTCGCAGACTACATAGAATCCAAGGATTATTTATAGTTTAATTAGTAATATTTTGACCATTAGTTTTGAACTACGATATAGACAAAATTTAAGCTTTCAAGCTTAAAACCCTTTTCAACATCTATTTAAAAATAAAAATGGGATTTATTTACAAAGATGTGTTTACTTGGCTTGAATTCTAAGACCCTGCGAAACATGCATTATTTTTTCTATCAGTAAGTTGTGGGTTTTATCAGACCCCATCTTTTAACCATAAACGTGGATTTAGTCCCAAGCACAGAGTGCATTTTCTAAATGTCCAGCTTATGTGTTCACATAGGGCAGAACACCTTTGGTGCTATCACATTTGAACATGAACATCCTGGTGCTAGACCAGCAAATCTCAGAGGGATTTGAATTTGGGTTTTCATCATGGTAGTGCTCCGACTTTACCATCCAGTCACACCATTGGACTAAAAATGTTAGGATTAGGATTGGGTAGGCCTCTAGAGGATATAGGGTAGCCATAGATCTGTGCATTTCCTTAAATATGACTCCTACCTCAAGGTGCCCTCATAACCACTACAGAGTGTCCAGCTTGTAATAATTGAACCTGAACCTATAGTATAAAATTTGTCATTCCCCACCACTAGATCCAAACCCAATAGACAGAAAGCCCACATTATTATTTAATGTCAAAATAAAACTTTAACCAAACTATTAGTTTCCTCTCTTTAATGAAGAATGAAAATATGTGCTAACTATGATGAAACATTGAAAAATTACTCAAAAGTAAATAGCTTCCTTTCTTACCCAAGAAATTCAGAAATTCCACCTATACCAGCAAATTTTAAAGGTTGTGTTCCACTCCTTTCAAGATCCTATGAGTCATCAAACATAGCAAATTTTAAGGAAACAAACGATAAAAATAACCTTAGATCTTTTAGATTTTGTAATATTCATCAATTTGTGTCATTATGGAGTGGAAGCTAATAATTTAAAGAGACCGTCTACTTGAAAATAAACAGAAATATCCAGAAAGAGCAGACCTTACCCCTTCTTCAGCAGCATTTAAGCCCCCCTGAATCCAATACAGATTTCTATAACCAGCATTGTATAGTTGCTCACAAGCAGCTAAAGATCTAAAAAGCAAACACAAACAAGTTAGTTCCATTATTACTCATCGCAGCCATCCACACTGCAATTCATTAAGCACATCATATTCTTTAAATTTAGATTAAAATTTACATAAACAATACTGAGTGGCAATTAACGGTGATGGCAACTATACAGTCGTAATTAAATTAATTAACTGCACACCAAAGAACAAGGTAATTAAAAAGGAAACGTGCAACTTACAATGTTGTAGATATTTCAAACACGTTACAGGAATTTTTTTGTGAATTCCAACTTGTTAATTAGAACGAGACGATAACTATTTGCATCTCAGTAAATATTTTTGACACACAAAGTGGATGTAATAAGTATCTAAGCTTATCATATATTTTAATAAATCTCAAGAATAAATATATCCTCAATAATAACATAGTTCAAAAACTCACAGGTTACTCACCCAACTTGTGACTACTCGCAAGTCAAAATTGCAAGTAGATTTGTCACCCTAGGAGTCAACCGCAGGTCCATGTGAGTTCGACCTGCAGACTCACTGCATGTTCTCAGTGAATCTGTACGTCAGACCCTTTGCAGCAAGGATATAGGATGCAAAAAAAAGGCATAAAAGACATCATTTTCACCTTTAAAAATCCAATCCAACCTTCCATTTTCCTCGCACAGCATTTGCAGTCTCCTTTGAGTGACTGAGGGCAATTAAGGCAACTGAAGAACAAATTTTCCACAATTTTTGAAGTTCAAGGTATTTTTGCCAATCATTTCCAAAAGAATTTGACATTCTTAAATTCTTCATTTACATGTTTAGGCGTTTTTCTAATGCATTCAAATCAGTATTTGTGTATTTTAAATGTCTTTTCTCAATTTTAACAAAAACTCGTTTTTCCTTAATAAGTGTAGAGTTGACCATTTTATGGTATTAAAAAATATTGTTTCTTTTCAATTTTAAATGTTGTTTATTTATAACTTCATATGAATTTCAATTAATGTTTTTTATTTAAAACATTGCACTTAATATGTTTTTCTGATGTTTTTGATATACAAAGCAGCAAAACTAGGGTGTTGTCCCTCTAAAACAAGGCCCTGTGGGAGATCATCAGCAGAATAACATCATCAGCACATTAACAGCAGACAAACGAAAGACCAAACACCCTAACCATCCCATATCAAAAACCACACCAAAATAACAAGCAGGGTAACCATATTACCAATCAACATCTTAAGACCACTATGTGTTGGCGTAACAATTAGCACCTCTGGAGTGCGAGTTTGTATGGACAGCTATGCATAGTGCGTAATGACTGCTCTTCAAATTAGGAGGGGAAGCTCCCTCTTATGCTGATTTGTGTGAAAAAGTAAAGTAATCTAACTCCTCTCTTTTTGTCTCAGCTAGAAGAGGCACAAGGTTAAAGAAACCAAGAATGTTGCAGGAAGGGTCTTCTCTGGTTTTGCAGATCCTAACTACAACTAAACTAAATGCTTTAATCTATCCAATTCTCCTCAAGAAAACAGAGCATGAGGAAAAAGGAGCAGGAATGATTTTACGATAATCTTTAAGTCAGGATTTCCAAGGAGATGACGACACCTATCTGAGGCGTAGGTTGAAAGAAAGATTATTAGCACAACATTAAACGATAATTTTCACTTCTAAATTCCCAAGGAGGTGACAACACCTATCCAAGGTGTAGATATGAAACAAAGATTATTAAATATAACATAAGATAGCCAACTAGGACAGCAAATTGCATTGGCGAGACACGCATACAATAAACGATCAAACTAGCCACTCCATTTAACTAAGGTGAACAAGTACCATAATAATAACATTCAGGTAAGGCTGCACAACTATTTATTATCACAATAAAAGTTCTTGAACAGATACAAAATAGCAATACTACAGGTAAGGTTGCTCAGCATGTATGCTATCATGTGCAAAAGTTCATTACAAATGAGCAAAGAGCTCTTATTTATAGACATCAAAGGTGTAGGGAACTTTAAAATCACCTTGAGTCAACTACAGTCTTGTGAGCATGCAAGATCTTATTGCTAAACCTAAATAAATGAAACTATACAGTTAACTGGAAAACTACCATCAATTAACTGAAACAAAACAAAACTAAATGGACATGTGCAACATACACGTCCTTATTGAAATGAAAACTAAATGAAAAATCCAATTGTACATTGATTCCAAGACAAACATAGCATGATATGTGGATCAACGAGTTAACTCAGAAAGAGGCATCGAGTTAACTGTTGTGTCTAATGTCTATCTTGAAAAGGTGGGACATCCTGATCTGAAGTTCACTGGCCCTGATCTCGGGCAATTAACCCCTCCACGAGGTTGTTGATCACATCACCATCTGGAGATCATCACATGTCCTAACTGTCAATTCACTACTTGTCAGCAACTTGAGCAATCCTGGAAATATCTACACACTTCAACTGGCAGTTCATCGGCTGGTAACTCTGGTGGCTCCGTAACTGGAGTGATGACCTCTGTTTCCTCTGCAGCTTTACGCTTCTGACGCTTTTCACATTTTCTCAAGGGAAGAGTGTTGCATGACGAAATTGCGAAGTTTGACCACGAACACTCTGGTTGTGAGAAATGCACACGAACTTGCTGCATATACAAAATTCCAATGGTATCAACCCTCTAAAGTGGCCTTGAAAAGCTATCAGCTATACGAGGTATGAGACTGTTGGCATTTAAGTGACTACGCTTGTCAAATTGTCTAAGTCAGTGTCAACTGTTCTGATGAAATTATGAATTAAGACTGATTTGGTCTTGAATTCAATTTGAGTGAACCGCATTCTAAAAAACTCACCTGTTGACTATCAACACGGCTATGTTTTGACAATTTCCTCCAAAAAGCCGAAATGACTCTTGATGAGGCTAAAAATAGCCTGTCCGGGGACAATTTTCACAAAAAATTCCAAGACGTGGGTTTTGAGCAAAAAATGATTCTAAGCAAACCCACAACGTCAGAAATTCGAAAAAATGCCTTTTAGCTTGACATGCAAAGACTTTTCAGTCGAGAACTACAGGGGTTTTAGGGATTTTGGAGGGCAATTTTTCCGAGAAAAACTGAAATATGGGTTTTGTGCAAAAGATGATTCTAAGCCAACCCAGATCCTCCGTTTTGAAAAATATTGACTTTTACTCTACCATGCAAAGGAATTTCCGAAAAGAAAAATAGAGCTTCGAGAATTGAAGCTACGAGGCAATCTTTCCTGAAAAATTCTAACACATGGGTTTTGTAGAGAGTCGTGCACAACAAACCTAGATGATCAAAATTGTCAAAAGTCGTCAAATTCTTGGACATGCGAGAGAAAACCTAAGACAAGAATAGAAGAATTTAAGACAGAAGATAGAAGTTTTATGGTTCTGCTTCTGCAAAAATTGCCATGCTTGTCTGAAGTCTGTTGATTATTCTGGACTTGTATCTGCAAGGAAATCTGAAAAATAGTATTTATGGCGCCTTCAATTGCTAATTGCTGATTTGAAAACTCGTTTGCTGCCACCTGCTGTGAGAGAAATGGACACCTCTTTGAATATTTAAAGAACTTTGAGGTTTAGGCGTCACTTTTGAGAGATAATCTTCAATTTAAGACGAAATAATTTGATTGGACCTCATTTCATTTAAAATAGAGACTAACTTGGAGTTAGAAATCCTCTTTCATTTTCAACTTAACTCAACATGCAAAAATAACATTGAGTTACAAAATAGGCGCCACCTTGAAATATTGAAGAAATTCACCCTTTTTGCAAGCAAAAATTGATAAATGAAACTGAAGATTTTAATATTATTTTATTCAGTTAACTTAGTTCCACCTTTCAGGGTCATCTTGCAATTGCATGTTGATTCCGGAAAGTCAAAGTTTGACTTTCTAGGCGTCCTCCAAAACTTGAGATTTTTAGCTAACTTCCTATTTTGTAGCTTGTTGAAAATGTCACTACAGCCTTTGTTGAACTCTGATTTTCGGGTGCCCGGTTGATGTTGAGTTGAGCTAACACATCCACTGTGTAGCTAGAACAACTTTGATGAAATGTTTGTTGGGAGCTACAAGTGTTAAAAACCACGTCTAGTGCCTCAAAAACAAAGTTGCCTTTTATTAAAATAATGTACATGACACCAGACTTAGCCATTTTCCTGTTTGTTATTTCGTGCTTCAAATTGCCGCTACCGGTGAATGATGACTCCCATCGACTAGATACTATATCCATCGCATATCTAGAAGAATTCCGCAAAGAATGACTATATGTGGAGCATCTGAAAGTGAATTTAAAACCTTTAAATGCAAGGGTGCCCCTGGCATGCAAGGGTGCAATTACACTTTTGAAAATGATTTTGTAATTTGCAACTTTCAACTGAACGTTGTACTTTGACCCTTGCCACCATGAGCTGGATTGCTCCGATACGTGCGTCGTTGATCTCATCACGAAGCTGGAACAACTTGGAAGAGATGTTCCTGGAAGTGATGAAGCGAGAAAACTACTTCTAAGACCTCCAGTAGAAGGGCGCCTTTTCCAAGGGAGTATGTAAATTCCATAGCCATTTTTCTGCTTGTTTTTATTTTTCAGTATTCTCCGATGATTCTTCACTCACGGGCGTTTGACAAACCCTGATGGTTGATAGTTGGATTCACTGAATAGCTAGGAGGATTCTACACAAGTCTCGTGAAGACAACGACTGCTAAAAACCTCATCTAGCTAACCAAAAGGCTGGGTGCCCTTGGCCTATAGAGGTACAGTTTGATATTTTTACTTTTATCTACCCTCCATTTTACGTGCTCGCTAGAACCCCTACCACGGTCACTCAGTACATCTGACGATCTCGCGAACGGATGCATCGCGGAGCTAGGCTAAATCAGAAAAGATCCCTTGGAAACAGAATCTGCAAATTCATTCATCTGACATGTCTAATTCAAGGCGCCAACGGATGCATCGCGGAGCTAGGCTAAATCAGAAAAGATCCCTCGGAAACAGAATCTGCAAATTCATTCATCTGACATGTCTAATACAAGGGTGCCCTTGGGCTACAAGGGCGTAGAAACTACAAATTTGATTGTCCTTGTGATGTGTAAACTCTCCGTACCTTCCGCTTCCGCCTTCATTTGTTGGAGTTTCGCAACTTGGACAGACTCGCTTGATAGCTTGTCAGAAAGCTGTCTGAAAACCGAAGAGAATGAATGTATCTGCAACCAGAAACAACTGAATATGAGCCTTCAAATTGAAGGGCGCCCCTGAGCTACAGGGGTGCAGATTTGTTCTGGACTTGATGTTTTCCTCCATTTCACACTCTGCGAACACTGTGTTGGCTACTGAGTTGACCACGTAGAAGCATTACTGCTACTGGTGCATGTGTGTCACTATATTTCACCATTTTCACATGTACGGACACTGTAAAGTTGATTTGCGCGTTGATTGTGCAAGCATCTCCCACGTTACAAAGTCAAATGTTTCCAAACCTAGAATATTGTTTGCACTTTTTGCCATTTGAAAATCCCCTCCGTCGTGAAACATCTTTTCAGCATCTTTCATCATAGAATGTTTTGCTTTGAGTTTTAGGCTTAGATTTTGACACTTGGTACTGGCCAACTGCCATTGATAACCTCAGAGGTCCTAACTTTTCTCCTGAAAAGGTGAAAACTACCCACCAGGCTTAAACTGACTTTTAACTGAAACTGACTTCACCACTGTGATCGTAATGTGAAATAAGCCAATCAAAATTAATTTCAGCCAATTCTGACAAGTTTCAATTTTTAGGGTTTTGCGACCTGAAACAGGGTGTTTGAAACCATAATTTTCAATATTTCTCAAAATTTTCCAATATCTTCTTGACATCAAACTGACTCAAAGTCCATACTTGATTTTCCCAAAAATTGAGTTTTGACATCATTTAACAAGGTTTAGACCATTTTAAGCAAAATGCCTTAATGAAGCAAAAAATTTGGTTTGGGTACAACACAATGTTAGGGTTTGCACTTTGCATGCAATGGTATCCTATGTTACACCGCCGTTGGGGACGGGGGGACGCCGGAATGGGGGGACAGGTTTTCGGGACGGGGGGACAAAGGGGCCTCAATTTGGGGACGACGGCAGGGGGGTGAGGGGTGTATATACTATATACTATACATATGGTACTTAAAATGCTAGTTATGAAAAGATGTATAAGACTATTAAAAAGTAAAATAGCAAAATTGCAAATGTCAAATTGAAATACTAAATAGTAAATACTTGAACATTGAAGTTTTCAATATCGAATTACTAATTAGAAATTAGAATACTCAATACTACAATTGTCGAATTGGCAAATGGAAGATTTCTATTATATGATATCAAAAATATCTCATCATAAAGATGATTACAATGAGTAGCAAATATCAAAATAAGTACAAAATCAAAATGTCAAAATGACAAAATGTAGTGAAGGAGGCGGAGGCCTCTAATCATCCCTCGGGAGGTCAACAAACTCCTCATCACTGGAACCACTGGACTCCCCAAGGTCAAGATCCGCCAAAGGAACACCAACTAGCCCTAAATCTAAAGCATCCTCATCCTCATCAATCTGTGATGGCTCCTCTGGCTCTACATCCCATCATGTTGTTGGGCTCTCCTTGTACACACGTGTCCTGCAGTCAGTGATATGCAAGGCACTATATACAACCACTAGCTTCTCTGCTCTCCTAGAGGTAAGTTTGTTCCTCTTAAGAGAGTGGATGAAGCTATAAGTAGACTAGTTCCTCTCAGAAGCTGAAGAACTAGAAACTTGAGACAACAAACGAATGGCTAGTGTGGTAGTCAGTGATTTCAGTCCATGACAAGTCCACCACAAAATTGAATCCTCCTGTGCCATTGTTCTTATGTCCGCCTTTGTCGCAGCTTTATAACCCTTAAGAGTAGCAAATTTCGTCCATTCAGTGCGAATGTTGCGAGCAGTTTCAGCATCATACATCCTATCAATGCACCTGAAGAACCCTTCCTTCACCTCATCATCCTGAATCGGTGTAACTCTACTAGGCCTAGGCATGTACCACTTCGGATTCAATGCATAAGCAGCCATGTGCAAGGGAGTGTTTAGGCTGTCCCATCTGCGCTGAATGTAAACATTGTAGAATGCTAAAGTGGGATCCTTCTCTCGCACAACTGCCCTCATCTGGCCAAGCATAGAATCAATGCACTCATACACCTCTCCAAGGTTAGGTGCATCCCCATCCCCATATTTGATGACCTGGACAACTGGTTTAATGATGGCGACAATATATTTTGCATCATTCCAAAATGCATCACTCTTCACTATCTCCTTCACCCTCTTCCCTTGCTCTGTCCTAGCCCCATCCCACCGATTCCATTCTTGCATCATAACCATAAGTTGCAGTGGCTCTTGCAACTCAAGCATTTTCTCCAAAAGAATGAAATAGGATGCATATCTGGTCTCAACTGGTTTCAAAAACTCCTTTGCGAAGCTCCTGAAGATTGCATGTGAAGTGTGGTGGTTGCAAATATACATCTACACATCTCTTGCATTGCTAACCGCTCCTCTAATCCACTCAATCATTTCCCCATGTCCTTGAGTGCATTGTTCATGGCATGCACACAACATGGATTCCACCAAATATGTATGTACGCTGCCTCAACAAGCCTCCCTGCAGCTCTGCACACATGTGCTACATCTGTCACTACTTGGACCACATTTTGTGGCCCAATCTCCTCAATAGCTTTCCGAAGGATGTCAAACTGAAAATTAGCATCTTTTCGATGCCCTGAACAATCAACCACCCTGAGAAAGAATGGGCCCTCTGAGCATGTAACTATGACATTGATGAGTGCACGATGCCTAATGTCTGTCCACCCATCCATAACTATGTTGCATCCAGACTCCTCCCAACATGCCCTCATTGTCTCCATCAATGAATTGATCTTGGCATAGTTGTTATCCAAGATTGTGGTCCTCAATTTGTGCTCACCTGGTGGCACATATGATGCTCCTCCCTTCGCCACCATCAACATCATCTCCTTATAATAAGGAGATCAAGCTACATGAAATGGGATGCCATTGGAAAAAAAAAACCTGCCAATGGAATCATCTATTTGATCCTTCACGTGCACATTAAACAAATCAGCTATGGGGTTAGGCTGACTTTGCATCTTGCGTTTCCCCTTGCCCTGTTGTGATTCAGCCATAACACTATAAATGGATGAAGGTCCTGAGGCTGACCCTGACAATGTTCCTGCTCTCTGATGCGATGTAGGAGTAGAAATATGCGGCTACCTCTGCATTTGCTGCCCCTGAATCTGCTGAATAGTTTGAACATGTTGCCTACTAGACAAGGTAGTAGGCATTGGAATTCCCACGTCATCTGGAACACCCCAAAGCTTGTTGAACTCAATTATGTATTTCAGATTTTTAGGGTCCTTCAAAAAATTACATTCTCCCACACCTTTTCCTGGCCAAAAGAAGAAGTGTGCATTAACTCTAGTGATGCTCCTGAACCAATCATCACCACAAATGTTGCATTTCCATTTCCTCGTGCCACCACCTGATGACGATGGGGCTGTTATTCTTGTTGCAAACTATTTGAGAGGAGATTTGGGATCATAAGGACTCCTAGCCCACTCTGCCAAAAGTTGGGAGGGGCAATTGGTAGCAAGTGGTGCACTAACTATGGAACTAGTTTGCCCTTTTGGATTTGACCCATGCTCACCCCCCTCATTGGGCTCATCCTCATGCTCAGGTTCATATTCTAATTGGCTTGCACTATGAGAATGAGTTTCCATCTCATCCTCACTCATTTCATGACTGTGGGAGCTCATTTTGACACTGCATTTCACAAAATGAAAAAAAAAATTCAATAAACACATAGTTTCAGCCTATGCCCTACTTTAAAATTAAAAAAATAAAACTCTATATTTTAAATTTTTTAACAAATTTGAAATTGTAAAAAAAAATCTAAATTAATTTAGAAAATGAAGCAACAAGAAATGAAATAAGAAAATGAAACAAGAAATGAAAAAACATTGAAAATCAGAAAATAAAATAAAAAATCAGTTAAAAACCCTACCTTTTGCTTGAAAAATCTCTTCAACAAGGTGAAGAATCTTCCTCCTCTTCTTCTTCTTGCTCCTTGTCACTCCTCTTTCACTTGCAATCACTCCTTTCACTCCTCCAATCACTCTTTTCTCAGCTCTTCACTCTTCTTTTTCTTGTTGTAGCAAACAATTAGAAATGAAAATGTGCATAAAAATGAAGCTTGGAGGGCCTTTTGAAGGCATGGAAGAGTGTAGATGGGCCCCACATACCCTTAGGGTTCAAATAGAACCAAACAAATAATAAAAAAATGTGTTTGTTAATGAATGATAGCGTCGGTCAGATATGAAGGATGATTGCTGCAAGCATCATCGTCATTCATATTTGATTCGAGTTTATCTTCATATCTCTGGAAATCATTTCAAACGAATTTGTGAGTATTCATATAAAATCCGAATTATATTTGATGTTATATTTTGAATCGGAATTTATATTCTCATCCGCCACTTAGTATATATGTGTTATACTAATCGAATCTTTAAAACTATGTATATCTTAAACTCGTGCACGTGTCTCTTAGAGACAGGGTCTCATCACATATTTATGGCGGAACCTTTCTAGATATGCAGATATAGAAATCAGATAATGTTCTGCATTCAGCACATTAAATTAATAAATCTGGAAGTCGCAAAACTCTGTCTTAGGATCTTGGTAGAAGTCTAGAATCTGAGAATACAATTTGAACCCTTAGTCTCTAATTCTTGTCAGTAGATTTGTTTACATTTACATGGTATCAGAGCCACGTTGTACGAATCCCAAACAAATCTAATATCAGTTTGCTCTAGAAAATTCGTATTTTTCTAAAAATTGAATTTACTCACATTCTTCATAATGTCAAGTGTGATCAGATTTGAAGATCGCCTTGTAGGAGCAGACAATTTCACATCATGGAAATTTAGAATCATGATGATCCTTAAGGAACATAAGTTAGACTCACTTGTGAGAGAAAATTTGGAGGAACCTAAGTCTGAACTTGAGAAAACTCAATGGGTGGAAAACAATGAAAAGGCCATGAAAATCCTTGTAGATGCAGTTAGGGATCATATTGTGCCTATCCTAGCAAAACATGAAACTGCATACCTTATGTTCAAATCTCTTGAGAAAACTTATGAGATCAACAACACCTGCAAGACTCTTACTTTAAAAAGGCAAATCAACAATGCTCAAATAAACAAAGGAGAGTCCATTAATGCATACTTCATGAGGATTATTGAACTAAGAGATCAATTATCCACAATTGGATATCAGATTGATAGCAAAGAATTAACTCTAATTGCACTAGGAGGCCTACCAAACTCATGGGAGTCATTTGTTCAAGGAATAAGTGCGAGATCCAAACTCCCTAAGTTTGACAGGCTAAGAACTGATTGCCTTCAAGAAGAAACAAGGCTCTCCTCAAAAAAAAACAAACAGAAAAACGTAGATGAAGACATTCATGTACTCAACACATCGTCTAATAAAAGGAATAAGAAAAACTCCTACAAGAAAGGATCTTTTAAAATAAAGAGAAATTCCAATGGAAAGGGATCCTCTAAAAAGAAAGACATCTCTCAAGTACAATGCTTTAGATGTGATCAATATGGCCACTATGCAATGAAGTGCCCTGACAGATCTAAGCAACAAGCATCGTTTGCCAAAGTAGGAAAGTCAAATTCAGATAATGAATCTGAAAACTTTGTGTTCTATTTAGCCTTATCTAGTCAAGTATCTAACAATATCAACAACTGGGTGATTGATAGTGGTTCTTCGAGGCACATCACAGGGTTTAGAGAACACTTAGACACTATGACTGAAGAATCTGATGAAGATGTCACAATTGGGAATGACTCTACACATCAAGTAAAAGGGGTTGGAACTTGCTCCATCACATTGAAATCTGGTCTCTCCCTCCAACTCACTGGGGTCTTATTTGTACTTGGAATAAAAAGAAATCTTATATCCATCTCTGCCCTTGAAGACAATGGTTATAGAGTTACGTTTATGGATGGGAAAGTTCTAGCATGGCCTAAGAACTCAACAATCAAGAAAGCCCAAATCATAGGTGTGAGGCAAGGGTACCTTTACAAACTTTGCACTGAAGTCAAACAAGCCTTTACCCTTGACACCTTTGATTCAAATGAGATTTGGCATAGAAGATTAGGACACCTTCATTTCCGTGCACTACCTTTTGTAGAAAAAAACTTGTAACAGGCTTACCTAAGTTAAAACCATTTCATGAAGGAACTTGCAAAGGTTGTGCCTTAGGAAAGAATTCAAAGGGATCCTTTCCAAATAGCTTGAGTAAAACCCTAAATGTGTTAGAATTGGTTCACTCAGACTTATGTGGACCCATGTCTGTACCCTCTAAAGCAGGATTTCTATACTATGTCATATTTGTAGATGACTTCTCTAGGAAAACCTGGATCTATTTCCTTAAGTGTAAAGAATCAATAGAAATCCTCAAAAGGTTCAAAGAGTTTAAAGCCCTCTTTGAAAACTTCTCCGGAAAGAAAATAAAAACCTTAAGGACAGACAATGGGAAAGAATACACCTCTGAGATTTTTAAGGAATTCTGCATGAGTGCTGGAATTAAGAGGGAGTTCACAGTGGCTTACAACCCTCAACAAAATGGGGTTGCTGAAAGGAAAAATAGAACCATTGTAGAAGCTGCCAAAGCAATGTTGCTTGACCAAAACATTGAAACCTCTTTCTAGGCTGAAGCCTCTAGGTCTATTGTCTACATCCAAAATAGATGTCCTCATTCTCATCTTGACAACAAAACTCCTGAAGAAGCCTTCACTGGCATAAAACCTGACATTAGTCACTTTAGGATTTTTGGTTGTCCCGTCTATATTCATGTGCCCAAGGAGAAGAGATTCAAGCTTGAACCTTCCGGAAAGAAAGGGATATTTATGGGATATAGTGAAACCTCCAAAGCCTACAGGATATTCATACCCGGGCAGAAACAAATTGAATTGAGCAGGGATGTTATCTTTGAAGAAGACATTGCATTCAAAAGGGCAAGAAGTTCTAGTGAGACTGAAACCTATTTCCCTAGAGTACCTGAAATAGAACTTGCTCCTGAGATTCAGAGGGAGCATCCTGAGGAAATGTCACATGAACTTCCTTCTACTTCAAATGAGAATACAGATGTCAACGGCAGAAAGAGACCACTTTGGGCCAAGAAGATGATCAAAGAAGCAGAGAATCATGCAGCACCCAAAGGAACGTTCAGGGAGAGCAAAAGACCCAAACGCTTCTCTAGCTATGTTGCTCTTATGAACGACATCATAAACTCCGAACCTGTCAGTGTTTCAAAAGCCTTCAGACATCAAGCATGGAAAGATGCAATGACGGAGGAATATCAGTCTATTCTAAAGAATGATGTATGGGATGTAGTGCCTAGACCAAAAGGGAAATTTGTTGTCTCTTCCAAATGGCTCTTCAAAATCAAGCATGCTGCTGATGGTAGTATAGAAAAACATAAAGCACGTTTTGTGGCAAGAGGTTTTTCTCAAAAGGAAGGCATTGATTACGAAGAAACATTTTCACCTGTTGCCCGTTACACATCAGTGAGAGCAGTGTTAGCCATTGCAACAGCTAAAGGTTGGAAGATCCATCAAATGGATGTGAAAACTGCCTTCTGAATGGAACCATTGAAGAGGAAGTCTATCGGAACAGCCTGAAGGTTTTGTGATACATAAACCTGACTCACATGTATGCAGACTGAAGAAAGCTCTTTATAGACTTAAACAGGCTCCCAGGGTTTGGTATGAAAGAATTGACAGCTATCTCTTGGGATTAGGATTTTCCAAGAATGAGGCCGACTCCAATCTCTACTTCAAGGTAATCAAAGGTGATATGCTAATAATTATTTTATATGTTGATGATCTGCTGATAACAGGAGAAGATCACCTCATTGCTCAAGGGAAGTAGGATCTAATTTCTGAATTTGACATGAAAGACTTGGGCATCCTACACTACTTTCTAGGTTTAGAAGTATGGCAGAAATCAGAGGGCATTATACTAAACCAAGGGAAGTATACTATTGACATTCTGAAAAGATTTGGAATGTTGGATTGTAGACCGATGTCTACACCTATGGAAACCAACCTTCACAAATTGAAAGAAGCAGCAGTAGAATCCAAGTGTGCAGATCCAACCCTTTACAGACAGATGATTGGATCCTTGATGTATCTGGTTAACACCAGACCTGATATTTGCAATGCAGTGAATGTTCTCAGCCAGTTCATGTGTGAGCCAAAGGAAATTCACTTAATGGCTGTGAAACATATTTTGAGATATCTTCAAGGAACTATTGGATATGGTCTTCTTTACAAGAATGACCAACTAGATCTTCATGGGTACTCTGATTCAGATTGGGCTGGAAGTGTAACCGATCGAAAAAACACATCAGGATGTTGCTTCAGTTTAGGATCACCTATGATCTCCTGGATTTGCAGAAAACAATCTTCAGTTGCACAGAGCTCAACAGAAGCTGAATACATTGCAGCCTCAATAGGAGCAAGAGAAGCAGTTTGGCTTCGTAAATTGCTTGTGGGACTCTTTGGTGAGCCCTTGAATCCTACAATTATTCATTGTGATAATCAGAGTTGCATCAAACTCTCTGTAAATCTTGTCTTTCATGATAGATCGAAGCACATTGAGATCCCCTATCATTATGTAAGAGATATGGTGGAAAAGAAAGTAATTCAGTTGGAGTATATTAGTACAAATGATCAAACTGCAGACATTCTCACCAAGCCTCTCTCCCGAATCAAGGTGGAGCACTTTAGGAAGAAACTTGGTATGGTTGAAATGTAATTTGTTATTTATGTTTGAAATACAAATTGTTTATAAATTGTACTAATATATATAAAGATGTTTAATGTGTAAACTCTTTTGTCATGTGTGTGACTCCATGACTTTATGGGCCTACTTCCCCTATGTGCATTATTGAAAGGTGACGATCTTTCTAATAATGAACACTTGTAATTGACATTGTAAAGTGACGACTCTACAATGATTAAACTATCATGATAGATATCATGTGACTTGATATTAATGGACATGTCATGATAGTATCTCTTATTGATATCATGGGACTTGATATCATTTGTAGATCATTATGATCCTTAAGAGATAATCATGGTGGATATTTATATCCGTGGATATGCCATGAATTATGGTAGACATCATGTGACTTGATGTCAGTGCACATACCATAATAAAGATATGATATGAAGAATGTCATGTGACTTGACAATATTGAGAAATCATACCATGTCTTAGATATCACGTGTTAAGGTGATATCTCTAGTTATTTGATTTGAAATATCTTCCCTAGCTAAGAGGGAGTGTTAATGAATGATAGCGTCGGTCAGATATGAAGGACGATTGCTGCAAGCATCATCGTCATTCATATTTGATTCGAGTTTATCTTCATATCTCTGGAAATCATTTCAAACGAATTTGTGAGTATTCATATAAAATCCGAATTATATTTGATGTTATATTTTGAATCGGAATTTATATTCTCATCCGCCACTTAGTATATATGTGTTATACTAATCGAATCTTTAAAACTGTGTATATCTTAAACTCGCGCTTTGAAGAAACACGTCCCATGAGTGGACGTGTCTCCACTTGTGGAGACACGTCCTCTCATGAGACGTGTCTCTTAGAGACAGGGTCTCATCACATATTTATGGCAGAACCTTTCTAGGTATGTAGATATAGAAATCGGATAATGTTCTGCATTCAACACATTAAATTAATAAATCTGGAAGTCGCAGAACTCTGTCTTAGGATCTTGGTAGAAGTCTAGAATCTGAGAATACAGTTTGAACCCTTAGTCTCTAATTCTTGTCAGTAGATTTGTTTACATTTACAGTGTTAAATATTTTTTAAAACCATGTCTTTAAGTTTGCTGCCGCGGGGGACGCTGGGATGTTTCCGCGTCTTCGGCGGCAAGGGAAAAAAATGGTGGCGCCGCTGGAAACTTGGGAACACCGTCCCCACATCTTGGGGACATCCCCGTTCCGGGAACGCTAGGGCTTTACGGGGGGGACGCATCCCCGGGGTTCACTAATGGTATCAAAAAGTGGAAGTCGACCTGTTGGAGGAAAAGGTGCCACTTGGAAGCAGGGCACACCAAGATCAACCACAAAAACTATTATTTATAACCATTGTGGGTTGAAGACCAGTGGAAGCATCAATCAATTCAAGTTCCACCTTGCACACATTGTTATCTACAACATGAAATTGTGTCCCAACGCTGAGCTAGAGGTAGAACGAGAGATGAAAGTGTCTCTTGTATTGACAAACCAAAAATAATCGGATTGAATGAAGACAAAGACAGCCAGTACAATAGTGATGAATTCTAACATGGCACAAGAAACAAAGGTAGACATGATAGAGATTGTGGGCTTGTCATGTCCCTCGAAATTGTAACACCAACTATATCAAAATACGAATAAAAAAATCAAATAAATACCAAAATACAAATATAAGTAATAGCCATTTAAACACCATTATTATAACTACAATTATCAAGATAATATTATAGCTATAAATATAATTTAAAGATATTACTATAATCGTAATTATCATTCATAATATCAAAATCATATCATTGATAATATTATAATATTATTTTGATAATATATGTTTCCTGATTATAACCTTATTATTAAATAGTAGAATAACAGATATTATAATTATAAATATTATCTAAAAAATCATTATAAATTATCAATAACCATATTATAATTATGAATGTTATTAGAAATAGTTATCAATATAAATATAAACATTGATTAATAAATATAAACATTGACTATGATTATATCCTAACTACTAACAAGCCACATAAAGCAGCGATCATATTAATAAACCTGCGATCCCTATCAAACAGCGGTTAGGAGACATGCAAAAGACATGATTCCTTGAGAGGACGGGTATGGATGACATGGAAAGTCACGTCTCTTAGAAATCAGACGTATTTAAGGCAAGCAGTTCCAACTGAAGAGGGAGGAGGACAAAAAAGATAAAAGATCTCATAGCCAGAACAGATCTGCCATCGGGTAACATATGTTATCAATTGTATCTCCATTAATATATTTTCTTTTATTTATTAGGATCTGCTCCAGGCTGTATCTCTATCAAAATATTTTCTTTTATTTATTAGGATCTGTTCTAAGTTGTATCTTTATTAATATATTTTCTTTTATTTATTAGGATATGTTATAAGTTGTATCTCTATTAATAATATATAGTAGAATCAAGGGATAGACAATAGATGTGCTTGTGGTTATTTATCTCCATTTATAACAGGTTCAGAAATTTATATCTATATACACTACTAATATGCATATCTGTAACTAGTCATTTGCTTATATTATTATGTTCATGTTCCACCATGGTGGGAAAGAAGGATTATAGAGGGAATGCTGCAAAGGGGTCTCTACTAGATACGCCACCTGGGGGATGGGAACAAGATGAGTCCACAAATGGCCAAGGGGGTACTTGCCTTTGGGATCAAAGGGTACTTCCTTTGGGTCTAGATTGATCACCAGAGTAACCATTGTAATCTCACCTTCCTACTAGGGTGTAACGAGAGGGGAGGATCAATTATGGTAAATGGAACAAGGATGATGACAAGGGGACTAAGAGTCTCACCAGGTCATCTCATATGAATGGCATGTGCCACATGAGGCCTAGGGGACACCCTCATATGCATGGCATGCGCCACATGAAGAGGGAGAGACCGAGATATCCTATCGACATCCTCTTTCAGGTGCCCCGTAATTGAGCAAACCCAAGGGACTAAATCAATTCAAGGTATCCTCTAGGGCCCATTGCTTGGAAAATTGATAATTTAGAATAGATTTGGTATAACTCCTATTAGGGACATTACAGGGCTCTAGTTGTGGTCTATAGATTTGTGGAACATCCACTTTATCAAAACCTAACAAAGTCTAGTCACAAGGAGAATTTGCTCCACAAAACACACCAAAACTGCAAGCTTTGCTTTAAGATACAATTTGAAACAAGGACAAGCACAAGGAAGCAGCCACGGTTTGTGCAAATTTTTGGTTCTACAACCTTTCTTTCATTGTGGTGAAATGCCCATATTAGGAGAATTTGGTCATGGCCTTGATAATTGCAGGAAAAGGGTACAAGGCCCCCACTCTACATGAGATAAGTGGGCTATTATTCTAGAAAGCAATGAAAAATGCAAAAAACAATTGTAGAAGAGCAAAGGAGGCAGTTGCACAAGGATGCACCATATCATCAAAAGGGTGATAGTTGGAATGAATCACACACCCATCCACTTTTTGATGACTTCAAACAATGAGTTGGTGTTCTTGACATCCATACATACCTCAGGCAATTAAAAAAATAGGTAATCAGAGTCTAATTTTGGAGAAGATTGTGTTAGAGTTGGAGATAGAAAATGTGCTACAAGCTCTAACAAATAATGCAACAACATATGTGGCAATAGGGAGACTCCCTGAGTAAAGGCTATGTTACTGGGTTTGATCGGATCCCCCTTTGTATCGATATGGGTCTAGTTAGGGTTTAGGTTTGACCTCGGTTCTCCTGTGGGTATTCCCAAGATACCCTTGGGGTGCATGAGTGGTACCCTGGGTGTACCTGCAGTGTACTCAGGCAAACCCAAGGGGACCCATGGTGATTGGGCCCCCAAAAGTAAAAAGAAAAACATTTTAGAAAGCATTTTCTTTTTTAAAACACTAACCTAAAAGCATTTGGTCGCCATAAAGTGAGGGCATAACACATTATTCACCTCATTTGAAAAACACAATAGATCATTCAAGATTTTTTTTTTTTTAATAAGTTTTAAATATTTTTTTGAACTTTTTATACATAATAAGAGGTTATAATACCGATTTTTTATTTTCATTTTTTAAGTTGTAGGGTTGTTAATTTGTAATGTTTTTTTTGTTTTAGGTTTAAACATAATGGCTAGTATGCTTTAATTGCCCCAAATGTAGAGAATTCATTTAAGTTTGATGCATTGTCACCTCTTTGGTGACATACGACAATGATTAAACAACTTCTTGGTTGTGGGGGTTATCTTTGGCATTGTAGCCAATGTGAAAAAGAACATAAGAGCTCATACTCTCAAGTTAAAGTTCACTTCTATACTATTCCTTGCATGGGAATAAGGGTTTGTCCAAGGTCCAATAAAAAAGGGTTGTCAAAGCATCAAATATTGGCTTATATTAAAAAACAAGAGGATGCCAACATGGTAAGCAATAGGTCAAAGGAAAGAGCACATCCTCTTGCCAAGAAAATCTTGCACAAATCAACTAGTGGCTTATCACAACCAATTGGCCCACGTGACGAGCACACAATTATAGTGAGAGCGGGGGGGGCGGGAAGGCGTTGAATCATTATAACAACAATCTCTTACTTTTCAAAACTTAATCAACCATGTAATGTCCCTTCTCAGCAATGATCAGTGCAGATGGTTGTTAGCCTATCTCGGAGGCCCGTAGACTAGTTAGAAGCAAGAATTAGGGTTTCCTATTTTCTAGGAGGATACTTTGGCAGTTTTGGAGGCTTGCATGTTGGAGTTTTGTAGTTTGGGATTTTGGATTCTTTCTAGGTTTTCAGAGAGCTTCGTAGTGGTGTGACATGCAACTAAAATAGGTAACTTTTCCGAACTTACTATTTTTAGTAAGTTGCGACGGCTGCTCAGAATGTGGTCAAAATGCATTTGGACACACTTAATATTTTTAGCAGTATGCTATTTATAGTAAGTGCTTTTTATAGCAGGTTTTAAGCAGACCAGTTCATAGGCTATATCTGGCAAGTCAGTTTGAGCAGTTGGTCTCCCATACTCTTGGAGCTTATTTTGGTGAAATGTTTGGCTAAGGCATAAACAACACCTAGTTTGGTGAGATAATGTTTTTAAGTGAAAATGTTTCCTTTGCAAAAGTGGATGACTTCATAAAAGGGGATTATTTAAGTTGTTTATAATGTTTATTTTCACTTAATATTTTGGATGCCTACATTATAGTTTATTTGCATTTTGATAAAGTATATTGCCTTCTTGAAAATGGATGAATTGGAGAGATGTTTAAATGAAATGCAAATGACAAAAGGTGAATGTGAATATGAATGTCATGTGGGCGCCCTAATTGGAGAGAAACGGATTTGAATTGGTGGAGAAGCTTATAAATAAGAGTGTTGGGCTTCATTCTTGGCATCCATTGAAAATTATAACGAAGTGCTACAGAAATGGTTACTCACCCGCTTTGAGGAATGCATACCTCCTAGCAAAACTTAGTTTCTTGCTTGAAAGATAGCAACTAGCTAAGATATAGACTGTTCTTTACATTGAAGAGCAGATGGAGTTTATTGAGTTGAAGATGTTTGAAGTTTTCTAAGGTTTTGGGTGTGTTTTTCTCAGTTTTCAGTTTGCTGATTTGGTGCTAGTTGTAGCATGTTTTGGCTTGTATCTCCTTGAGTGAATTTTTGCTGGTTCTGGGTGTTAGCTCAATGGATTAGTCTACTTTGGGCGCCTCATTTTGCAGATTTGTAGATTTTTTGGTGGTGTCTTTGATTTTATCTTGCTGGTCGCCCCTCCTTGAAGGTCGTACCATGCTTGCAAGTACCTTGGAATGTGTGCATTAAATAATGGATGGTGTTTGTTGTTGTTTCATTGTCTAGACTTGGGCGCCTACCTCCATGGCTTCACTTGCACTTTGTTTCATGTCAATCGGAGGTGTTTGGGAGGAGTTGTGAGCATTTTAGTGTGTTTTATGTTTGCTGGTTTAAGTTTTCTGCATGCTGGTTTTTCATATCAGATTGTTAGAAGTTCTGATTTTGGCTTGTATTTCATAGTTGAGAAGCTTGAAAAGTTTGGAGAATCATCTAATACCATTTTGCAGTGATTGGACAGCTATATCTCTTTGTAACTTGCAGATTATACTCATTGTAAGGCTGAAATTAGTAGTATTGATTCGGTCGTTTAATATTTCTGCTCTTTACTTTGTAATTCCCACTTTTAGTGGAAGGGACAGGCCTCACCGTCCATTTACTTTCAGCATTTACATTTTTGTACTGCCTGCTGAACAAGCGGAAGGGGTCGGCAAGCCGCCCAATACTTTACTTTTCAGTACTTTGTAATTCTTCTTCATGCTGATCGGCTAAGCCGTCAAAATACTCCCACTAAATAAGTGGTCGAGTTGCATATGCATTGTACTTTTCCAACAGTTTTAGATTTATATTCTAACGATCCCTTTTCTACCGTATGCTCTCACCTTGCCCACACTGGGATCTTGGTGATTAGAAAGTGAAAGGGTTTCTTTCAGCTAGTTATTTGGTTTTGCTAACACTAACGGGTGAAGTGTTGTGGCAAAGAATTGAAAAAAAATTGTTGAGGGATATTTCAGTGGTATCAGAGCCCAAGTTTCTGCCATCTTGTGCAAATTCAGTGATTCAGTTGTCAAATGAGTGACAGAGATATCAGATAAGACAACAAAGAGCAGAAGAGACAACAATATCATAATCCTCAAGTTCCTGAGGAGGACACTTTTTCAGAGGTTCTAAGGAACCGTGAGACTACAGCTAAGACAATGTCAGAAAGAGACAAGGGAATAGCTCGTGATGAAGACAGAGATGCTAGAACTGAGAGAAAGTTCGACATGATGTTGGACATGATGACTCGTTTGCTTGCTAAAATGGACCAGCAAGTAACTCCGAATCAACAACACTTTGATGGCAAAAACAGTGACTCTAACACCAACCCAAGAGGGAGAACTATTGGGCAGCATGTTGCAAATACTAGAGGATCAGCCTCTAGACCTCTTTTTCCTACCTTTACTCAAAGGGGGGAACCACCAGTTGAGACCGAAGTACCTTTGGTGGATGATGCAAGACAAGCCTACATGGAATATGCCTCACTACCTGTTGAGATCAAGGACCAATGGACCGTTGATCAATTCATGAACCAATGAAATAGAAGGGGTGGCGGAAGAGCTGATTATCGTGCTCCCATGGGTCCTAGAACAGATTATCATCAAGCTCTTGGAAAGGTGACCTTGGCCCATTTTGATGGGAGTGATAAGTGTACGGCAAGGTTGTGGGTTCAGAAGCTTGACAATTACCTTTCACTAAGACCGATGCCTGAAGAAGATGCCATAAAGTTCACAACTTTGCACTTGGAAGGAGCTTCCCATGAGTGGTCGTACCTGTTGTGACCTTTTCACACATCACCCCATTCAAAATGGGGACCCCCTAATTTTTGCTCCATTATGGTCTTTTGGCTTTGGTTTTGTCTCTCTCTCTCTCTGTGTCTCTTTCTGCTGTCTGCTTTCCGGGGATGTGCCCGTCTGTGAGCTTAAACGTGAAATTTTGGCCAAGTCTGAAAATTAGGGTTTGTACTTTTTGGGTCAATTTGAAGTCAAATGGAGTAAGCAAATTGGAATCTGAGCCTCACGTTGTAGTCAGTGTGCTTCCAGCAGGTTCCCAGCTAAATTTCAGTGAATTTTGACAACTTACTATTTTTAGTAAGTGTTCAATTTGGGGCGTTTTCTCAGCACTTTCGAAGTTCCAATCGCTAAACTGCATCGAGAACAAGTCAGGCTGCTCGTCTGCAAATTTTGAGCTAAAACAGACAACTGTCTATTTTTAGCAAGTTCGCCTTCGGGAGTAGATTTTAGGGTTTATATGCAAAGTTCTTCAATGCATGTCTAGAGATTCTTTCTGGGTTTTCTGAAACCTATGCAGTGATATAACATGCAAAATGAGACGATGACTTTCAGTATTCAGCCTTCAGAGGCTATTTTTAGGGTTTCCATGTTGAAGTTTTCAGCGCATGTCAGCATATTCCTTGTGGGTTTTTCGAGGGCTTCGCAGTGGTATAACATGCAAACCAGGATCATGACTTTTTCAAAAGCTGTCTTCCGAAGCTATTTTTAGGGTTTGCATGTCAGAGTTTTCAGCGCATGTCAAGTGATTCTTTATGGGTTTTTCAAGAGCTTCGCAGTGATGTGACATGCAAAGCGAGATGATCAACTTTTAGAGACTTACTATTTTTAGCAAGTCCATTCCGGCAGTTGCCTAGCGCATCAGGATCACAAACAAGGCGAAGTGCAACAAAAACGGGGTCAAACAGAGGTCATTTGATAGACATGCAAGTCAAATTAGGGTTTCCAGCTTCGGGACCCAAAATGAGGGGTAAAATGCCAAAATTTTCGAAAACTGGTGTATCCCACTGCGATCAGTGTCTTTCAAGCTATCCACCGGTAAAATTTGAAGGCAATCGGAGCACTTACTATTTATAGTAAGGCGTTCCAGAAATAGGCTATAAATAGTAAGTCAGTAGCAGGCGCCAGTGTGAACGGGCAAGTCTACCGATGAGGGTCACGACATTCAAATTTCAAGTCAAACGGAGTAGTGGAAGTCATGAAACTGAGCAGTTGCTATAAATAGTAAACCACCTTCAGAAACATACTATAAATAGCAGGTCAGCTTGAGATGGTAGTGTGAATAGATTAATTAGGTCATGAGGATCCTGTGGTTAAAATTTCAAAGCAATCCGAGCTTCAGAAGAGAGAAAACCTGGAACTTACTATATATAGTAAGTATTGAGTTGGCTGGTGAAGATGAGGAAAAAACGCCCAAGTCTGGAGTTCATCCTACTCATACCTCAAAATGCGCCCTCAAGCTGGTAGGAAGCTAAAATTCTTCTAAGTCTGGAAAATTGAAAATGGGCCCCCTTGAAAAGCGCCTTAGTAACTTGAAGATGGATGGAAATTCTTCTAAGTGGTTGAAATTTGAAGCTCACCCATGAAAATGCGCCCTTGGAAGGTTGGAAGGCTGAAAATTTTCTAAGTATGATTAAAACTTGAAGCTCCTACCCTCATATGCGCCTTGGCTACTTGGGTTTGATGAAAAATCTTCTAAGTACTTGAAATTGGAAGCTCCCACCCCCAAATGCGCCTAGCATTGAAGACAAGAATGTTGAAAATTTCTAAGGCAAATAAACTCAAAGCTTGAAGGGTCATATGCGCCTTGATGTTTGCCTACGGAATGTAATTCAAGTACTACGTGCTACTGGCAAACTAGTCATGTGCAGGACATAGAACAGAACAATAAACTAGAAAGATATCACGTTTGAACACCAGAAGCTTTATTCATTATCAGAAATATCATGTACAATCACAGAGTATCAACAGTGCTTATCAGTATAACCATCCGCACATGACTATTTCCCGACTACAGCAACTGACTACATATAACGTTCAGTGGTAGTTAGATAACCAACCGATACGACGTTTCATAACAACATTATCATTAGTCGGGACTTGATTGCCAAAAGTACATGACATGTATTATTCTTACTAACTATTGTTTTATTAGCAATTGGCCAACTATGACCAAGGCTGACTACGGCCGACTACACTTGACTTGTAGGAAGAGTTAGGTATTTCTCTAAAGCATCAGAATTGAAAGTTCACTACTCTATATGCGCTTGGACCTTGAGAAGGGTAGGAAATGTTACTAAGGCATTGAAACTGGAAGTTGACACCTCCAAATGCGCCTGGGACAAGAATTGAATATTGAAAGAATTTCTCTAAGGCAAGGAAATTGGAAGTGTAGAGGGCTAAATGCGCCCAACTTGAGCAAGTGATTGGAAAGTATTCAAGTATGGCAAAATGAAAGTGAAGAGGGTTAAATGTGCCCAAATGCCAAGAGGTAGCTTGAAATTTTTTAAGGCAAGCTAAAATGGAAGTTCATGCGCCCATGCTAGTTTTATATGCCCCAACCTATAGATGTTAAAAAACAAAAATCATGAAGAAAGCAAAATTGGCTAGAGAAAAACGATGAAACCTATCAAATCCGGAGATCACTCAGGCCTTGGGAGTCAAAGCATGAAAATCAGGTGAGTGAAGTGAATTTATATTGTGAAGTGTTATGATGCTCTTCTCCTTGCTTGTTTTGCAGGGTGAACACCGAGGCCAAGGCATGATGACTTGGGGGGATGAAGCGAATACTTGGAAGAAATGGCTAAGTGTCAAGACCTAGTATATGCCCAACTCAGATGGCAAGGAAGAAATGTTTTCAAAGCTCAGGATGGAGAAAAAAAATGGAAACCCAAGCAAGTACTTTAAAGTTGAAGAACAACATCAAAGAGGAAAATCATCGTTGAGCAGGAGAAGGAGGTTGCAGGCTGGAAGTCAGATCGAGGACGTGCCTGTCATACCCTTTCAAAAAGTTGAAGCAATGATGATCAGACTCATCCAGTTTGCAGTCAGAAAGAAGAACAGTGTGAACACGTTTACAAACAAGAATCTTCTAGAGGAGGGTGGCCATTAATTGCTCATTTATTACCCCACTCTTCTTGGTGGCAGTTTTTAGGGTTTGGGTTTATGTGGCTCAATCTGAGCCCTTCATTGTAATTGAATCTGAGTCGTCTGTTGGACTTGGCCAGCTATATAAAGGGGCATCCCCCCTCATTTGTAATTCAGTTAGCGTAGAAACCCCTGTTCTCACTGACTTCTGAGTCTATTTGATTTTGCTTGTTTTTGAACATTTTGTGGTTTTTTTGTGTTTTTGTGCATAGATTGAAGAAGTACGATTTTGAAAGAATTTGCTAATAAATTCAAATAAAATATTGCAATGCTAAAAATGATGGAAACTACTGGATCTAATGATGCCAGACTGTTTATTAACCTTCTGGATTGATTACATATAAGATCTGATAACATGCAAATGAAAAAGCAATAACTTTTATTGACGAAAACCTGGTATTGCAGCAGCCTGATGATGCTCATGAAATAGTACGGCCACCATATTAATCAACTTCTCCTTCCGTCTGACGCTTGCAAAAAGATCCAGAAGAAAATGCGCCTCTGCTGATGAAGGCAGACTGCCAGAAAGAAAGGCGTTTTGCCCTAGAAGAGAAGTACGGCCTGTACTTGAGAGGTACGGCCTGCAGCAGCAAGTACGGATCTGGTAACAGCAATAAAGAGATCTGTACGGCCCTTGGAAGATGTGTCTCAAGCTTGCAAAATGGACGCCTAGAATAAAGAACTTTTCCTGAATGAATTCCAGATCAAAATCCTGAATGATGCAATCAACTGTGAAGCTCCGTGACAACCTCTGGACGAAGCTATCTCTCTGACAAGCAATAAATCAGCTGATATTTCACAGCCTCTGAACTGCAGACACTGAAGATGGTTCGTTCTCCAATGCACGGTGAAAACTGGAACCCTTGGCTCTGTTCTTAGAAGGACTTAGCAAAAATTCGATTTCAAAACATAATGAGCTCTTTTTCCAATGAAACCCTTATATCCTTCAAAAAGTCGACTTTTCTCAAAGAAGCATCATTTAAATAAAGTTCGAACTTCTCTTTTAATTTTTCAATAGTCTCGAACGCACTTTTAATTATAAATTATAATTGAAAAGTGGCCCCTCTTCAATGTTGGTCGACCCCTTCAAGAAATCACTTAAGTTATAATATTAAATAATATTATAACTTTATAATATAAGCTTCAA
This sequence comes from Sequoia sempervirens, assembly GCA_007258455.2. NCBI lineage: Eukaryota > Viridiplantae > Streptophyta > Pinopsida > Cupressales > Cupressaceae > Sequoia > Sequoia sempervirens. The sequence goes on from VDFB02000020.1 coordinate 29,031,431, forward strand.
ATAATTAATATTTAATTTGACAATTAAAATATTAATATCTCCCTCAAAATACGTCTGATTAACGAACCGTCTGAAGCTGAAGAATAAGTGATTGAATTTGCACACGACCAGACCATACTGCTAAAAATAGCAGGGGTGCTCCGCTGAATGGCTTAACTTACTAAAAATAGCAAGTCAAGCAAATGATGTCCGAATGACCCCAAACGAAAGCCAAACTGAACAATCCTGCAACTGGAGCTAAGCCAAGCCTCAACCAGACCCTCTATCCACCCTATCAGCCTACGAGGGTCACATAATAGGCTAATCATGCTCACTGAGAGATGTCAACTGGAAGGGGACATGATAGTCCGCCCCTCCTGAAATTGCTTGTCCTCAAGCAATCTCAACTCCGGATGCTGCAAAATCTCCTCGCTCTCCCACGTAGCATCCTCCACTGGTAAATCTCTCCATTTCACCAAATATTCCCTGATAGTCCTCCTGCGCAACTGTCTCTCTCTGTACTCCAGGATAGACTCAGGTACTAAGATCAACTTTCCCTCATCATCTAAGGGAGGTAAAACTGCTGAAGGTACCACACGGTGTCCCAACGCCTTCTTGAGATGTGACACATGAAAAACATTGTGGACCTTACTATCCACCGAAAGCTCTAGCTCATAAGCCACCTCTCCAACACACCTCAGAATCCTGAAAGGACCATAATATCGTGGCTTAAGCTTCTCTGAACCACTCTTCTTGAGAGTAGACTGACGGTAGGGCTGCAGCATGAGATATACCATGTCTCCCACCTCAAAGGTTCTCTCTGTCCTCTTCTGATCTGCATACTGCTTCTGCTGATTCTGTGCCTTAGCAATATTTTCCTTAAGAGCCTTCATAGTGTCCTGACTCTCCTGCAGCAAATCTCCAGCACTCGACACTCTACTGTCACTCAGTAGCAAATCCAGAAAGCTAGGCGCCTCATAACCGTACAACACCATGAAGGGGGACATCTGAATGGTCATGTGGAAAGTAGTATTATAGCAGTACTCGCACAAATAAATCCACTTGACCCACGCCCTTTGCTACCCTGCAATGTAATTCCTGAGGTAACCTTCCACCCATTTATTCACTATCTCTGTCTGACCATCGGTCTGCGGGTGGTAACTGGTGCTCGGTGTAAGCTCAGTCCCACAAAGTCTGAACACCTCCTGCCAGAAGTGACTCAGGAACCGACTATCCCTGTCGCTCACTATGCTCCGAGGCAACCCATGTAGTCTAGAAACCTCACGGAAGAAGACCTCTGCTACCTGTGTAGCTGTGTAAGTGGTGGTGATCGGAAAGAAGTGGGCATACTTCGTCAGCCGATCCACAACTACATATATACAATCCCGTCCCTGGGCTTTGGGCAAGCCCGTAATAAAGTCCATCGACAAGCATTCCCACTTCCTATCAGGAATCGGAAGTGGCTGCAATAATCCTGCCGGATACGTGTTCTCCTGCTTGTTCTGCTGACAAACAGGGCACTCACGCACATACTGAAGAGCATCTGCCTTAAGTCCCTTCCATGTAAACCTCTCCCGAATCTGCCTGTATGTTTTGAAGTACCCGGGATGCCCTGTTGTAGGTACATCGTGGAAGGCTCGCATGATAGTGTTCTTCACCTCGGATCCTGGGATCAAGAAAATCCTGTTCTTGTAAATGATCAAGTCATTCACAAGTGTATACCTGGTGTCAATCATAGTCCCCTCAACAATACTGGATGCCCAAGTATCCTTGGCATACTCTGCCAAAATCAAATGCCTCCAATCCTCTGCAATGTGAACCATAGAGCTCAGATAAGGCCTGCGTGAGAGAGCGTCAACCACTACATTCTGGGTACCTTTGATGTAGGTGATATCAAAGTCATATGCTTGTAACTTACTCACCCACTTCTGCTGACGATCATTCAGGTCTCGCTGCCCCAGGAAATGCCTCAGACTGTTGTGGTCAGTTTTAATGCAAAACTTACTGCCCACGAGATGCTGCCTAAATTTGGCCAAGGCGTGCATTAATGCCAGCATCTGCTTATCATAAATACTGTAGAGCCTCTCTGGTCCTCGGAGTTTCCGGCTCTCATAAACAATAGGGTGCTTGCCCTGCATAAGCACCGCTCCAATGCTCTCACCAGAAGCATCGCACTGAAGCTCAAAAGGCTTCAAAAAATCCGGTAGTGCCAACACTGGACACGTAGTCATCAGCTCCTTGAACCTTACAAAACACTCCTGTGCCTCAGGAGTCCAACAGAATGCACCTTTTTTCAACAAATCCGTCATAGGTGCAGCATGGCGTGAATAACCATTCACAAATCTGCGATAAAAACCACACAAGCCAAGAAATCCTCGCAGCTGTGTAAGGTTCGCCGGAGTAGGCCAATCTATGATAGCACGGATATTCTCAGGATCCATCCGCACTCCCTTTGCACTGATGATATGGTCTAAGTAGAGCAACTCAGTCATCCCCAAATCACACTTGGACTCCTTGGCGTACAAGGACTCCCTCTCCAAAATGCTGAGCACTGTATCCAGATGAGCCAAATGCTCCTGCCAAGTCCTGCTGTAAATCAGAATATCATCGAAGAAGACAAGTACATATCTCCTCAGTAGTGAGTGGAAGACCCTGTTCATGGTGGACTAAAAAGTTGCTGGAGCGTTGGTTAGCCCAAATGGCATAACCACAAACTCGAAGTGTCCACAATGACAACGGAAAGCAGTCTTCTCAATGTCCTGCTCACGGACTCTAATCTGGTGATATCCTGATCTCAAATCTATCTTCGTGAAATAACAGGCACCATGGAGCTCATCAATAAGCTCATCTATACGAGGTATGGGGTACCTGTTTTTGATGGTCCTCTTATTCAGGACTCTGTAATCAATGCACATGCGAAGGGTACCATCTTTCTTCTTCACTAGGACAACTGAAGAAGCGAACGGTGATTTACTTGGTCGAATGTGACCCATAGCAAGCAGCTCCTTGATAGTCTTCTCTATCTCATCCTTAAGCCGCTTAGGATGCCTGTAAGGAGTAATCATGACAGGCTTAGCGCCCTCCTCAAGCTCTATAATGTGCTCAATACCCCTGTCTGGAGGTCTCCCTGGTGGAATATCACTAAAAACCTTCCCATGCTTAACTCTCAACTGCTGAATGTCAGGATGATACTCGGTCTTATGCTGTCCCTCCTAAATAGGTGACAAAGTGCACTCGGCAGCCCACTCTACCATGTCATGTCGCATGAGCCTCTCCATCCGTCGGAAGGAAATAGTCCTGACATTACTGTCCCGAATGGCCTTCAGGATATGTGTCTTCCCATCCACATCGAACCGAATCTCCATGTCTTTGAGACGAAGAGTGACTTCCTCAAGGGAATGAAGCCACTTCATGCGCAAGACTAAATCAATATCTCCCATGTTGACTACGTAATAATCAGCCTTGAATTCATAGTTATTGGAGCGCAAAGGGAGATCCTTAATCATACGATCACACCTGAGAGTGTAACCATCAGCCACCTTAACCCTAATGCCTTCGAACTCCTCAGTTATGAGTCCGCGCTTCTCCACAAATCTAGCATCAATAAAATTGTGGGTGGCTCCTGTGTCAAGAAGGGTGATGACCCTTTGTCCTGCCAAAACTCCACGAAGTCTAAATGAACCCTCCTGCTGAATGCTAGACAGTCGTGCCTCTTGAATTTGAAGTTCTGACTCTGCCTCTGCCTTAGGCTCTGAAGCCTCTGATTCTGACTCCTCAGAACTCTCCTGCTGTTCGGAACTCTCAGATTCCGAATCCTCGTAATAAGCCCACATTACTCGATTGGCCTTACCCTTAGGCCGCAAAGGACAATCGTGGTTAGCATCGTAGGGACGTTTGCAGTAGAAGCAAAGCTTTTTCCTGCGCAAATCATTAAGAGCCTCACGATCCAAGGGTGGTGCTGCTGATTTCCCCTTCGAGTCACTCTTAAAATCAGATCTCTCCTTATTCTTATTAAATCCCTTATTGTCCCTGAATGAAGAAGTGTTTCTGGAGTTGAATTTGCTGGATGGTGCTGCAAACTCCATGCTGCGTGCCTTCTTCATAGCTTCCTGTAACGAAGGAGGATCAAATGCTTTGATCCAACCTCTCAATGGTTCCAACAGTCCCTCCATGAAAAGCACAACGAGACGCCTCTCTGAAATATTGGGAACCATCACTGACAATCGCTGGAAGTCTCCTATGTAGGACTCCAAACTACCACTCTGTCGCAACTGGGCCAAATCTCTGAAATAGGATTCCGGATCCTTTTTGTCAAATTGTTCCACCAACCTGTCTACAAACTCCTGGTATGTGGTGATACGATCATGCTGTAGTGTCACCATCCCGTGATGCCACCAGTCATAAGTTGCTCCCTCCAGATGCAATGTAGCATACCTGATAGCATCCCCCTCAGCCATGGGGTGCAATGTGAGGAAAGTATCCAGCTTACTGATCCAGGCCTAGGCTGTAACCTTGCCACTACCGTCAAACATAGCTAGAGTAAGTCTGTTTGTAGCATGCTTCAGATCATTATTATTATTTCTAGGCCTCCAATCATGTCGATTCCTATGGTGTTCTCTCCTCTGGGTGAGAAATCTGTCAAAGGTAATCCTCTCTCTGACATCCGGTGTCAGCAACTCCCACTCATCGTTCGCTGCCATAAGAGTATCAGTGAACATCTCCTCAGGCTCCTCACCTGCAATGGCCTCATCAGGCTCCTGTCTCACAAAAGTAGGGCGAGTTGGCCTGTCTGCTGTACGTGAAACAATCCTAGGTGCTCTCCATGAACCTGCATCACTCCTGTTCTTGTCACGATGTGGTGACGGTCTCCTCGGTGTACCTAACCTCTGGATCGCCACTGTCAACTGTTGTAGTCCATCAGTGGCCTGTTGTTGACCTGCTCGTAAATCTTTGAGAGTGAGTAGAACCTCTGCATCGTCCTGATCCCTAGGGTTTTGAGGAATTTTTGTCCCGTCAGCCATGGTACTCGGCTGCCTGTTCAATCTCTGTTCCCTGTCAATCAAGGCTCTCCTGCGAGTGTAATATCTGTGAGGCCCAGCCTCTTGTGGCTGCATAAGAATGCTAAACCCTCAGGATGGCAGGATTTGGCTTTGATACCACTGTAGAAACCCCTGTTCTCACTGACTTCTGAGTCTGTTTGATTTTGCTTGTTTTTGAACGTTTTGTGGTTTTTTTGTGTTTTTGTGCATAAATTGAAGAAGTGCGATTTTGAAAGAATTTGCTAATAAATTCAAATAAAATATTGCAATGCTAAAAATGACGGAAACTATTGGATCTAATGATGCCAGACTGTTTATTAACCTTTTGGATTGATTACATATAAGATCTGATAACATGCAAATGAAAAAGCAATAACTTTTATTGACGAAAACCTGGTATTGCAGCAGCCTGATGATGCTCATGAAATAGTACGGCCACCATATTAATCAACTTCTCCTTCCGTCTAACGCTTGCAAAAAGATCCAGAAGAAAATGCGCCTCTGCTGATGAAGGCAGACTGCCAGAAAGAAAGGCGTTTTGCCCTAGAAGAGAAGTACGGCCTGTACTTGAGAGGTACAGCCTGCAGCAACAAGTACGGATCTAGTAACAGCAATAAAGAGATCTGTACGGCCCTTGGAAGATGTGTCTCATGCTTGCAAAATGGACGCCTAGAATAAAGAACTTTTCCCGAATGAATTCCAGATCAAAATCCTGAATGATGCAATCAACTGTGAAGCTCTGTGACAACCTCTGGACGAAGCTATCTCTCTGACAAGCAATAAATCAGCTGATATTTCACAGCCTCTGAACTGCAGACACTGAAGATGGTTCGTTCTCCAATGCACGGTGAAAACTGGAACCCTTGGCTCTGTTCTTAGGACTTAGCAAAAATTCGATTTCAAAACATAATGAGCTCTTTTTCCAATGAAACCCTTATATCCTTCAAAAAGTCGACTTTTCTCAAAGAAGCATCATTTAAATAAATGTTCGAACTTCTCTTTTAATTTTTCAATAGTCTCGAACGCACTTTTAATTATAAATTATAATTGAAAAGTGGCCCCTCTTCAATGTTGGTCGACCCCTTCAAGAAATCACTTAAGTTATAATATTAAATAATATTATAACTTTATAATATAAGCTTCAAATAATTAATATTTAATTTGACAATTAAAATATTAATATCTCCCTCAAAATACGTCCGATTAACGAACCGTCTGAAGCTGAAGAATAAGTGATTGAATTTGCACACGACCAGACCATACTGCTAAAAATAGCAGGGGTGCTCCGCTGAATGGCTTAACTTACTAAAAATAGCAAGTCAAGCAAATGATGTCTGAACGACCCCGAACGAAAGCCAAACTGAACAATCCTGCAACTGGAGCTAAGCCAAGCCTCAACCAGACCCTCTATCCACCCTATCAGCCTACGAGGGTCACATAATAGGCTAATCATGCTCACTGAGAGATGTCAACTGGAAGGGGACATGACAGTTAGACACTAGATCAGACTAGAGAGTAGAGCAGAGAGACTTTAGTTGTAATAGCTTAGTATAGCATAGTTTGAAGGAAAAGGAAAGTTTTCCCTTGAAAACTTTGTAAGAGATTGTTGTGAAAACTATTATAATAAAAAATCTTTCATTGAATGGTGAATTCATCTTTGTTATAAGCAGCTAGCAAGGTTTCTTCATCCCTTCTACTTCAAGTAGCGTAAAGTACCGTAATTTCATTTTCATGCAAGTAGATGTTAGTTGTGGATTTGTGGTGTTAATCAAGGCAACTTCGTTTTAGTCCATACCACTAGCAGCTTGCTGACGGCAAGTTTGCCTTGTGTGGTCAATTGGAAAATTTTACAAGCTTAACTTCGGTTGTGATTTACGTCTCGACATGCATCGTCTTGATGGTGTCTTGATGCCGAATTGCGACTTGAAAACCTCTTGCCACTCCCTTGAAGATTGCACCAACTTTGTGTAAGTTGTCCAACGCAAGGCAGAGTAGAGTTTGGTTGAAGTCTATTGAGATTAATCCCACATCCCGTCTTAGAGTAGAATTTAGAAGCTTCTTATCCCTACACTCATTTAAATTCAGTTTATTTCTGGTTAGTGTTAGGAAACTTGTGCTCACCTGCCAAATCATTCGAACCACGTGTAACCCTTAATCTGTTGTCTGCTATCAGCTGCCGAACAATTGCGTGAGTCCCCTTGAAATACCAACAGAAACACATCAAGCCAACTGAGGGTATTCTATTGCACTAAAGGAACCTTGGAGTTGAACGCACGAACTCTCTTGCAAGCTTAGCGTGCTGGATACTTTGATCAAGAGAGAATAGGGTAGCCGTTGGCGACTTTATTCTGTGTTGGTGCGGTCACGAAAAACACATCAACAGTACCATGGTTTGGTCACTCTTGGCCATAACCTCATTCAAACATATGAAGAATTCACCAACAGGCTGATTGAGAGGTTTGATACTAAGGATCCTGAAGTGAAGTTTTGTGAGCTTGCACTGCTGAAACAGCATGGCTCATTGGATGCATACATTGCAGATTTTCAAAGGCTTTTTGTGATGGTGCCCAACATCATTGAAAGAAGACTTGTTGTGTTGTTCTCAAAAGGTTTGATGGAACCATTGAAGGGGTGGGTAAAAGCATTTGATCCACCAAGTCTTGATGAAGCTATCAAGAAAGCTAGAAGCATGGAGTTGGCTGCCCCTAGGCCAAAATTTCAGTCCAAGCCCCTTGCACATAAGAAAGACAAGAAGCACTTTTCAAGTCAGCATAAGAAGTTTCCTTCTAAGTTGGATGATGAGCTTCGTGAGAAGCTTAGAAAGGATGGAAAATATTATACATGTAGAGAACCTTGGACTAAGGGGCATAAGTGTTATGGAAAGGGTCATTCTAATCACATGAAGGCCTATTCTGATTATGGATCAGAATCTGATTCGTCATAACAACAATCACATTTTGGGGACATCGAAAAAGAAAAAGCTCCAGAAGAGTCCGATAAAGAGCATGGAGGTGGGGGCATATTTTCCCAACTCTCTAGTTTCCAAAAGAACCAATCTTTCAAGGTTCGAGGTGTGCTTGGAGGGCAGCGGATTGTTGCTTTGACTGATACTAGAGCAACGCATAATTTCATTGATGGAGTGGTTGCAAAGAGAGGACTCAAAACTGAAGAATTTGAAGGTTTTAAAGTCACGGTAGCTGATGGATTTCATATCTCTTGCAATCGAAAGATTTCCAACTTGTCTATGCTATTGGACAACTATGAAGTCAAAGATGACTTCTATGTTGTTAGCATCGGAGATACGAATGTTGTACTTGGAATTCAATGGCTGTGATCTCTTGGAGAGATCTCTCTAAATTTGCAAACAATGGAGTTAAAGTTTTAATCAGATGGAAAGAAGGTGGTGCTAAGAGGAATGTCAAACGGATGCCCAACGATTGTGTCATTCAAAAGAATGGAGAGGCTGATTCGACATGATCAAGCTGAGTGGGCAGCAAAATGTATGATTCTACCAGCTGATCCAGTTGAAGCAAAGAGACACTATCCACCTAATATTCAGTCATTCATCACCAAGAAGAGTAAGGTCTTTGATAGTCTACCTCCCGGGAGACCTCCTAAAAGGGGAATTGAGCATGTCATAGAACTTGAAGAAGGGGCCATACTAATTATCACAACTCCATACCGGTATCCTAAAAAGAAAAAAGATGAGATTGAAAAAGCCATTAAGGAGCTCTTGGAGATGGGTTTCATTCGCCCAAGTAAGAGTCCTTTTCCTTCAGTAGTTGTGCTTGTGAAGAAAAAAGATGGCACCATTCGCATGTGTGTGGACTACCGTGCATTGAATCAAAAGACAATAAAAAACCAGTACCCCATTCCCAAGATAGATGAGCTCATTGATGAGCTACATGGAGCCAAGTTCTTTTTGAAGATTGATCTAAGATCGAGCTACTATCCATTGAAAATTATAACGAAGTGTTGCCGAAATGGTTACTCACCCGCTTCGAGGAATGCATACCTCCTAGCAATACTTAGTTTCTTGCTTGAAAGATAGCAACTAGCTAAGATATAGACTGTTCTTTACACTGAAGAGCAGATGGAGTTTATTGAGTTGAAGATGTTTGAAATTTTCTAAGGTTTTGGGTGTGCTTTTCTCAGTTTTCAGTTTTTAGTTTGCAAATACTAACATTTTAAATACTTGAATACTATTACTAAAAGACTAAAAGTAAATAAAATTTGACAAATGAAATTGTCAAATTTGAGATTTCTATTATATCGAAATATGATATCATAAAGATGATTACAATGAGTAGCATGATACATTAATATCAAAATAAGTACAAAATGAAAAAATATAGTAAAGGGAGGCCTCTAATCATTTCCAAACTCCTCATCACTCGAACTACTGGAATCCTCGTGGTCAAGCTCTGCCAAACTAATACCAACCAGCCCTGCATCTGAAGTCGAAACATCCTCATCAATTTGTGTTGGCTCCTCTAGCTCTACATCCCATCGTATTGTTGGACTCTTTTTGTGCACAAGTGTTTTGCGATCAATGAGACGCAAAGCACTATGTACAGCCACAAGCTTATTTGCTCTCTTAGAGGTAAGTCTATTCCTCTTAAAAGAGTGGATGAAGCTATATGTAGACCAGCTCCTCTCAGTAGTTGAAGAACTAGAAACTTGAGAAAACAATTGGATGGCTAGAGTGGTAGTCAAAGATCCTGATCCATGGCAAGTCCAACACAAAGTTGGGTCCTCCTGTGCCATAATTGCCATATCCATCTTGGCCACATCTGAACAACCCCTAAGAGTGGCAAATTTGGTCCACTTAGTGTGAATCGTGTTGGAATCTACAGGATCATACATCCTCTCAATGCACTTGAAGAACCCTGCCTTCACCTCCGCATCCTCTATCGGTGTCACTCTACCAGGCCTAGTCTTGTACCACTTAGGATTCAATGCATAGGCTACCATGTGCAGGAGAGTGTTGAGCTTCTCCCATCTCCTATGAATTATTGGTTGAATGTGCTCGTGGTAGAATGCTAATGTGGGGTCCTCTCGCACAACAACCCTCATCTGATCAAGCATAGAATCAATGCACTCATACACCTCTCCAAGGTTAGGTGCATCTGCATCCCCATACCTGATGACCTAGAAAATTGGAGCAATGATGGAGACAATATATTTTTCATCACTCCAAAACATATCACTCTTCACTATATCCTTCACCCTCCTCCCATGCTCTATCTTAGACTCAGCCCACCTATTCCATTTTGCTGCCATAACCATGAGTTGCAGTGACTCTTGCAACTCAATCATTCTCTCGAAGAGAATGAAATAGAAAGCATATCTCGTATCAGTAGGTTTCAGGAACTCCTTCTTAGAGGACCTGAAGAGTGCATGTGAAGTGTGGTGGTTACAGATAAACATCTGCACATCTCTCGCATCATTTATCGCTGCTCTAATCCAGCCAATCTTCCCCATGTCCTTGAGTGCATTTTTCATTGCATGCACACAACATGGAGTCCACCAAATATGCCTATAAGATGCCTCAACAAGTCTCCCCGTAGCTTTGCACACATGTGCTACATCTGTCACTATTTGGACCACATTTGTAGCCCAACCTCCTCGATAGCCTCCTTGAGGACCTCAAATTGAAAATCAGCATCTTTGCAATGCCTTGAACAATCAACTTCCTTAAAAGAATATGGGCCCTCTATACATGTAACCATGATATTAATGAGTGGACAATGGCTAATGTTCGTCCACCCATCCATGACCATGCTACATCCTATCTCAACCCAACATTCCTTCATCTTCTCCATCATCAAATTGATCTTGGAATAGTTCTTATCCAAGATCGTGGTCCTCAATTTTGTCTCACCTAGTGGCGCATATGATGGTCCTCCCCTTGCTACCATCGATATCATCTCCTCATAATAAGGAGATTGGGCTACATGAAATGGGATGCCATTGGCAAAGAAGAACTTGCCAATGTCATCATCTATGTCATCCTTGAGCTACACATTAAACAAATTTGTTATGGGGTTACTTTGAGTTTGACTTTGCAATTTTGTTTCCCCCTCCCCTCTCCTGCATAGGCACTGGAAGAACCTGGTGTCCCTCCTACTCTCATCTGCAAAGAATGGTTGGAACTCTGTGGTTGGCTATGCTAAAGATGTGCTATGAAGCAAAGTAGTAGGCACAGGTGCAACTGCAACTAGACTATTATCCGGAACACCCCATAACTTATTTATTTCAGCTCTCATTTTGAGGTGTTCCGGTTTTTCCAAAACAGAACAGATCTCCACACCTTTTCCTCTAATGAAAAGAAGGTGTGCATTAACTCTAGTAATGCTCCCAAACCACTCTACATCACAAAAGTGGCACTTCCACCTCCTTGTGCCACCAGATGTTGCCCCTGGCTTGCCTAGTAATTTTGTTGCAAACTGTCTGAGAGGGGATTTGCGATCAAAAGGACCCCTAGCATACGGTGCCAATAATGCAGAAGGGCACTCTATGGTACTTGCTTCACTTGCCATGGAACTAGTTTGGGCTTCAAGCTCAGCTCCATGGTCACTCCCCTCAACCTCAGGAGCATATTCAAATTCAGGATCACTATGAGAATGAACCTCTACCTCATCCTCACTCATGTCATGAGAGCTGTGACGACCAAACCCGTACGTCAAATTAAAACTTTTGAATTTAACCACAATAAGTAAAAACAATGCCATTTCAATAAAAAAAAATTCTTTTCAAATTCATAAACATGATATATCATTTTGCAACTTTAACTATTTATTTCCAAAAGAAACTACAAAGTAAAGAAGAATAAGATACATGCATAGCCCGTAAACTTTTGGCACAAATAGAAGTAAGAAGGTCCAAGAGTCCATCCTGTCAAATCTTGGATCATCGGCCAATTGTTGAGGAGGAGAAACATCACTCGAACGTTTTTCCGCCAACCACGGACTTATAATACGGTCCCCCGCACGATCATTTTACAATGAATGGCCCTCCCTTCAAAGAAGAGATTGGTGGAGTATCCTTTAACGATTACCAACTGAGCATAGTGTTGTGTTCCTACATATCTAGGTTTTGTGCATACGACAACTCTTGAACTAGTATGTATTTCGGGATCACGGTGAACTGACAGTGTAGTACCACAACTAAGTGTAAGTTGTTCCTAACACTACTTTGGCCAAAGTGTTTACATTTAATAAAGAACGTCGGTCATCTATCACATGCACTAGCCAGGGTCAATTTGACTTAAGGCTTCCTTACTCTACGCGTAGGTTGGTCTATTCAGGGTAGTCCGTACCCTAGACGTCCTACATCAAGCTAACTACTAGAAAGGAGGGCAGCTTAACAAGTACTCACAATTATTTCCCCTATACTGGACATCTTCATCCTAGGAGCTTCATTAACTTGACTAAGTTAATCTACAAACTTCTTGTGATCGGTAACTTATTAAACACCCTCAATTATTTCCCTAGTATTTAATAGCTATTTGAAATCATATACTCCATATATAGAGTTTATACAAGTAAAGCAATTTTCTCCTTAATGCATCTATGAACCTAGTGTAATTCGTACACTAATGTAAGTGTAAACAGTAGTAAACATGCAATACCAACTTTCTTAAATTACAAATTGCTTCTTGTTCATGGACTTAAAAACAATTCCTATTCTTTACCTAATCTGAAGTTATTCTTTCAGAATTACATTTAGAAATACGTTCTAAAATATAAAGAATAGAACTAGTTACAACCCCCTATCCTTGTTTATTCAGAAAATATAAGTTCAGACTTTTATTTAGAAACTCATCCTAAAATACGAAAGTAGAATAGCATGTATATTTAAATTCAAAAACATATTTAGAATTTCGTTCTAGAATATGAAAAGAATAGCATTGTAATGTCCCCTTCTCAAACCTGATATTTCCAATGACCGTTGGCCTTTTTCTAGGAACCCGAAGGCTAGTCGGAAGATAAAATTAGGGTTTCCTATTTTTGAGGAGGTCAATGCTCAGAGTTGGTAGATTCAATGGCGGATTCTTTTTGGGTTTTCAGAGAGCTTCGCAACGGTATGATCATCTTGGCATTCAGAGCATTTTCTGGAATTTACTATTTTTAGTAAATTCTATTTTTGGCAGCTTTTCAGTTGAGTTCAGCTTGGTTGACTTCCTGCTTCAGTTGGGTTAGTTGACTTGGTCATTATTGGCTTCAGGGCACGTTCGGAGAGATAAGTGAAGTCATTTAATTAAAAAGTCACATTTTAATCTTATATTTGATCGTTGACCCCTTGGCCTAGTCTAATGACTTTATGTTGTTTTGAAAAGTGGGCCTTTTGAGGGTGGCGCTTCATTTAAGATTATTTTATTAAATTCCAAAGTCAAAACAAGATTTATTTGGGCGCATTTATCAAAGTATGAAATTTATTTTAAAATATCAATGATGAGCTTTAAGAGAAAAGGACGCCAATTTTGAGAAAGGATTAGGGTTTGACTTGGAAGTGGATTTTAGGGTTTTGTGAAGTCAACAAGAAATTATAAAAGGAAGGCTTTGAAGATCATTTGACATCTTTGGTCTACTATACTGTTATGCTACCGGATTGGCTCTGGATTTGCTTCGAGGAATGAAGGCCTCCTAGCTCGGGCATCGCTTCTTGTTTGCAAGACAACAACTAGTGGTGAAGATCGTCTCATTTGTGAGTTTGCATTTGTTATTGAGCTTAGTATTCAGTTTGTTCTTTGTTAAGTCAGTTTGCATATTAGAGGGTTTCCAGTATTTGCATTGTTTGCTACAGCTGATTAGTGTTTTAATTCATAAATCAAAAAAACACAAAAATATGGTTCTGGGTATCATTCGATTCTCATTGTAGGGTCTAGGCGCCTTAGTTCCCAAAATTGCAGATTTTATTTTGAAGGCATTGAATTTTAAGAGCAGATCGCCCTTTCTAGAGGCCGTACCATCTGTAGTTTACATTGGGATCTGTGCAAAATTAAATGGTGGCATTTAAGTCTGTTTTCTGTGTTCTATCTTAGGTGTAATCTCAGTTAGAGCATATTGCATTTTATTTCAAGTCAATTGGAGGTCATACGTGAAAGATATGAGCATTTGAGTAGTTCCATAGACTGCTGTTTATTCCTTTAATAAGCAGATTTGTAACAGAAATCAGAAATTAGTATCTTGATCCTTGAAAGCATTTTGGTTTTGGTATTCCTATCCAAGATAAAAGTGGTTCTCTATGATGTAATGCTGATCCTTTAATTTCACAAGATATTGGCAGGCGAATACTTCTTATTTTGTAAAACTAACAGTAGTACTGGCAGTCATTCTTTTCTTGTTCAAATATGGTTGTAATTCTCAATTTCAATTAAATTTATTGTAATAGTTATAGCTCCGCCCTATGGTAGCTACTTTCCCATTCTGGGTTAGCAAGCACATTCTGGGTGTTGAGTAGTTTCATCTTTCAGCATTTCTCTTTCAAGCATTGTTATTGTAATCACTCCGTCATATGGTCGCCCCTCACTCCGCATTGGATTGGGTAGCACATACTTGACGTCGAGTTCCCTTTCCAGCATTTAAAGTAGAAGACCCTCTGACCAATGCTCGCCATCATCGGCGCCATATTGGTTAGAGTTGTTTCAGTACGTTTGGGTTTATCTTCTAACCTTAACGGGTACTTGATTGTAATGTTGTAATCTGATAATTGAAAAATCGAAAAAAAATTGGCTCGGAATATTTCAGTGGTATCAGAGCCAAGATCTTGCCATCCTGTGATCATTTTGTCTATGAGTGACAGAGAAAAGAGGTACATTGCAAGAGAAGACAAGAAGGTTGGAAAACAGTTCCAGCTTCATCAGCCTCCAGAGGGTCAGACAGCTTCAGAAGTCTTGAGGGCTCATTGGGAGTCTTCTCAGGAATCAGATATGGCAGAGGGTGAGAGATCAGTTGGGGGTAACGAGAGGTTTACCAACAACAGAGATGACAGTGGGAAAGGAAGAGAAAGATCTATGAGTCCCGGGAAGAGATTCGAAAGAAAGATGGATGCCTTGATGGACATGGTATCCCTCATGATGGGGAAAGTGGGTCAGAACACCACTCCACAGAACAACTCAGGCCATAGAGGGGAGCATAGTGCTTCCAACCAGCATGATGAGCATGCAGCCCGGACGGTGTTAAACAACACTTACATTTCTGCCAGACCATTCAAACCCACCTTTTTGGCGCCTGTAAACACTCAGCCAGATCCTGAAGAGAATGCTTCATTCGTGGAGCAGTTGAGACTTGGTCGTGCAGAGTATGATTCTCTACCTGACGACATCAAGATGGATATGTCCTATAACGATTTCATGGATCATAAAAGGAAAAACAAGGGACAAGGGAGACACTTTGATCAAAGAAGACCATCAAATCAAGGAGATTTGTACCAAGCTGTCAACAAAGTTACACTTCCACACTTTGACGGGAGTGATACTAGCTCAGCCCGAGCTTGGATTCAGAAGCTGGACAATTATCTAGCTCTCAGGCCTATGGCAGAAGAAGAAGCGATCAAGTTCGCTACGCTACACCTTGATGGGGTGGCGCACGAGTGGTGGTACCATGGCCTCATTACTTTGGGTCATCGGTCAATCACAACTTATGATGAGTTCACCACTAGGCTCATCGAGAGGTTTGAGAAGAAGGATCCTGAGATCCATTTCAGAGAACTTGCACAATTGAGACAGTATGGCACGGTTGATGCCTACATTGCGGAGTTTCAGAGACTCTCAGTCATGGTGACTGGAATCACAGAGAGGAGGTTGGTGATTCTTTTCAGTGAAGGCTTGACAGAACCACTCAAAGGTTGGATTAAAGCCTTTGATCCGCCAACCCTGCAGGAGGCCATGAAGAAGGCAAGAAACATGGAGTGGGCTGCTCCTAAGGCAAAATTTCAGTCAAACTCACCTTTCCAGAAAAGGGATAAAGGGAAGAGATCTCAGCATAGACCACCGTTGAGACCTCAACACAAAGAGTTCAAGAATCGCAATCCCCATGTCACCAGGTTGGATCCAGAAACCCTGAATGAACTCAGAAGAAAAGGGTTGTGTTTCCGGTGTAGGGAAAAATGGTCTCAAGATCATGTTTGCCCTAAAGGGGTTAAATTCAATCAGATTGAATACTATTCTGCTGGAGAAAGTAGTTCTGATTTTTCCGACCAGCAATCTGATTTTGAAGAAAGTGAAGTTGATAGAGCTCCAGAAGAGTCCGGAGATGAGAAGGAAAGTGGTGGAGTTTTAGCTCAACTTTCTAGCTTTCAAAGGAACGAATCATTTAAGGTTCGTGGGATGATCAAAGGGCAGCGAATCGTTGCCTTGATCGACATGGGAGCAACACATAACTTCATTGATGAAGTTGTGGTAGCCAAGAAGGGGCTGCAAACAGAGGAGTTTGAAGGGTTTAAGGTCATGGTTGCCGATGGATTTCATATTTCTTGCACCAAGAAAATCTCGAACATGACCATGCAATTGGGAAATTACGAAGTCAAGGATGACTTCTATGTAGTCCACATTGGAGATACTGATGCCGTCTTAGGCATTCAAAGGCTGCATTCTCTTGGGGAGATTTCCTTGAATCTACAGACTATGGAGTTGAAGTTTCAATCAGATGGGAAGAAGATAGTTCTAAGAGGAATGTCTAATGGGGGTCCTCGAGTAGTGTCATTCAAAAGAATGGCAAGGCTGATCCATCACGATCAAGCTGAGTGGGTTGCAGAATGCATGATCCTTCCTGCTAGTCCTGTTGAGACTAAACGTGATCAACCTCCTGATATCCAGTCTCTTCTCGCGAAGAAAAGCAAAGTCTTTGCTGATTTGCCCCCTGGACCACCACCTGAACGGGGTTCAGAACACATCATAGAGCTCAAGGAAGGAGCTAAACCGGTGATTACAACTCCATATCGGTACCCGAAGAGGCAGAAGGATGAAATTGAGAAGAATATTCAAGAACTTTTGGAGATGGGTTTCATTCGCCCAAGCAAGAGCCCCTTTGCATCTGCAGTGGTTCTTGTGAAGAAGAAGGATGGTACCATGCGCATGTGCGTGGACTATCGTGCTTTGAATCAAAGCACCATCAAAAACAGATATCCCATTCCTAGAATAGATGAGCTCATTGATGAGCTACATGGGGCTAAGTTCTTCTCGAAGATTGATCTGAGATCGGGTTACCATCAGATTCGAATGAGGGGATCTGATGTGGAGAAGACCGCTTTTAGATGTCACTATGGCCATTTCGAATTCTTAGTCATGCCGTTTGGGTTGACTAACGCTCCGGCTACCTTTCAGTCTTGCATGAACCGTGTTTTCCAGAATCAGTTAAGGAGGTTTGTGTTGATCTTTTTTGATGACATTCTAATTTACAGCAAGACTTGGGAAGATCATCTCAAGCACTTGGAGGAAGTGCTTAGTATCCTGGAATCTGAGAGCTTGTTCGCAAAAGCTTCCAAATGTGAATTTGGAATGGAGGAGTTACTGTACCTTGGCCACATAATCAGTGCTGAGGGAGTGAAGGTGGATCCGGAAAAGATCAAAGCAGTAGTTGATTGGCCACCTCCTGAAAACTTGACTCAATTGAAAGGTTTCCTGGGTCTTTGTGGTTTTTATCGGAGATTCGTAAAGGGGTATTCACAAAATGTTGCTCCCCTTACTGATCTCACCAAAAAGGGAGCCTTTGTTTGGTCAGAAAAGGCTCAAATTGTTTTTGACAAATTCAAGAAGATCATGAGCTCGTGTCCGGTTCTGGCTATCCCGGATTTCTCCAAGCCATTCGAGCTGCAGTGTGATGCATCAGGTGAAGGAGTTGGGGCTGTCCTGATGCAAGACAAACACCCTATCGTGTTTGAGAGCAGAAAATTACGGGGTGTCGAAAGGACATATTCAATTTATGACAAAGAAATGCTTGCAATTATGCATGCATTAGCCAAGTTCAGGCAGTACTTGGTGGGGAACAAATTCGTGGTTAAGACTAACCACAATAGCCTCAAGCATTTCATGCACCAGAAGGACCTAAATGAGAGGCAACAGAAATGGGTGAGTAAGCTTCAAGCTTACGACTTTGACATTGAATATGTTAAAGGAAAAAATAATATCGTGGCTGATGCTCTTTCCAAAAGACCCCATCTTAGCTCATTGTGTGAGCTTATTGCAGATTGGAAAGACATGTTGCTTGCTGATTATGCCAAAAATCAGTTTGCAACCAGCATTCTTGAGGGTACTTTTCATGATGAAAGGTACAGGGTGATTGAGGGATTGATCCACTATAAGGGAAGAATCTTTCTGGTGGCTGATTCTAAGCTGAAGAAGAAGATTCTTTTGACTTTTCACGATATTCCAGTTGCTGGTCACCAAGGTTTTTTTAAGACATATAGGCAGATCCGAGAAAGGTTTTCTTGGAAAGGATTGAAAGGAGAAGTACAACGCTACATTCAGGAGTGTCCTGTTTGTCAAGTGAATAAGAATGAGCATACATTACCAGCCGGTTTGCTGCAACCTCTTCCAATTCCCAATCAAAAATGGGAAAGTATCTCGATGGATTTCATCACAGGGTTGCCCAAGGCCCAAGGGAAGGATTGTATTTATGTAGTGGTGGATAGGCTAACCAAATTTGCTCATTTCTTCGCCATTACCAGCACTTTTTCTGCAGCACAAGTTGCAGATCTGTTTTTTCGAGAAGTGTTTAGGCTGCATGGGTTGCCCAAGAACATTGTAAGTGATAGGGACAGCAAGTTCCTAAGTACTTTTTGGCAAGAAGTCTTCAGAATGAGTGGTACTGTGCTCACTCCAAGCACGAGTTACCATCCCCAAACAGATGGTCAAACTGAAGTAGTGAACAAATGGTTGGAAGGCTACTTGAGGAACTATGTGTCAGAACAGCAAAGAGCTTGGGTCAAATGGTTGCATATAGGCGAGTATTGCTACAATTCTTCTTTCCATATGTCGATTAAGATGTCTCCTTTCTTGGCACTTTATGGGTATGAAGCACCTAGTTTTGCAGATTTGGTGTTTGGTGACAGCAAAGCACCCCTAGCCAAGGATTTGTTGCAGCATAGTCAAGACATAATGAAATCCTTGAAGGATAATTTGCAGATTGCACAAAATCAGCAGAAGTTGTATGCTGATCAGAGGCGTGTTGAGCGTTCTTTCGAGGTTGGAGATATGGTCTATCTTCGTTTGCAACCTTATAGACAGTCTACTCTCAAGAAGAGTGGAGCTGAGAAGCTCAAACCTCGCTTCTATGGACCATTCAGGGTCATCAGAAAGGTTGGGGCAGTAGCTTATGAATTAGAGCTACTTTCTGATAGCAGAGTGCATAATGTCTTCCACGTGTCTTGTCTCAAGAAGGCACTTGGACATAATGTGGTTGCTTCATCACAGTTGCCACCCTTAGATGAAGAAGGACAGTTGGTTCTGATTCCAGAGGAAATTCTTGATTTCAGAGAACGTTCTTTGAGGAATAGAACTATCAGAGAATACCTGGTGAAGTGGAAGAACCTGCCTATGGAGGATGCGACTTGGGAGAGTGATGAGATTCTGCGGCATCCTGGTTTGCGATTGCTTGAGGACAAGCAATCTTGGGGAGGGCGGACTGTAATGTCCCCTTCTCAAACCTGATATTTCTAGTGACCGTTGGCCTTTTTCTGGGAACCCGAAGGCTAGTTGGAAGATAAAATTAGGGTTTCCTATTTTTGAGGAGGTCAGTGCTCAGAGTTGGTAGATTCAATGGCGGATTCTTTCTGGGTTTTCAGAGAGCTTCGCAGCGGTATGATCATCTCGACATTCAGAGCATTTTCTGGAATTTACTATTTTTAGTAAATTCTATTTTTGGCAGCTTTTCAGTTGAGTTCAGCTTGGTTGACTTCCTGCTTCAGTTGGGTCAGTTGACTTGGTCATTATTGGCTTCAGGGCACGTTCGGAGAGATAAGTGAAGTCATTTAATTAAAAAGTCACATTTTAATCTTATATTTGATCGTTGACCCCTTGGCCTAGTCTAATGACTTTATGTTGTTTTGAAAAGTGGGCCTTTTGAGGGTGGCGCTTCATTTAAGATTATTTTATTAAATTCCAAAGTCAAAACAAGATTAATTTGGGCGCATTTATCAAAGTATGAAATTTATTTTAAAATATCAATGATGAGCTTTAAGAGAAAAGGACGCCAATTTTGAGAAAGGATTAGGGTTTGACTTGGAAGTGGATTTTAGGGTTTTGTGAAGTCAACAAGAAATTATAAAAGGAAGGCTTTGAAGATCATTTGACATCTTTGGTCTACTATACTGTTATGCTGCCGGATTGGCTTTGGATTTGCTTCGAGGAATGAAGGCCTCCTAGCTCGGGCATCGCTTCTTGTTTGCAAGACAACAACTAGTGGTGAAGATCGTCTCATTTGTGAGTTTGCATTTGTAATTGAGCTTAGTATTCAGTTTGTTCTTTGTTAAGTCAGTTTGCATATTAGAGGGTTTCCAGTATTTGCATTGTTTGCTACAGCTGATTAGTGTTTTAATTCATAAATCAAAAAAACACAAAAATATGGTTCTGGGTATCATTCGATTCTCATTGTAGGGTCTAGGCGCCTTAGTTCCCAAAATTGCAGATTTTATTTTGAAGGCATTGAATTTTAAGAGCAGATCGCCCTTTCTAGAGGCCGTACCATCTGCAGTTTACATTGGGATCTGTGCAAAATTAAATGGTGGCATTTAAGTCTGTTTTCTGTGTTCTATCTTAGGCGTAATCTCAGTTAGAGCATATTGCATTTTATTTCAAGTCAATTGGAGGTCATACGTGAAAGATATGAGCATTTGAGTAGTTCCATAGACTACTGTTTATTCCTTTAATAAGCAGATTTGTAACAGAAATCAGAAATCAGTATCTTGATCCTTGAAAGAATTTTGGTTTTGGTATTCCTATCCAAGATAAAAGTGGTTCTCTATGATGTAATGCTGATCCTTTAATTTCACAAGATATTGGCAGGCGAATACTTCTTATTTTGTAAAACTGACAGTAGTACTGGCAGTCATTCTTTTCTTGTTCAAATCTGGTTGTAATTCTCAATTTCAATTAAAGTTATTGTAATAGTTATAGCTCCGCCCTATGGTAGCTACTTTCCCATTCTGGGTTAGCAAGCACATTCTGGGTGTTGAGTAGTTTCATCTTTCAGCATTTCTCTTTCAAGCATTGTTATTGTAATCACTCCGTCATATGGTCGCCCCTCACTCCTCATTGGATTGGGTAGCACATATTTGACGTCGAGTTCCCTTTCCAGCATTTAAAGTAGAAGACCCTCTGACCAATGCTCGCCATCATCGGCGCCATACTGGTTAGAGTTGTTTCAGTACATTTGGGTTTATCTTCTAACCTTAACGGGTACTTGATTGTAATGTTGTAATCTGATAATTGAAAAATCGAAAAAAAATTGGCTCGGAATATTTCAAGCATGCCTGATATATGTTTTCCCACAGATGATGTTCTACTTTGAGTCTGTAACACCTTCATCCAACAGCCAAAAGACTTCCAGCTACCTCTTTTACTGAGAATCAACTTTTACACACAGCTTCAAGATAATCTCAACTCCTTACTCTTCAAACTTAGAAATGAAGAATGACAGTAAAGTATCACTGTCACTATAAATTATACTCTCATAATATAAAGAAGAATTCTCTCTAAATTGATCATATAGACAAAAATTGCTGAATGTACTCAGAAACCAGATTGTAAGCTCTCAGAAAATTGTCTATGTTCTCAAAGAAAACCTAACAGCAATATGAATTGGTGAATTGAAAGAGTGAACAGGCGCCTTTATATAGAGTCTCTGCTCAACTTATTTTGCTATTAAGAAGGTAAGAAAAACGCCAGACAGCCTCAGAATAATTCAAACTTGCAATGTGGCGATTTAAAGAGATGATTCGACCTTTCCTGTTGATAGCAAATGCAAAAAAAATCAACATTGAACTGATAAAACTCAATATTTGACACCTACAGGCGTTTTTCTGTTTTAGGCACTCAAACTCAGCAGTTTGTTTTGATGATTCAACAATGGTGAAAAGGTCAAGTCCGCCTGCATTCCAAGTTGCCATTTTATGGGGTTTAACAGCCAAATACTCAGCTTCCTTCAAGTCGCATTTACCTGGTCCTGGCGTGAGAACTCAGTCGTGCATTTTCTCTTCATGGGAATTCTCTTCATTTAAATTTTATTTTCCTTTTCAAAAGTTCCAAAGTTTGGAATGAAATATTTTCAACATGGCGTGATTTTGCCAAGGAAATCGATTCCTTTTGAAGTCACAATAATTATTTCATGAAGATAATTGACTTCCAAAGTTTTTAAAGAAATATTTATTTTTGATAAAATCAAAACTTCGATTTCTTTTCTACACTTTATGAAATTTAAATAAAGTGCCATTTAAACTTTCTTCGATTTCCACTTTATTTAATAACATATATTTATATATTTATTTTATTATATTAAAATATATATATAGTAGAGCTTTATATATCTATGTATATTTATTTAAATTTAATAATTTAAATAATCTCATATACATATATATATTTTGTAAAAACTATATTATATATATATTTGATATAATATTAAATATATAATTATATTTACCTTTACATATATACATGTATATGCACATACATATTTAATTGCAAAGTACGTATACTACGAGCTAGTCAACATACTTTCATTATACGTACCTATGTATATGTATATACATGTGTATTTGTAGATTCTGAGGTAACGTCCACATAATATTTATTCATATTCACATATAGATAACAGGTTGGTTGTGGGTATGTATACATGTATATTTGCTTGTATACTTTCCTCTATGTATACGTATTCATAAGTGTATTTATATCGATGCACACGTATGGCATATCCATCTTCTCTCATACGTTTGTATCGACATGAATATACTTATGGATATGTGTACATAACGTATATATATATATATACATGCCCACCTCCTAACCAGTAACATTATTCCACATACAATTACACTGGCAAGCATCACTTATTCATGAATTTAGAACTAGATACGACTCCTAATGTTAACAAACAAGCCTATGGATGACTTACCCTTAACTCAACAAACTGACTTAGCTTACTCAGTCTATAGTATGTGTGTGTATGCTCAATTGGTACTCGTTACTGTTTACCCGACCAAGCTCCTCCCCGAGTGATATCTCTCCTCTGCTTGGACGAATGAACCTGTTTCTGCACATCATGACATGACAACGGGAGTCATATGCTCAAAACAAGGCAGTATACATAAAAAATCACAAAAAGTTAGAATAACATTATTCCATAACTTATATGTCACCTTCATTCAAGAATTACATCAATAGAAGTATCAAACAAATGAGACAATCATTTTAAATAGGACACATTCATTTGATAACAAGAACAATATGTTTTATTCATCTAAAAGATGCAAACATTACAATGCATTTCCCTATGCAATAGTAGCTATACAATTGGGGTGTAACAAGAGCTCATTGTGACATTGCAATAAACAAATAAATTCTATAAGTGCCTAGTTCCAAACTAGTTTAACAAATTTGAAAATAAAATTTTAAAGTTTGATGTTGAATCTTGATGGAAAGATGAAAATGAACAATGAGCCTTGAAATGAAAATATGAATATGCATTTGCAGCCATGTTCATGAAATTTTGATTGATAAATTATGATTGAAAAATCAATCATAATTTCATAAACATGGCTGCAAATGCATATTCATATTTTCATTTTAAGGCTCATTATTCATTTTTCATATTTCCATCAAGATTCAACATCAAACTACGTTTTGAAAATGAATCTAAAAACTTAGAAAAAAAAAACAAAAAAAAATATTGAAAAACTTCAAAAAACAGCAATAGAAACCTACCTTGTGCTTGAAAAATCCTTCTAAGTTGGTGTAGAATGCTCCTCCTCTTCTTCTTCTTTCTCCTTCTCACCCCTTTTGCACTTGTAGCACCTCAATCTCACTCTTTCACCCACTCTTCTCACTGTTTTCTCTCCTCTTCACCTACCTATTGTGAAACATGAAATGCAAATGTGAGCTAAAAAAGAGGAGTTAGAGTGTTTTGCAAAGGTCGTGTGTTTGGAGAGGGGTCCCACAAGCCTTTAGGGCTACGCCCAAAGCACAAACTTAAAAAAAAATTAAAGATTTAAAAAAAAAACACTTTTTTCATCTGCCCAACGCAGGAGACGCTTGGGCGTCCCCAAGACGCTCAAGGGACAGCTAGGCGTCTCAGAGACGTCCAGACGTCTCCCCCATCCCTACAAAGTTTCCCAAGTCTCGACAGAGGTGGCGGTACAGTGGGGGGACGTAACTCACCTTTCTCCAAGTCCCCAAGACATCCCTGTCTCCGAAACGCATGGATTTAGGGGGGGGTGATGCGTCCCCGTGGAACACTGCTTCTAAGACATATCCCTTAACAAGATTAGAAATCAGTATTAACTATTATATGGCATATTACCTTCTTCATAGTGATAATAGAAATTTATGTATCGCCATTATCAATTCCTAGATACATAACAATATCAATGATGATTTTTATGTATCACTGTTATCAATTCCTAGATGCATAACAAGATCAACAATGATGTATAATCCTATTACAAAGCCAAATATGCAAATGTTAATGATTAATAGACCTAAACATGGATGTTTTGGAAGATAAACTTACCTGATCCCACTTTGACATGATACTATTATATCAGTATCCTTGCTAATTTTTTCTTCCACTTGTCTAATGAATTTACTGCAAATAGAAAGAATACATCACTCATAAACAAAATGGCCCAGAAAACTTTTCATGAACAAAAATTTTGGAAAAGAAAAACTGGGATGCAGAATAACGTGCACACTCATTGTAAGTCATCAAAGTGATCCCACTCCACCACCCCCCTGCACAGTGAAAATTTTCTTTCTATTTAGTGCCTTGACATCAGACCAACTGATTTACACTACCACCTCCAAAGATTTTGGAAATGGTAAAAAATACTCTTAGAAATTTACTGAAAATGGAATATTATTTTGTAACCCGAAAATGCACAGTTTCAAAAAGCGAAGGACCAACAGATACACAAGTATACTATAAAATGCTTCACAATCATACAACAAAAAGTTTGTATTAATGCCCAATAATGAAGTGACATGCTAGAACAATTTTTAGTCCTATAAATGACAAGTACAAAACAATGCGTTCTTCTCAAAAGAGAAGAAAATAAGCTAAAACATAGGATTTGCACTACTAGCAAACTCTTTCTCAGATAATGTACAAAAGGCCTTCAACCGCTTTCACAAAGACTATGCATGATATGGAAAATGAGAACATAATAGTATTTACTGGGCTGAAATTTTAGTTCCATAGAAAACAAGCACAAAAATATGCCAGCTTTCCACAAACAAAAATCAAACAAGTAAAAAACATAATATTTCAGGCTGTCAGAGAAGTCTTCAGAAAATATGCAAGGAGCCCTCAACCAGTTTGAAAAGACTATGTAAAGAAAGGAGAAACAAGAACATAATTGTATTACCCAGCAGAAACTTAAGTAATATAGAAAACAAGCACAAAAATTCAAAACCATGCATGCTTTCTAAAACAAAATTAAACAAATAAACAGCATAGGTTTTCAGGCTGCCAACAAACTCTCAGGTGATGCACAGAAGGCCTTTGACTAATTTGACAGGATCCTGAATGATAAGGAGAATAGAAACTAAAATGGCAACACTCAAGATCACTTCATAGGTTTCAGGCCATTCAAAATATTTATAGGTGATATAGAAGGATGGAGAAAGTAGTAGACTTACAGGCAATTCTGACTCACACTACTACTGATTGTAGTTACAGCTGTGGCCAATTGCATTTGTCATTTACTAACGGTAAACTTTGTGCCAATATTGTAATTAGGGGGCGAAAAATGCATATGCTTGGTTGTTAGTTAAAAGGGACCTGCAACATGTTGGGGTAGTAATCATCTTTCAGTGATAGGATTGCATATCTACAAATGTGTCGTCGTAAATTGTAGAATGTAAAGAGTCCGTGAAGGAAGTGTCATACAAGTTATGTACATGGTACAAGCTCAAAAATCATTATGTAGGAAAATAGAATCAGTGGTCATTTATAAATCCTGTTTAGTTAGGATGTCTCAAGTGGAATTTTGAACTCCCTCACATGACAGCTGTGTTGATTGACATCATTAGAAATCCACAATAGTAGTAGGATTTACAAGCATTATCTAATATCTCATCAATGCATATCCACAGGATGACTTACAGACCCTACACAGCAGGAGAAATCACAAGTGTTCTCAACTATCTAATATCAACACATATTTTTCAATTTACTTTCCAACAAGAGGAGGTTTTGATAGTGCTTTCAAATTTCTCATATTAGTGCACCATATGTAGGACAATTTACTAACCCCCAAAATAAGAAGATTTAAAATTCTCCTTATGTTTCCCATAACATCAACACATGCCAATTGCAAACCCCAAATAACAAAGGGTTTATGGTAGTAACCTCATCAACCTCTACTTTCCAAACAAGACAGCTTAAAAACCACCAATAACAAGAGGATTTCTAGGCATTTCAATTGGGATTTTTAATTAATAAAGTACAGCAGCATTTATACAAGATAAATCCCATTTACGACAATCATTGAAAGGCATGCTGGTCTCCTATTTGCATGCAAAGTCCCTTTGTTGCCTTAGGCTTAGCTTGATCAAATTGAAAATGTCAAATGTCTACATCATCAAGTCTTATTCACCAATTTTCTCAAGTTTTCATCATCTTGACTCCCTTATAAAATCATAACATCAGCTATGGTCATATGTAATGAGCCAACCAATTTTTTTTTTGAATTTTACAATGAGCAACTCAGCAAACAAGAACCCGTTAAGGTTAGCCCAAAAACCAAACACTGTTGGAAATTAACTCTACGCCAAGAATGTACACCAGGATCCCAATGTTGGGCAAGGTGTGAGCATATGGCGCCGAGGGTCGTCAGTACCAACTGAAAGATTACAATGCTGGAAGATAACCCAATGCCAAGAATGTGCACTCAAGACCCGAGGTGGGTGAGGTGCTAACATATGGCGATGGGGATCATTAGTGCTCAAAGAAATACAATACTGAAAAGAAAGTTCGACCACTTATTCAGCGGGAGTAAAGAGGAACTGAAAGAAAGAAACTCGACCACTTATTCAATGGAAGCTATTACAATGAAATAACAAAGTATTCATTCCCCTTCTTGGCAATAAACCATCCAAGAGCTTAAGAGTGTGTGTTCATTTGCCTTCTCTGGCAGTAAACCGTCCAAAGATTATTAATGTTTGCTGCTTAAAGAGAATTAAGTAACTGCAGAATTAGATGACTGAAATAGTACTACTATTTGCAGCCTTACAATGCAACAATCTGCAAATTACGAAGTATTACAATAGTCAAGTCAATGCCATAGCTGCAATATTATTTCTCCACTATCCAAGACCCAACAATACTGAAAATGCAACCCAAAATCAGAACTCCTACAATCTGATATAACAGACCTGCAACTGAAAATGTACAACCAGCAACACTGTAATTCACTAAAATGCTCACCAAACTCTCAATACCTCACCAAATGACCTCAAATCTATTGCAAATGGACTCTAGGATGATGGTGACCATGACAGGACTGAGAAACTGCAAACAAAATGAAGTATTATTTTTGTGCACGCATCCCAAGACACCACAGAGAAGTACGGCTCTTCTGGAAGGGCGATTTTATGCTAGAAAATCCAACATTCAACAAAAAAATCTGAAACTCACCAGGAAGGGTTGCCCCTAGCTGGAAAATGCATTGGAAAACTACCCATAACCAAATAAAAATTACTCAAAGACTTGCGAGCAAAAACGTACTTCAGCTACACTAGACCAGCAACTACAAAAATGCTAAAAACTACTAGAAACTCCTTCACAATCTGCTCAATCTGCTCTCAAGTGTCAAGAACAGTCACAATCGTAACTAGTTGCTCTCTTTCAAGCAAGAAGCTAAGCCAAGCTAGAAGGTGTGCATTCCTCAAAGCAACTCACTCACCATTTCGGCAACATAACAATATAGTTTGTTCATGGATGAGAAATGAAGAACAAGAGCCTCCTTTTATAACTTTGTGAAAATCCTCTAGAGGCTTCTAGAAGTGCACCCAAATTCAAATCCAAGTTGACTCCTTTTCCCTCCTCAAGAAGGCGTCCCTTTTCAAGAATAAAATAATGCTCTTCTCCAAATTGGTGTCCATTTCCCAAGGTGACATTTTCACTTTAGAAATATTAGAAATAACTCCTCATGAGGCGTCCACCCCTCAAGTTCCCCCTTTTTAAAACAACTTGAAGTTGTGATGCTAGGCTAAGGGGATAAAGTGAAAATATAACATTATTAATTTAAAATAACTCATCTCACCCAAAAATTGCACCATGAAGCCAAAAACAACATTTCCACTGAACTGCCTGAAGAGGAAAGCCAAATGTACTGAGGCCATGAAATATGCTAACCAATTTTTTCGTTGAAAATTTCACAACACAATCAACACTACGCCAATTGAATTAGCAATAGCTCCAAAATTGAAATCCAAGTTTGAATGATCTCAACGCCAAGAATGCACACTCAATCCCAAGGAAGGAGAGGTGTTGTCATATGGCATAGCAACTAAAGAAATAACTGAAATGAAACAAACTCAACATCAAGAATGTGCACTCAAGATCCCACTAAGGGGGAGGTGCTAACATATGACGGAGTTATTAATTGAAACTGAAACAATTAGGTGGATAACCAGCCATGAAGATACAACTATTTAATTCATCCGCTGCGGCGAGCATCCACTTAAGAGTGGGGATTCACCACTTGAAAGTGGGTACAAAGAGAGCTACAATGTTCATTCTCCACACTGGCAGTAAACCATCCAGGGATAATTAAAATGAAATTTAACAAGTAATTGCAGAAACTAAAATGGTTGGATTAGTACTAATATATCTCAACTTTACAATCATGAACTCTGCAAATTACAAATTACAATAATAGCGAACAATGCTAAGAAGAGGAGAATGAATTCTTTCAATGTTTCTTAAAATCTCCAATAATGAAATATGACCAAAACTGAAATCAAATGAAATCTGATATAAAAACTGAGTTCTGGAATTCTGATCAACAACTGTGAAATTCAAAGAAATGTTCATAAGTCATTTGATATACCTCCAAATGAAGTGAAATCAAATGCAATAGTCTCCTAGAAGGTAGGCGCCAATTCTATGATGAAGAAACAACAACAAAAGGTGAGCATTTAATTCCCAGCACAATTCCCAATGTCTCTAGATGGTACGGCCTTGAGCAAGGGCGACTTTGCTATAAAAAATCAAAAATCTTCATAATAAAATCTCATCTTTGTGGAAAGGGGCGCCCATGGCAGACAATTCCATTTCACAAGTACCCAGAACTAAATTAAAATTATTCACAGAGCTGCATACAATTTTCACTTTCAGCTGTATGTGAACTAGCAACTCAAAAACTGGAAATATCATCAAAAACTTCAACTGTTGAGCTCAATCTGCTAGTCTGATTTGAGAAGCAGCAAAAAGGCCAACTAGGTGTTATCTTTCAAACACGAAATTGGACAAGAGGCTTGGAGGTAAGCTTTCCTCGAAGCAATAATTCAATTGTCATTTCGACAGCATAACTTTAGCAAAATTCATGGATGGTAAAAGCTGGAGCAAAGCTTTTCATTTTATAAAAGATCAGAAGACTCTTCAAATCTCAAGAAGGTACGCCAAAAGTCACCAATGACTTTTCAAATTCCCAAAAACCTTCTAACTTCTCAAAATGGCGTCCACTTTAACAAGGCACATTAAAACTTTATTTTAAAAGAATATCTCCAAGAAAAAGCGTCCACTTTTCCCAAGGCATTAAAAGACTTAATAATATTAAATTCATCCTCCATGAAGGCGTCCCCCTTCAAGACCACCTTTTAAGAACAACTTCAAGTTATTTTCCTAGGCCAAGGGGTCAACTGCAAATTATAACATTAATGCCTTGTAAATAAAACATGCCACAAATACTACATATGGAAGTCTGCAACCACAAATAATCAATTGCTCCAACAAGAAAAGAATACACTGAAGCACTACCAAAAGGACCACTGCTAAAAATAGTATTTACTATAAATAGTAAACACCCAGGAAAAAGCCATCAAACCTCCGAACAAGGAAACCCTAATTTTACTTCAACCAACCTACAAGCCTTCGGAATAGGCTGAAGAGCGACTGAACTGATCATTGATGAGAAGGGGACATTACAGTCTGCCCTCCTCGAGATTGCTTGTCCTCAAGCAACCGAAAAGATGGATGCAACAAAATATGTTCTCCTTCCCACGTGGCATCTTCAATAGGCAAGTTCCTCCATCTAACCAAGTATTCCTTAATTGTTCTTCTTCTCAAGGAACGTTCTCTAGTATCAAGAATCTCTTCTGGAATCAACACCAATCGACCTTCCTCATCCAATGGAGGTAATTCTGAAGTAGCCACAACATTGTGTCCAAGTGCCTTCTTGAGGCGTGACACATGAAAGACGTTATGCACCCTGCTTTCAGCTAGAAGCTCCAACTCATATGCAACTTCACCAATCCTTTTGGTGACCATGAAAGGACCATAAAAACGTGGCTTCAACTTTTCAGCACCACTCTTCTTAAGGGAAGATTGTCGGTAGGGCTGAAGCCTCAAGTAGACCATGTCTCCAACTTCAAAAGATCTCTCAACACGCTGCTGATTAGCGTATAACTTCTGTTGATTTTGAGCTTGTTGCAGATTTTCCTTGAGAGATTTCAAGATGTCTTAGTTCTGCTGAAGCATATCCTTTGCCTGTGGAGCTCTACTATCACCAAACACCAAATCTACAAAGTTAAGAGCATCATAACCATAAAGGGCCATAAAAGGAGACATCTTAATTGACATATGGTAGGAAGAGTTGTAACAGTACTCTCCCAAATGAAGCCACTTAATCCAAGCTTTTTGCTGCCTTGAAACATAATTTCTAAGGTAGCCCTCTAGCCACTTGTTGACAATCTCGGATTGCCCATCTGTTTGTGGATGATAACTAGTGCTTGGAGTAAGCATTGTACCACTCAGCCTGAAGATCTCTTGCCAAAAAGCACTTAGGAACTTGTTGTCCCTATCACTGAAAAATGGTTTTAGGCATACCATGCAACCGGAAAACTTCTCTAAAGAATAACTTAGCCACTTGAGCTGCTGTAAATGAAGTTGTGATAGCATAAAAATGTGAAAACTTAGTCAATCTATCCACCACAAAAATACAATCACGTCCTTGTACCTTAGGCAACCCAGTGATGAAATCCATTGCAATGCTTTCCCATTTCTGATTTGGAATTGGCAAGGGCTGCAACAACCCAGCTGGAAAAGAATGTTCATTCTTATACTTTTGGCAAATAGAACACTCTCTTATGTAGTTCATGATCTCATCCTTCATCCCTTTCCAAGCAAACCTTTCTCTAATCTGCTTGTAAGTCTTGAACATGCCTTGATGACCAGCAAGGGGAACATCATGAAAAGACTGTAGAATCTTCTTTTTAAGCTTAGAGTCATGCACTAAAAAGATTCTACCTTTATAGAAAATTAACCCATCAACCAACTTATACCTTTCATCAACCAAATGACCTTCAAGCAAGCTGGTTGCAAACTGATTTTTAGCATAATTAGCAGCAATTAACTCCTTCCAATCTGCTCATAACTCACAAAGTGACTGCAAATGAGGCCTTCTTGAAAGGGCATCAGCCACTATGTTATTTTTCCCTTTGACATACTCAATGTCAAAGTCATACGCTTGCAGCTTACTTACCCATTTTTGTTGTCTTTCATTTAAATCTTTTTGGTGCATAAAGTGTTTAAGACTGTTATGATCAGTCTTAACAACAAATTTACTCCCCACCAAGTATTGACGAAACTTAGATAATACGTGCATAATAGCAAGCATTTCTTTGTCATATATTGAGTAAGATTTTTCTGCTCCTCTCAACTTTCTGCTCTCAAAGACAATGGGGTACTTGTCTTTCATGAGAACAGCTCCAACTCCCTCACCTGAAGCATCACATTGTAATTCAAAGGGCTTTGTGAAATCTGGTAGGGCCAACACTAGACATGAGCTCATTATGTGCTTGAACTTGTCGAATACTCCTTGTGCCCTGTCTGTCCATAGGAAGGCTCCTTTCTTTGTAAGATCTGTAAGGGGGGCTGCAATGTGAGAATATCCCTT
Source organism: Sequoia sempervirens (assembly GCA_007258455.2). Classification (NCBI taxonomy): domain Eukaryota; kingdom Viridiplantae; phylum Streptophyta; class Pinopsida; order Cupressales; family Cupressaceae; genus Sequoia; species Sequoia sempervirens. The sequence continues at coordinate 29,063,788 of VDFB02000020.1, forward strand.
AACAAATCTTCTATAGAATCCGCACAAACCCAAAAATCCTCTCAAGTGAGAAATATTCTTTGGAGGTGGCCAATCAAGGATGGCTTTAATCTTCTCTGGATCAACTTTGACACCCTTGGCACTAATGATGTGACCGAGATACAATAGCTTCGTCATCCCGAACTCACACTTTGATTCTTTGGCAAACAAACATTCCGCCTCCAAAATGCTAAGCACTTCTTCCAAGTGCTTGAGGTGCTCTTCCCAAGACTTACTGAAGATGAGAATATCGTCAAAGAAGATGAGCACAAACTTCCTCAACTGCTGCCTAAAAATCTTGTTCATACAAGATTGGAATGTAGTTGGAGCATTTGTCAAGCCAAAAGGCATGACAAGAAATTCAAAATGCCCAAAATGGCATCTAAAAGTTGTCTTCTCTATATCCACCTCCCTCATTCTGATTTGATGATAGCCCGAACAAAGATCAATCTTCGAGAAAAACATAGCCCCATGGAGCTCATCAATAAGCTCATCAATCCTAGGAATAGGATATCTATTCTTGATGGTCTTCTGATTTAATGTGCGGTAGTCAACACACATACGCATTGTTCCATCTTTCTTTTTTACCAACACCACTGTTGAAGCAAAAGGGCTTTTGCTTGGCCGAATAAAACCCATCTCCAAAAGCTCTTTGATGGCTTTCTCAATTTCATCTTTTTGTTTCTTGGGATAACGGTAAGGCGTGGTGATGACGGGCTTTGCTCCTTCTTCTACTTCAATCACATGCTCAAAACCTCTTTCAGGAGGTCTCCCCGAGATAGGCTACCAAAGACTTTACTCTTCTTGGTAAGTAAGGCTTGGATATCAGGATGATATTGCCTCTTCTCTTCCACTGGATCAGCTGGTAGGACCATACACTCTGTTGCCCACTCAACTTGATCATGACGGATCAGCCTTTCCATTCTTTTCAAGGACACAATTCGAGGGCCCCCATTTGACATCCCTCTCAAAACAACCTTCTTTCCATCAGCTTGAAATTTCAGCTCCATTGTTTGTAAATTCAAAGTGATCTCTCCAAGAGATCGCAGCCATTGTATTCCTAACACGGCATCGGTATCACCAATACCCACAACATAGAAGTCATCTTTTACTTCATAATTTCCTATCTGAATAGAAAGGTTAGGAATTTTCTTAGTGCATGACATGGTGAAACCATCAGCTACCATTACTTTGAAGCCTTCAAACTCTTCAGTTTTCAAACCTCTCTTTGTCAACAATCCTTCATCAATGAAGTTGTGAGTTGCTCTAGTATTAATTAGAGCAACTATCCTTTGAGATCCAACCACTCCACGACCCTGAAAGGACTCATTCTTTTAAAAGCTTGATAGTTGTGTGAAAGCACAACCATCTCCAACCTCATCGGGCTTCTCTTTTGGACCTTCTTTACCTTCACTACTTGTTGATTCGTATTGTTGATCAGACGAATCAGATTCTGATCCATAATCAAAATAGACCTCCATTCGGTTTGCTTTGCCTCTTCCATAGCAACGGTGACCCTTAACCCAAGGTTCACGACAAGTGTAGCAAACTCCATCTTTTCTAAGTTGTTCTTTGAGCTCTTCTGACAACTTTGATGGAAACTTCTTTGGCAGATTTGAAGAATATTTTTTATCCTTCTTATAGCTGAAAGGTTTCAAATGAAACTTAGGCTTTGGGGCTGCCAACTCCATGCTCCTCGCTTTCTTGATGGCTTCATCTAAAGTTGGTGGATCAAAGGCTTTAACCCATCCCTTCAAAGGCTCCATTAATACTTTTGAAAAGAGAACCACAAGTCTTCTCTCAGTAATGTTAGGCACCATTACTGACAACCTTTGAAAATCAGCCACATAATTTTCTAAAGATCCTTGTTGCTTCAACTGCGCCAATTCTCAAAATTTCAACTCAGGATCCTTGGTATCAAATCTCTCGATCAGCTTGTTGGTAAACTCATCATAGGTGCGGATGAGGTTATGGCCAAGAGTGACCAATCCATGAGTCCACCATTCATGAGCTATTCCATCCAAATGCAATGTGGCAAATTTAATTGCATCCTCTTCTGGCATTGGTCTGAGAGAGAGATAGTTATCTAGTTTTTGCACCCATGATTTGGCTGTGCACTTGTTACTTCCATCAAAATGCTCCAAGGTTAACTTTCCCAATGCTTGATGAAAATCATTTCTAGGCACCATAGGAGGATGTTGCTCATTCCTTCCTCCATTTCTCTGACTCCTTTGATTCATGTACTGATCAAAGGTCCAAGCATCTCTCAAATCGAGAGGTAAAGAAGCATACTCCATGTAAGCTTGACGTGCATCATCAACAAAAGTTGGTGCAGCTTCAACCGGTTGTTGCTCTTCCCTTGGCGTGAAGACGGGGAAAAGAGGTCTAGAGGATGACCCACTAGGAATTGCAGCATGCTGACCCACAATTCTATCTCCTTTATTCACCTCAGGACTGCCATTACTAGATTTTCCATTAACTCCACTGCTTTCACCAGTTGGATTATTTTGGGGCTGAAGAACATTATGTGCTGCTTGTTGATCCAACTTGGACAATAATCGGCACATCATGTCTATCATTCCATCAAACTTCTTCTCAACTCTATCCCTCTCCTCATTAGCTTGCCTAAAACTGTCTGACATTATTTCAACTGTTTGACCAACTTCTTCCACTGACTTTTTTGTACCTTCCACTGTTTTGCCAAGATCCCTTAAGGCTTCTGAAAATGTCTCTGCCTCTGGAACAGGTGGAAACTGATGCTGAGTTCTAGCCTGACTTCTGGTGAATGGTTTAGTGTCTCTTTCACTCATCAGACAACCAATTGCAAAATGCCACAGGATGGCAGGGTCTTCGGCTCTGATACCACTGAAATATGCTAACCAATTTTTTTGTTGAAAATTTCACAACACACTCAGCACTACGCCAATTGAATTAGCATTAGCTCCAAAATTGAAATCCAAGTTTGAATGATCTCAACGCCAAGAATGCACACTCAATCCCAAGGAAGGAGAGGTGTTGTCATATGGCAGAGCAACTAAAGAAATAACTGAAATGAAACAAACTCAACGTCAAGAATGTGCACTCAAGATCCCACTAAGGGCGAGGTGCTAACATATGACGGAGTTATTAATTGAAACTGAAACAATTAGGCGGATAACCAGCCATGAAGATACAACTATCTAATTCATCCACTGCAGCGGGCATCCACTTAAGAGTGGGGATTCACCACTTGAAAGTGGGTACAAAAAGAGCTACAATGTTCATTCTCCACACTGGCGGTAAACCATCCAGGGGTAATTAAAATGAAATTTAACAAGTAATTGCAGAAACTAAAATGGTAGGATTAATACTACTATATCTCAACCTTACAATCATGAACTTTGCAAATTACAAATTACAATAATAGCGAACAATGCTAAGAGGAGGAGAATGAATTCTTTCAATGTTTCTTAAAATCTCCAATAATGAAATATGACCAAAACTGAAATCAAATGAAATCTGATATAAAAACTGAGTTCTGGAATTTTGATTAGCAACTGTGAAATTCAAAGAAATGTTCATAAGTCATTCGATATACCTCCAAACGAAGTGAAATCAAATGCAATAGTCTCCTGGAAGGTAGGCGCCAATTCTATGATGAAGAAACAACAACAAAAGGTGAGCATTTAATTCCCAGCACAATTCCCAATGTCTCTAGATGGTACGGTCTTGAGCAAGGGCGACTTTGCTATAAAAAATCAAAATCTTCATAATAAAATCTCATACTTGGTGGAAAAGGGCGCCCATGGCAGACAATTCCATTTCACAAGTACCCAGAACCAAATTAAAATTATTCAAAGAGCTGCATACAATTTTCACTTTCAGCTGTATGTGAACCAGCAACTCAAAAATTGGAAATATCATCAAAAACTTCAACTGTTGAGCTCAATCTGCTAGTCTGATTTGAGAAGCAGCAAAAAGGCCAACTAGGTGTTATCTTTCAAACACGAAATTGGACAAGAGGCTTGGAGGTAAGCTTTCCTCGAAGCAATAATTCAATTGTCATTTCGACAGCATAACTTTAGCAAAATTCATGGATGGTAAAAGCTGGAGCAAAGCTTTTCATTTTATAAAAGATCAGAAGACTCTTCAAATCCCAAGAAGGTACACCAAAAGTAACCAATGACTTTTCAAATTTCCAAAAACCTTCTAACTTCTCAAAATGGCGTCCACTTTAACAAGGCACATTAAAACTTTATTTTAAAAGAATATCTCCAAGAAAAGGCGTCCACTTTTCCCAAGGCATTAAAAGACTTAATAATATTAAATTCATCCTCCATGAAGGCGTCCCCCTTCAAGACCACCTTTTAAGAACAACTTCAAGTTATTTTCCTAGGCCAAGGGGTCAACTGCAAATTATAACATTAATGCCTTGTAAATAAAACATGCCACAAATACTGCATATGGAAGTCTGCAACCACAAATAATCAACTGCTCCAACAAGAAAAGAATACACTAAAGCACTGCCAAAAGGACCATTGCTAAAAATAGTATTTACTATAAATAGTAAACACCCAGGAAAAAGCCATCGAACCTCCGAACAAGGAAACCCTAATTTTACTTCAACCAACCTACGGGCCTCCGAAATAGGCTGAAGAGCGACTGAACTGATCATTGATGAGAAGGGGACATTACAGGCCAACAGGACCACTACCAAAAATAGAATTTACTAAAAATAGTAAATTCAGAAAGTTGCTCAGAACACCATGCATGCAATACCACTGCAAAGCTCTCTGAAAATCCACGAACCAAACTCCAAACTTCCAACAACAACCTCCTAGAAAATAGGAAACCCTAATTTTCGCTTCTAAGTAGCCTACGGGCCTCCAAGATAGGCTAACAATCAACTACATTGATCATTGCTGAGAAGGGGACATTACGTCATGATTGCAACATACGAGGTGGTTACATTCAAAAATCATGTTTTCGTAGTTACAAAGGTCAACTCCTTATGCCATGATAACAATGAGACATATCAGTATTTTGACTTGTCATGTTCCCTTTCCAAGCGTAAGTCATAAGGACACCCTTAGCCTATTATTTAATTTCTTGTAGGTGAATGGGGTGGTGCAAGGGAAATAATTTAATAATTTAATTTTAAGTTGTCCAAAAAGTAACTTCATGGTCTATTCATAAAAAGGCAACTTATGTTTTATTATTAAAAATGTTGTTTTAAAAATAGCGACAAAAAGCTTTGCTAGCAATGAGGTAAAAATAAAGTTAATTAAAAGGACAATTTTTAAAAATAAAGTTTTGGAGGGAAAAGGAGAAAAAGAAAATAATATTTTTATTTTTCCTCAAAAACATATATAAGGAGGTGTTGAGTTACAATTCATATTATAAAAACAATTTCTCTTGAGATTGAACATTATTCATCTTATCTGCCCTAGGACTAACACCCTTTAGCAAAAAATGGATTTGAGGACGAAAATCCTCCTATTCATTTTAGTAATTCCATTCAGGGATTACCAATGAGCTGATTGTTGTAGAAGGTTTTCCAACTTCAATTATTTTGGTTTTGTGGGACTTTCTGAATATTATAGTTTGGTGTGATTTTCCAAAGTTTATGTGTGTATTGTTTTAAGGTTTTGGTCATGAGAAGTTTCTAGTATCAGAATAAGATGATTTCAGAATATTTATTTTATCAAAATTTCAAGTGTTAAATCTTTTAAATTAATTTATGGCCATTTCCCTATCTGGCCATACCATTTCTTATTCCAACCATACCTCTTACTGCTGATTATAATCATTAGAAGGTTGTTATGTCCCCATTTTTAGCCTTATGGTTTTGTGAGCTTTCGGCCAATTTTCGAGTTTTCCTGTAAGCTTCTAAGTGAGCTAGGGAGAACTCCAAAGTTCTTGGAGAGTAAAGGTTCAACCTTTCTTGGTTTCTATTGTTGGCATTGAACTCTATTGGCGTTTCAATTCGCACCTCTGGAGTGCGTATTGGAAATAGACAGCTATGCACAGATAAACTACTCTTCAAATTAGGAGGGGAAGCTCCCTCTTTTGTTGTTGATGTGCAAAAAGAAATGTAAACTAAATTCCTATCTTTTTACTCAGCTAAGAGCACAAGGTTTATAAAACTCTATGCGTTGCAGCTGAGGTTTTCTCTGGTTTCGTAATCTCAACTACAACTAGGCCTAAATTTATAACGCTTCTATCTCCTTAGGTAAATTCAGAGCAAGAGGATTTAGAAGTAATGGGGAATGATTTGGGTAACTTAGACAAACTGGTTCTCAAAATGCATTTGAAGGCTCATTGCTCTTTCAGATTTATGCTGAAAATAAAGTTTATGCAAGTAAACATCAAATGATAAGCTGGATCTTAGGATTCCATCGAAGGCTCATTGCTCTTTTGAGGTGTAGGCTAAAATGAAGATTATTAAGGACAAAACAACAAATGATAAACTATATCTCAGGATTCCCTTGAAGGCTCATTGCTTTTTGCGAGGTGTAGGCTGAAATAAAGATTATAAGAAACAACATCAAATGATAAACTTAATCTCTAAATTCCCTTGAAGGCTCATTGCTCTTTTCAAGGTGTAGATCGAAACAAAGATTATAGAAACAACAAATATTGAAAGATCTTGAAACTTTGGATCAAAGGCTCATTGCTCTTTTGATTATTTTCTCAAACTCAATCAATAATTACACGTTGGGACAGCAAATGGTATGAAAGAGGACAATCATACAAGATACGATCAACCAAATAACACTTGAACAAAGATTGAACACAAGTAAATGAACAACAAGAAAGCAAGCAAACAGCTCAGCATTTTGTTATCACAAGTATGGTTCAAGAACATATACTAAGTAACAAAGTCGAAGGCTCTCAGGCTCAGCGTTTTGTTACTGTTGTACCCAAAACCAAAATTTTTGCTTCATCAAGGCATTTTGTTTAAAAGAGTCTAAATCTTGCTAAAATGGTGTCAAGTACAGTTTTTGGGCAATATCAAGCATGGAGTTTTATCAGTATTTTGTTAGTCAAAGGCAGTTCTATTGATCAAAACCTACATCGGAGGCTCAGAATGGAACATTTCACGATGAAGAAGCATTTCACGACAACAACTATGCTTTCGCATGATCATTTCAGTGGTCAAGACGGAGTTTTTAGTGATTAAATTATGAAGATTTCTCAGAGAAAAGCAAGAAAGCACAACTATAGCCCAGGGGCGCCCTTCTTTTTGAAGGTCAAGATCTTGTTGAAAGTATTCAAAAATATAGTCAATCTCTTCAGAATCAGTCTGGCTATCCGATGAGCTATCCAGCGAAGCTTTCCGAGACCCGCAATTCCAGCAACTGGCGCCAGAAGTTGAAATTCCCAAAGTTTCACATATGAGGAATTTGTCCTTTTTCAGCAAAAAGTGCAACTATAGCTTGAGGGCGCCCATCTTAAAGAGGGGGTAGATCTTGGCACTTTTGGTAGCTGATACAGTCAATTTGTTCACGACTAGTCTGCTCGTCCAACGAGATATCAAACGCAGTCATCCGAGTCTCAGAGCTCCGGCAGCCGACGTCTGAAGATGAGCTTATAATGGAGATTTCACGTTTCAGAGCTTCTTCATTGCATTTCCAGCGCAACTATAGCTCAGGGGCGCTGGTTAAAATGACCCTTAAGATGGCAAAATTTGCAGACAAAGTCTTCTTGACATCAGTACTACTCTAGTCTGGCTTCGCGTTGCATCATCCTGCCTGTCGATCCGACGTTCCAGGTGATCGTAGCAGAGGTTCTACCAAGCACGTAATTTCATGGGCGGACCAACATAAAATTTGCATTGTATTTCTACAGTCCAGAGGCGCCTAGCCTTTAAGCCTGTCAGATGAGGTCGTTCGCGTTCGAAGTCTTCACGAGACTTGAGCGTAATTACTTTATCTATTCAATGAGCCTAGCCGTCAGCCTTCAAGATTTGGCAAACGCTCGTACGTGCGAGGTCTTTGGCGAAATGCTGAAAAGTGAAGACATCCGGAAAATGGCTAAGTATGGAATGGATATTTTAAATAAAATACGCACTGGCATTTTTGAGGTCTTAGAAGCAGTTTTCTTGCTTCGTCACCTCTAGAGACTTCTCTTGTGGGTCCTTCTGGCTGTCCGTTAAAACAGATAGTGCCTGAATTGGATCATCCCAGCTTCAGATATCAGAGGACAAAGTAGGGCATTTGGTTGAAAGTTCAACTTTCGTTAAAATGGTGTCAGTGCAACTGAGAGCCAGGGGCACTTTTACTTTTGAGGCCCTTAACACAGCTTTCAGATGTCATACATATATCCGTTGGATGCAGAACGTCTCCAGTCATGCAGTGAGCTTCGTTTCCTGTCAGCAGGGTTCACCGTTTGCCGTCAGCAGCCGTTTGAAGTGTCAGATGGCAGTTTAGGAAAATGGTAAGTCTGGAACCCGTAAATGAATTTAATCAAGGGCGCCTCATTTTTCAGGGTGTTAAATGATGGATTTTGCAGTAGTGTCTCCCAGCAGACATTTCTTCCTTGTTCAGTAGGCTTTCCGATGAATTCTCCAGCTCAGTCTCAGCATCTCTCGGTCACCCGGAAATCAGTGGCGAAGATGGCCAGTCATAACTTTGTCGTCGGCTATAAAATAGGAAGTTAATAAAAAGTGCAATATCTTGAGCAAATGGACGCCTATGAGCTCAGATGATGACTTTTTGGAATCGGTGAAGTCTAACGGTGAATCCTAAAGCTTCATTCGAATTGTCAACTGAAGTTAAATAATATTTAATATTTATTTTGCATATTTTGGCATTAAAATGGCGAATCTCTAAAATTGATGCCTTTGCAAATTGCATGATGAATATTAATTTATTATTATTTATTTCCGGACTCAGTGTCAGTATCAGCGTAACTGAAAGGGGTCCAATCAGAAGCCTTCTATTTTCAGCTGAGGTTTTAAATCTTGCAGTTCACAAGATGGTGCGAATTTCTTCTTATTTAAACATGGCACCTTCATTTATTTTTCACCAAGCTTCAAGAGAAATTTGTATTTTTAAAGAGAAATCCATATTTTCAAACAAAATTCGTTTTTCTTCAAGGCAAAGGCGTGTTTTTCAAGAAAAATTCGTATTTCTTCAAGGCAAAGGCATATCTTCAAGGCAAATTCTTATTTCTCAAGCAAAGGGCGAATTTTCAAAGCAAAGACAAATTCTTCATCCATTTGCAGGGGCGATTTCATCAAACATAACTTTTTGCATATTAAAGTTCACATTTATCAGCAATTTGAAGAATTCAAGGGCGATTTTCATTGAAGAAGAGCATACAAAAAACGTTTTTTTCCTCCTTGATCCTCAAATTTCTCTCAGATTTCAATTCGCATGTTCCTGAAATTGGCAAATTCGACAAATCTCAGCATCTGGATCATTTCTATATAGCTTCCTCGAATTAAAATCATGCGTTTGATTTTTCAGGAATTTTTAACTTCAGAACATTCATTCTTGAGTTTCTAATTTTCTCAATTGAAAACTCTTTGCATGGTCGAGTAGAAGTCAGATTTTCGCATTTCTGACGTTCTGGGTTGTCTTAGAATCTTTTTCTGGACAAAACCCATATCTCAGATTTTTAGCCTAAAATTGACCTTCGATAGGCTATTTTTAGCTTCAGCAGGTTTTTTTTAGCTTTCCAGAAATCTTGTCAGAATATAGCCGTGTTCACAGTCAACAGGCGAGTTTTTCAGAGATAATGGTCATCACTTCAGTTACGGAGCCGCCAAAGTTACCAGTCAGTGAAATGCTAGTTTGAGTATGCAAAGATTGCCAAGATTGCTCAAGTTGTTGACATTCAGATGTTGATGCAGTTAATAATCTCGTTGAGGGATTGGTTGTTCGAGATCACGATCAGTAAACTTCAGTTCCCACCTCTCAGGATAGACATTACACACAGGAGTTAAACTTGTCGTTACCTTTCCAAGTTAACTCGCCGTCTCGTCTCATGCATATCTATTCTGAGATCAGCTTTACACACTTGGAGTTTCATTTAGGGTTTTACGTTAACTGATGGTAGTCTTCCAATTAACTCGCTTTCAATAAGGACGTGCATGCTCGCACAATTGTCCATTTTTAGATTAGATGTTTTGGTTAATTGATGGTAGTTTTCCAGTTAACTGTATAGCTTACTTTATCAGGGCTTGGTAGTAAATCTTGCATGCATTGCAAGACTGTAGATGACTCAAGGTGATTTTAGGGTTCCCTACACCTTGATGTATATAAATAAGAGTTTTTGCTCATTTGTAAATAACTTTTGCTTGAGAGAGAAATATATGTTGCGCCTACCTTGCCCTCAATATTGCTCTTTTGGTATTTGTTCATGTGTCTTTACTATTACGATTAAATGTTATGCCACATAGGGTTTCATGCAATTGTAATGGTGAATTCTTTCCATAGTTTAGATAAATCTGTTTTGTGCGTCTTTACTATTATGATCAATTGTTATGCCACATAGGGTTTCATGCGATTGTAGTGGTGAATTCTTTCCATAGTTTAGAGAAATTTGTTTTGTGCTTAATAAACTTGTTCAGATTGAGATGATAGTTGCGCCACCTTGCCTTCAAGTAGAGAATCTGCACTTGGTTATCGTGTGTTGTCGTGAACAATAAACTAATTCGGATTGAGATGATAGATGCGCCACCTTGCCTTCAAGCAGAGAATCCGTATTTAGTTTATCGTGTGATGTTGTTACCAATAAACTTGTCTAGATTGAGCTGATAGATGCGCCACCTTGCCTTCAAGTTGAGAATCTATACTCATTTATCGTCTGATAGTCAAACCTTGCTCTGTTTCCTCATGCTCTGTTTTCTTGAGGAGACTGGATAGAATTTAAGTAGTTAGCTTAGTTGTAGTTAATGATCTGCGAAACCAGAAAATCCTTAGCTGCAACGTTCTTGGTTTTCTTAACCTTGTGCCTCTTCCAACTGAGAACAAAAAGATAGGACTTAGATTACTTTTCTTTTCCACGCATTCCAGCACTACGAGGGAGCTTCCCCCCTTAATTTGAAGAGCACTCATTACGCAATGTGCATAGCTGTCCGTACAAACCTGCACTCCAGAGGTGTTAGTTTTTACGCCAACAGTTACAATGAAGTACAGTTAAAAAATAATGAGCAAAGGTTGCTCTTATTTATAGACACTCAAAGGAGTAGGGAAACCTAAAATCTCTTTGAGTTAACATTCAGTTCTTGCCAAACAACAAGATTTATTCCTATGTCTAAACAAATGTAACTTAACAGTTAACGGGAAAGTCTACTTCAGTTAACTGATTCTAAAACTAAATAGAACTCCATTGTATAAAGGTATCTCCAAAAATAGGCATGCATAAAAGGTGGGACAGCGAGTTAACTTGGAAAAGGTGTCAAGTTAACTGTTGTGTTAAATGCTATCTTTGGAAAAGGTGGGACATCCTAACTAGTAGTTCACACCTTAGCAATTTGAGTCATCAACTCCTCTAACTAGTTGTTAACCGTCTTTGCATTTGGATAACTGATACTCTTCAACACGATGTGGTGTCGCTGCAACATCTGTTCGCCACTTGTGATCTGATTTTGGAGTTCCCTTCACTTTTCAGCTGCATCATCAAACTTTGTGTAGAAAGGTATGAAATTCATGCAACTACCATAGAAACTCCATGAATACCAATACCAACTTATCCGATGGATAACAGGGTAACATGGTTGGATGCCCTGAGTATCCATATACACAAATGTAGGTAAATGTGGGGAATTGGATGAACCAATCAGCCCAATCTTCCATCGCCAATCTGGCTTCTGGTGAAATGTGTATATGTAGCTCGTGATCAAGGTCCCTCACTGTGTGCATCAGGAACTGGTCATTCGCTCGCTTGAAGTGTCGTTCTGATTGCGAGAATTCAAACTGTGAGAAATGTTCATGAACCTTCTACATGCCCAAAATTCCTACAGTATTCAACCCTCTAAACTGGCCTTGAAAGGCTATCAGATATACGAGGTATGAACCCATATGGAATTTGTGGGCCTTGAAGAATCTGGTCATCTGGCTGTGGAGAATGTCGCTGATCAAGATAGGCCAATCATAATGTTCTTTGCTATTGACAAGTTGAGACATGATGTAATACATCCATGGTTGAAACTTGTTTGCTTCTGCTTGACCGGTGACACGGCTGAGTAGAGTGATCATGATCGCGTACTCATCTCTAAATTCTCGACGTCCCACATTCTTTGGCAAGTTGTTTCTTTTCTCTTTAAGCCACCTTTCTGCCATTCTTTTCTGACATTTTTCCTTTGACGTGTTGAATGCCCTTTCACACTCCTCCATTGATATGACCAAATTGTTTGCACAAGGTGGAATAGCAAAGCATCTCTTGATATCCTTCGGCTTGAGACTACATATTACTCGCCCATCTACTGATTGAATCTCTTGTGTAGTGGGGTTGTAATACTTTACACAAGCAATTACAAATTCGATACTCCGCGCTAAGATGGGAAATGAGGCTACCTCAAGCAACCCGGATTGCTCAATATTTTGAAGTGTGTTTTGATCTATGCCTTTCAACTTGTCCAAACTGACTTTTGGGTGTGCTCAATGTAAATCGGTGTCAGCCGTATTTAGGAAATCATGGAGTAAGACCAATTTGGCCTTGTATTCAACTTGAGAGAACTGCATACTGAAAATCTTGAAGAATGACTGGGCACACGACACTATTTGAACAATTTTTTCTGCAGCGGCTAAAAATAGCTTCGTCGAGGGGTAATTTTTACAAAAATTTATGAGACGTGGGTTTTATTAGGAATATCTTTTGGAATGGACCCAGAACGTCATATTTTCAAAAAAGTGATTTTTCCTTGGACATGCAACAACCCCTCAGAGGCAGAAGCTGCAGAAGCTTATTTCTCCCGGAAAATTCGAGCACATGGGTATTGTAGGCACCTCTGTGCTAAGCAAACCCAATTTGTCAGTTTATGAAAAATATGACTTTTTGCAGAAACCCTAAAAAATGGGGGCAGCGGGGGCAACTTTTCCAGAAAATTCGATCACGTGGATTTTGTGGCCAATCTCATACTGAATGTACCCAGAAGGTCAAGTCTATGAAAAAATGGAGTTTTGTTGTGCATGAAAGAAAACCTAAGACAGGAATAGAAGAAATTTGTGGGGAGAAGCTAGAAGCTATAAATTGCTACCTTGGAAAATGAAACTTGGAGATGTGAATTCTAGAACAACGTCCTTTTGTGCAACCTGGACCTGAAACTATGAAGAACACTGAAAATGGCTTTCGTTAGATCCTTCAAATGGCATTGGAAAGAAAAAATCTATGTTTTAGCTCTTCAACCTACAAAGAATAATGAATTATGACACCTAGATGCTTGGTATATAGCATTTGGAACAAAGCAATCAATTTGGGCGCCAAAACCTTAATTGAGGAGTCAATTTGCGTGATTGGAAGTTAACTGAAAGAAACTCCACCAATTTTGGGACGCCTAGACATGAGAAAGCCTTCAAAAATATCTTAATTGGAGTTGACTTTTGGGATGCCACCTTGCCAGTGTTAGAAGATTTTTGAAGAATTTCAACTTTTTCTGTGATGAATTGCCTCTGTTTGATCCTAAATTTTGGGTGCTTGATTGATCTTGAGGCTTGGCTGACAAATTCATTGCGGAGCTAGATCAACTTTGAAGAGATGTTCTTGGAAACAAAAAACCCTAAAAATTGAATCTGATGGCTCAAATCCTTGGGCATCTTTTCCTAGAAGGGTGCTTTTTCTTGCCAGACAACCAATTTTCAGAGATTTTCAAATTCTTCCATTCTTGACCTTCCGTGCTTTGATCTGCAATCACCGATGATTGATGATTCCCATGAGCATGATAAGATATTGAATGGAAAACCAACTCAATTCTAGAAAGGATGACTAGTATTGCAAGCTCTGAAAGTTGATTAATTGGGCTGAAAAGTTTGGGTACCCTTGGCCTGTAGGGGTGCAGTTGCTCTTTTGAGACACAATTTTCACCTTGTAACCCTTCATGAAATGCTCCAGTTTGGTCTTTGTCGCCGAATGTTTGATTATTCTGTTCAATTGTTGATGGTTTCATCGCGAAGACTAATCAAGACGAAGGACTTACTGGAGGCTACGAAGCATGGAAGCTGCATCTGGTTCCTCAAAAGGTTGGGCGCCTTTTGCCAGAAGGGTGCATTTTCCTCTATACTTAGTCAGTTTTTCATGTTTTCAACTTGCCTTGACTTTCAACATTTTCACGCTTGACCTTCATCTGTGAGTGTTTAACAGATCTCCTGGATTGGCAGCTAGATTCATCACTTAGCTAGAAGGATTTAGAGAAGATGCCTTGGAGAAGACAACTGCTAAAAACTTCATCTGGTTGCTCAAAAGGCTAGGCGCCCCTGGCCTGTAGGGGTGCAGTTGCTTTAATGTTCATCAATTTATCCTCCATTTTACATGCTCATTTGATCGACAGCTACTGTCATTTGATATGTCTCGTGGACTAGCGAATAGATTCGTTGCAAAGCTGGGCTGAATCTGGGAAGATCTAGAGATAGCTAATCCAAAGACTGACTTCTTAATGGTTTTATTCTTGGGTGCCCCAGGCCTACAAGGGTGCAGTTTCCTTGATTGATTGCCATTTTTTATGACTCTTGCTTTCAACATCTTCTGCCTCTGCCTTCATTTGCTAGTGTTTGATGAGTTTGGTGAACTTTCTTCGCGATTCGTCGGAAAGCTAGCAGAATTCTAAAGAAGACGACTGGTTTTGCAATTCTTAACAATTGCAGTTGGCCTTTTGAATTCATTGGCACCCCTAGCTAGCAAGGGCGCTTTGAGCTCCAGAGTTAGTCATTTCTTGATGATTTTGACCTCCGGCCTTTTGAATTCATTGGCACCCCTAGCTAGCAAGGGCGCTTTGAGCTCCAGAGTTAGTCATTTCTTGATGATTTTGACCTCCTCGCGCTTTGCATTCATTGTCTTGCTTGGCTGGGTTGATCACTACTGTCGACAACGCGACTGCGTTCACCATTGCGATTGCTTTCATCACTTCACACGCATGGACATTGGAAAGTTTGACCAAGGCATTAACTACATAGTATCTCCCTTGTGACAAGGCGTGCATCTTCCAGACTTAGTTTATCTTTTGCATTTTTCAACTTTTGAAATTCCCCTCCGTCATGAAGCATATTTTCGAGCATCTTTCACCATAGAATCTTTTGTGCAGCGTTTAAAGATTAGATCTTGATACTGTTATCACGAAATCTAGCAGCGCTCGTTCCATGGATAACTCCCTACAAAACTTGTCTGTTTCCTAGGTTTGTGATGTTCAAGCACGCAAAATGAGGCAATTTTCAATCCACCTCGAAGTGCATTCTGAAGTCTCAAATAGTCCGTTTGAGCATCCCTCTGCGTTTGTCTCGCAAAGACCTTTGAAACGAGTATCTTCACAAACTCTCATTGTTTATACTTAGTGAAATTGTGAAAAGTGCAAAAGCTCCGGACAAAAGCACACTAACATTTTCAAAAAAGTTTCCAAGTGTCAAAAGTGCAAAAGCTCCGAAAAAAAGCACACTAACTTTTTCAAAAAAAATTCTAAGTGTTGAAAGTGCAAGGGTGGGCTTTTTCAACGCCTCTGCACTTAAGTGAAAAGTCAGTTTGGTGCACAAGCGCTGATTTTTAGCGCTTGTGCACTTGTTCCCATACTTAACCATTTATTGAGTTGGGCGGTGATTTTTCAGTGTTTTGCACTTTTTCCAGTTTTCTCAACTTTTTAGGCCTTAATTAAATGTGTGACTTTTTGTTCTTCTATTTCAATTACAAATCACTTAAAAGTGATTTTAGGTTATTTCTTTTTCATTCTTGTCACCTCTCTCCCATTCTTCATCGAGCTGGAAACTCTTACGCCACTGCAAACCCACTATTGCACTTGCCATGAAATCTTTGAGACTAAGTGTCAGGGCGTTGTTTTTCAGCGCCTTGACACATTCTTTCCAAACTTACACCCAAAAGTGCAAGGGGGCTGACTTTCAGCGCCCTTACACTTTTCCCAGTTTTGCCTTAAAACGTTTCCAACTTGTTCTTTCTTCGCTCCAAACCCCATTTCTCCACTCCCGCATCATTTTTCGTGCCTCGTCGCTCGTTTCGCGCTTGCTCAACATCGTTGCTCACTTCACACTTCCCAATGCTTCTTTTTCTGCTAACGCCTGTTGATTTCCCCTCTTTGCAATTCCTTTTCAGATGTCATCAAGTGATCCTGAAGGTGACATCTTTTGATCCAGTGAACTATCCCAGATCTACAAAGAAGTCGTTATGCAGTAAGTTGAGGATACCAGCTTTTCAAAAGCCTCAATGCATGTCATTTGTGATACACGGCTGACACTTGATAATCCCAAGATGCATCTTCGCAAGTGCAAGAAAATCCATTCATCCACCAAAAGGTCAATCACAAGAGTTCATACCCTTGTGGATTACACCGTTGGTCCAGATGAGACGTTCGTGTAGGAGACCAGGAAGAAGTATGAAGACTTCCGCGCCCAAGAAAGGAACCATGAAGATTCCCGATCTCCAATGTTGAACTTTCTAATGCTTTCCTTTACACATCTTGTAATAGTTTTTGACATCTTAAATGTCTTTTCTCAAAATCTAATTACACTGAAAATTTGAGATGTAATTTCTTGAAGACAAATTACATTTTGACTTTAGTCAAAGTTAGGTGAGATTTTGCTAAATTAACTCACCTAACTTTCCTAACTTTTCTCAATTGATTTCCTAATTTTGCGCATCCCTCTCCTTTATATTTATGAGGGATTTCTATTGTAAAGCTAACCTTTAGTATTATGCAACGAAGTGCTGCCCTTTTTGAAGCAAATTTGTGAAACTTTGTGTTCATATTTTGTGAATGAAATCTGATCAATAAATAAGAGAATTGCATACCAGACTTTGTGTTGGATTCGATAATCTTGTGGATTGATCTTATTGGTAGTAGTTAGTAGATGAGATCTGAAGGGCTTCAAGTAATTTATGTAAACTTTGTGTTACATTCCTTATTTGGATTTATGTTTATGTTTGGATATTATTGTTGAAAGATCTACAAGACTTTGTGCTTGTAATCGTTCATGTTGTTCGAGGAATTGCTACATCTAGGAAGACTTTGTGCTTCTAATGCAACAAACGGTACATCTCTCACAGATCCATCAGTGAAAAAGCTACGGAACGACTTTGTGCCTTCGTGAGCTTTCCTCTTTCTTTTATTTGTTTATTATTATCATACCTGGTATCTCTACCCTTTGCTTTGACAAGATCTCTGTATTGGCATTATTGCTCGTTTTTAGTTTAAAGTTATCTTGAATCAGAACTTCCAACCATGAAGCATTGTAAAACATCTTCTCTGAAAAAAGAGAGAAGCATGAATGTGGCACACCCCCCCCCCATTTCGTAAGTGTAGTGTACATTGTGTAAATACTTTATTAGTTTTACCGTAGCTTCTATTAGCAGTAAGAAGGGCGCCTCCCCTTTCTGAGCAGAGAGATTATATCTCACATAGCTATGGCTAAAGTCTAGGTTGTGTAATGTATTGAAAAGATGATTACATAATTTTCACCCAATAGATACCTGGTACTAGCCACCTGCCATTGATGACCTTGGAGGTCCTATCTTTTCTAGTGAAAAAGTGAAATAGACCCACCAAAGCTAAACTGACTTTGATGTGATTCTAACTTGACCAGTGTGATCGTGAAGTGAAATTGACCTATCAAAATCATTTTGAGTCATTTTTGGAAAGGTCCTATTTTTTAGGGTTTTCCTAAAAACAAGGGCCTAAAACCCTAATTTTCAAAATTTGCAAATATCCTCTTGACAATAAACCCACAAAAAGCCCATGCTTCGTTTGACCTAAAGTTGACTTTTGACGAAAACTTTACAAGATTTAGACGATTTTTACCAAAATGTCTTGTTGAAGCAAAAAATTTATTTTGGGTACAACAAGCTCAATGAGTGTTTTGGATTAGAAAGACATTTTCAAAAGTATTTTTAGCCTCTTGGGGTGTTCTCCAAACTCCTTGGAGAGCACGTTTGTTTTTATTAAGTCTCCAAGTTGGCACCTACTTTAGTTACATCTTGACATGATCAGAATTGGATTCTAAAGCCTTGGCAGTTCTTTCCACAACTTGAGTGGAATATACACTTAAGCTTATAGTGTTAAATGGCAGTTCTTTCCACAACTTGAGTGGAGTATTTAGAATATACACTTAAGCTTATAGTGTTAAATGTTAATATATTAGCTAAGGGTTATATTTTATTAAAGTGATTTTTGCATGTAATGAATTATTTAATTTGAAAAAAAACAAAAAAACACTTTTTCAGAAAAAAAAAATACAAAACTTGTGTTTTTAGAAAAAGCTATAAAAGGAGGTTTGGGGCTTTCATTTCTCATATGTTGAAAAGTACACATACTATCATGCTGTTGGATTGAACCTGCATTGTAGAAACCCCTTGTTTCCCCTGTTTCTGAATCTGACTATTTTTGTTTGTTTTCTGAAGTTTTTGGTTTTTTTGTGATTTTTGAGCATAAAAGTAATAATGCGATTTTGCAAAGAATTGAGAATAAATTCAATAAAAATCATTCAACTCTGTAAACTATAGAATCTATTGAGAATAGGGACGCCAGACTATCTATTATTCTTTTGAGATGATTACAATAAAGATCCAGTTACATGCAATCAAAAAGGCAACACTTTATTTGATAAAAACCTGGTTTTTCTTCAGCAATAAATGATCTTTTTGCAATGGTACGGCTGTAATGAATGCTCCCTTTCTCTTCTGTCAGATGCTCGAGAGAGGATCCCTTGGTATTTGCGCCCCAATAGATGAAACCAGATGATGAAGAAAGAAGGCGATTTGCCTTGTCTGGAAAGTACGGCTTCTTCAAAGTACAGATCTGCTGCAAGGAAGTACGGCTGTAGCAGCAGCAATAAATGCAAAGTACGGCTCTCTTAACTTCTTCCAGAACATCAATAAAAATGACGCCTCAATGTAAGAACCCTTCTGGAATAGAAATAGAATAAAAACTCTGAAGATAAACGATCTCTGAATGCTCTGTAATTTCTTCTGGATGAAGAAACCCCTCTGCCTGGCAATAAATCGGATGATATCTCACACCCTCTGAACTGCTTTCACTGGAGATGGCTCGTTCCCCAATGCTCTGAGACTGAAACCCTTGGCTTCCATGCTCTGCTCAAGACTTGATCAATTTTCAATTCATAATAACATAATGGCTCGAATTTCCAAGCAAAGCTTATATCTCCTTTGAAAAGTGCAAATTCCTTAATAATAGGGAATCATTAAAAATTCGACTTTTCTTATTTAATTTTTTCAATAGTCTTTGACCAAATTTTTCGTTATAATTTAATATCACAAATGGCCCCCTTCCATGATGGGCGACCCCTCAGCTTAAATCACTTAAGTCATAATATTAAAATATCACAACTTTATATTATATGCTCCAATTCATTAATATTTAATTATTTCAATTAAATATTAATATCTCTCTAAATATTCGCCCGATGCACGAGCCGTCTGAAGCTGTCGACTAAGGAAGTGATTCTGCACGTAATCAATCCATACTGCTAAAAATAGCAGGGGTCCCATGCTGAGTGTAAGATACTGCTAAAAATAGCAACTCAGGCTAGAAGTGTCTGAATGAGCCCGAACGAAAGCCAATTGATCAAGTACTGACAACTGAAGCTGAGCCAAGCTCCATCAAGACCCTCTATCCAATCTATCAGCCTACGAGGGTCGCATAATAGGTTAATCCTGTGCTCTGAGAGATGTCAACTAGAAGGGGACATGACAGTCCGCCCCTCCTGAAATTGCTTGTCCTCAAGCAATCTCAACTCCGGATGCTGCAGAATATCCTCGCTCTCCCATGTAGCATCCTCAACAGCAAATCTCCATTTCACTAGATATTCCACGATAGTCCTCCTCGCAACGTCTCTCTGTGTACTCAGGATAGACTCAGGTACTAAAATCAACTTTCCCTCATCATCTAAGGGAGGTAGAACTGCAGACGGTACCACATGGTGTCCCAACGCCTTCTTGAGACGTGATACATGAAAAACATTATGTACCCTGCTCTCTGCCGGAAGCTCAAGCTCATAAGCCACCTCTCCAACTCGCCTCAGGATCTGAAAGGACCGTAATACCGTGGCTTAAGCTTCTCTGACCCACTCTTCCTAAGAGTGGACTGACGATAGGGCTGCAGCATAAGATAAACCATGTCACCCACCTCAAAATGCCTCTCTGTTCTCTTCTGATCCGCATACTGCTTTTGTTGATTTTGTGCCTTGGCGATATTTTCCTTGAGAGCCCTCATAGTATCCTGACTCTCCTGCAGCAAGTCTCCAGCACTCGGCACTCTACTGTCGCTCGGTAGCAAATCCAGAAAACTCGGCGCCTCATAACCGTACAATGCCATAAAAGGTGACATCTGAATGGTCATATGGAATGTCGTGTTGTAACAATACTCACACAAATGAATCCATTTGACCCACGCCTTCTGCTGCCCCGCAATATAATTCCTGAGGTAACCCTCCACCCACTTATTCACTATCTCCGTCTGCCCATCAGTCTGCAGGTGGTAACTGGTGCTCGGAGTAAGCTCGGTCCCACAAAGTCTGAACACCTCCTGCCAGAAGTGACTCAAGAACCGACTATCCCTGTCGCTCACAATGCTCCGAGGCAATCCATGTAGTCTGAATACCTCACGAAAGAAGACCTCTGCTACCTGTGTAGCTGTGTAGGTAGTGGTAATCGGAAAGAAGTGGGCATACTTCGTTAGCCAATCCACAACTACATATATGCAATCTCGCCCTTGGGCTTTAGGCAAGCCCGTAATGAAGTCCATCGACAGGCATTCCCACTTCCTGTCAGGAATCGGAAGTGGCTGCAATAAACCTACCGGGTACGTGTTCTCCTGCTTGTTCTGCTGACAAACAGGGCACTCACGCACGTATTGAAGAACATTTGCCTTAAGTCCTTTCCATGTGAATCTCTCCCGAATCTGTCTGTAGGTCTTGAAGTACCCGGGATGTCCTGCTGTAGGTACGTCATGAAAGGCTCGCATGATAATGTTCTTCACCTCTGAACCTGGGATCAAATATATCCTGTTCTTGTAAATGATCAAGTCATTTACAAGCGTGTATCTGGTATCGATCGTCGAGCCCTCAACAATGCTGGAGGCCCAAGTATCCTTGGCATACTCTACCACAATCATATGCCTCCAATCCTCCGAAATGTGAACCATAGAGCTCAAATATGGCCTGCGTGAAAGGGCATCAGCTACTACGTTCTGTGTACCTTTGATATACGAGATATCAAAGTCATAGGCCTGCAATTTACTGACCCACTTCTGCTGACGGTCATTGAGGTCTCGCTGCCCTAAGAAGTGTCTCAAACTGTTATGGTCAGTTTTGATGCAAAATTTGCTGCCAACGAGATATTGCCGAAATTTTGCCAAGGCATGCATGATAGCGAGCATCTCCTTATCATATATGCTATAAAGTCTCTCTGGCTCTCTGAGTTTACGGCTCTCATATACGATAGGGTGCTTGTCCTGCATAAGCACCGCACCAATGCCCTCACCTGATGCATTGCACTGAAGCTCGAAAGGCTTCGAAAAGTCACGTAGTGCCAATACAGGGCATGTAGTCATCAACTCCTTAAATCTCATAAAACACTCCTGCGCCTCAGGAGTCCAAATAAATGCACCCTTCTTCAGTAAATCTGTCATAGGGGCTGCATGTCGTGAATAACCATTCACGAATCTGCGATAGAACCCACACAAACCTAGAAACCCTCTCAACTGTGTCAGGTTTGCCGGTCAATAATAGCGCGGATCTTTTCAGGATCCATCCGCACTCCATCTGCACTGATAATGTGACCTAAATATAACAATTCGGTCATCCCCAAGTCACACTTGGATTCCTTGGCGTACAAGGACTCCCTCTCAAGAATACTCAACATGGTCTCCAAGTGAGCCAAATGCTCCTGCCAAGTCCTGTTGTATATAAGGATATCATCGAAGAAGACCAATACGAATCTCCTCAGCAGTGAATGAAAAACCCTGTTCATCGTGGACTGAAATGTAGCTGGCGCATTAGTGAGCCCAAATGGCATCACTACGAACTCGAAGTGCCCACAATGACAACGAAAGGCAGTCTTCTCTATGTCCTGCTCACAAACCCTGATCTGATGATACCCTGACCGTAAGTCGATTTTGGTGAAGTAACATGCACCATGGAGCTCATCAATAAGCTCGTCTATACGCGGTATCGGATACCTGTTTTTGATCGTCCTCTTATTCAGGACTCCATAGTCAATACACATGCGTAATGTGCCATCCTTCTTCTTTACCAACACAACTGAAGAAGCGAATGGTGGCTTGCTAGGCCGAATGTGACCCATAGCAACTCCTTGATCGTTTTCTCGATCTCATCCTTCAGCCGTTTAGGATGTCTATAGGGCGTAATCATAACGGGCTTAGCGCCCTCCTCAAGCTCAATAATATGCTCAATGCCCCTGTCTGGAGGTCTCCCTGGTGGAATATCACTGAATACCTTATCATGCTTAATCCTCAACTGCTGTATGTCGGGATGATATTCAGTCTTCTGCTGTCCCTCCTGCATAGGTGCTAATGTGCACTCGGCAGCCCACTCTACCATGTCGTGACGCATGAGCCTCTCCATCCGACGAAAAGAAATTGTTTTGATGTTGCTGTCCCGAATTGCCTTTAGAATATGTGTCTTCCCGTCAACATCAAAACGGATCTCCATGTCCTTGAGACGAAGAGTGACTTCCTCCAATGAATGAAGCCACTTCATTCCCAAGACCAAGTCAATATCTCCCATGTTAACTACGTAGTAATCAGCCTTGAACTCATAATTGTTCAAGCGTAAAGGGAGATCCTTAATCATGCGTTCACACCTCAAAGTGTATCCGTCGGCCACCTTAACCCTAATGCCCTCGAACTCCTCAGTGATGAGTCCGCGTTTCTCAACAAATCTAGCATCTATGAAATTGTGTGTGGCTCCTGTATCAAGAAGGGTAATGACCCTCTGTCCTGCCAACACTCCACGAATCCTGAATGAGCCCTCCTGCTGAATGCTAGATAGGCTGCCTCCTGTATCAAGCTCGACTCTATCTCTCTGCCTTAGGCTCAAGCCTCGGCTCACTCCTCAAACTCTCCTCTGTTGAATTCTCGATCATAATCGCCCACATCACTCGATTTGCCTTGCCCTTAGGCCTCAAAGGACAATCGTGATTGGCGTCATAGGGACCTTTGCGTAGAAGCAAAGCTTCTTCCTGCGTAGATCGTTAAGGGCCTCACGATCCAAAGGTGGTGCTGCTGATTTACCCTTTGAATCGTTTTTAAAATCTGATTTTTCTTTGTTAAAATCAGACTTCTCTCTGTTTCTGTTAAAGCCCTTATTGTCCCTGAAAGATGAAGAACCTCTGGAGTTGAATCTACTAGAAGGTGCTACCAACTCCATACTCCGTGCCTTCTTCATCGCTTCCTGTAACGAAGGAGGATCAAAGGCTTTGATCCAACCTCTCAATGGCTCTGTCAAACCCTCCATGAAGAGTACCACAAGTCGTCTCTCTGAAATGTTCGGAACCATAACTGATAACTTCTGAAAGTCACCAATATAAGACTCCAAGCTGCCACTCTGTCTCAACTGAGCCAAGTCTCTGAAGTAGGATTCTGGATCCTTCCTGTCAAACTGCTCCACCAACCTGTCAACAAACTCCTGATAGGATGTGATCCTGTCATGCTGTAGCGTCACCATACCGTGGTGCCACCAGTCGTAAGCTACCCCCTCAAGATGCAGTGTCGCATATCTGATAGCATCTCTCTCAGCCATCGGACGCAATGTGAGGAATGTGTCTAGCTTACTAATCCATGCCTGGGCTGTCACCTTACCACTACCATCAAACATCGCTAGATTGAGCCTGTTGGTTGCATGCTTCAGATCATTATTCTGGTATCTAGGTCTCCAATCCTGTCGACCTCTGTGGTGCTCTCGCCTCTGAGTGACAAAACGGTCAAAAGAAATCCTCTCTCTGACCTCCGGTGGTACCAACTCCCACTCCTCGTTCGCTGCCATAAGTGTATCAGTGAACAACTCCTCCTACTCCTCACCTGCGATAGCCTCATCGGGCTCCTGTCTCACAAAAGTAGGCCTAGTGGGCCTATCTGCTGTCCGTGAGGCTGTCCTAGGTGCCCTGCGAGATCCTACTTCACTCCTCTCGTCGTCACGATGTGGTGACTGTCTCCTCGGAGTACCCAATCTCTGAAGTGCTACAGTCAACTGTTGTAATACATCATTAGACTGCCGTTGACCTGCTCGTAAGTCTCTGAGTGCATGTAAAACCTCTGCATCGTCCTGATCTCTAGGGTTTTGAGGAATATCATTTCTAGGAACATCTGTTCTGTCAGCCATGTTTTCCGGCTGCCGGCTTGAACCCTGCTGCCTGTCAATCAGAGCTCGTCTGCGTGTGTAATACCTGTGAGACACAATCTGTTCTGGCTGCATATGACTGCTAAACCCTCAGGATGGCAAGATTTAGCTCTGATACCACAGTAGAAACCCCTTGTTTCCCCTGTTTCTGAATCTGACTATTTTTGTTTGTTTTCTGAAGTTTTTGGTTTTTTTGTGATTTTTGAGCATAAAAGTAATAATGCGATTTTGCAAAGAATTGAGAATAAATTCAATAAAAATCATTCAACTCTGTAAACTATAGAATCTATTGAGAATAGGGACGCCAGACTATCTATTATTCTTTTGAGATGATTACAATAAAGATCCAGTTACATGCAATCAAAAAGGCAACACTTTATTTGATAAAAACCTGGTTTTTCTTCAGCAATAAATGATCTTTTTGCAATGGTACGGCTGCAATGAATGCTCCCTTTCTCTTCTGTCAGATGCTCGAGAGAGGATCCCTTGGTATTTGCGCCCCAATAGATGAAACCAGATGATGAAGAAAGAAGGCGATTTGCCTTGTCTGGAAAGTACGGCTTCTTCAAAGTACGGATCTGCTGCAAGGAAGTACGGCTGTAGCAGCAGCAATAAATGCAAAGTACGGCTCTCTTAACTCCTTCCAGAACATCAATAAAAATGACGCCTCAATGTAAGAACCCTTCTGGAATAGAAATAGAATAAAAACTCTGAAGATAAATGATCTCTGAATGCTCTGTAATTTCTTCTGGATGAAGAAATCCCTCTGCCTGGCAATAAATCGGATGATATCTCACACCCTCTGAACTGCTTTCACTGGAGATGGCTCGTTCCCCAATGCTCTGAGACTGAAACCCTTGGCTTCCGTGCTCTGCTCAAGACTTGATCAATTTTCAATTCATAATAACATAATGGCTCGAATTTCCAAGCAAAGCTTATATCTCCTTTGAAAAGTGCGAATTCCTTAATAATAGGGAATCATTAAAAATTCGACATTTCTTATTTAATTCTTTCAATAGTCTCAGACCAAATTTTTCGTTATAATTTAATATCACAAATGGCCCCCTTCCATGATGGGCGACCCCTCAGCTTAAATCACTTAAGTCATAATATTAAAATATCACAACTTTATATTATATGCTCCAATTAATTAATATTTAATTATTTCAATTAAATATTAATATCTCTCTAAATATTCACCCGATGCACGAGCCGTCTGAAGCTGTCGACTAAGGAAGTGATTCTGCACGTAATCAATCCATACTGCTAAAAATAGCAGGGGTCCCATGCTGAGTGTAAGATACTGCTAAAAATAGCAACTCATGCTAGAAGTGTCTAAATGAGCCCGAACGAAAGCCAACTGATCAAGTACTGACAACTGAAGCTGAGCCAAGCTCCATCAAGACCCTCTATCCAATCTATCAGCCTACGAGGGTCACATAATAGGCTAATCCTGTGCTCTGAGAGATGTCAACTAGAAGGGGACATGACATGCATGTTCTTCTAAAATTGTTTGAAATATCCCAACCAAGATAGATGCAAATTTTCTGATTTTTTACAGCACAGATTTGTGCCCTAATTTTTTTATTTCAATTTTCTGCTCAAAACCCTAATATGCTGATGTAAATTTCTGATTCTAAACATGCATTAGCAGCAACATATAATCTTCCCAATGACATAAAATAACATAGCAGATTTGTTTAACCATAAACAAGAATGTAATCAGCACCATGAATCACCAAAATATCCATCCCAAACATGCCAAATTCTGATTATCCAAATGTTCAGTTTGCTGCTACAAATTCAGACCTAATTATGGATGCAAAATCACTATAAAATGTGCTCCAAAGATGCCCAGCAATGTACAGTAGCTTGCTGATATGAAGAAACCCCAAAACATGCAATGAAATGATGATCTATACTAACCCTAGCTGGACGAACTACTCCAGTTCACACAAATGCAAGATAAATGCAAATATATGATAGAAAATGTCTCCAAAACCCTACCACAAGGGTGCACTAGACTGCTGGTCTAAATGTAGGTCTTACAACCTTTGAAATCTTGCCAAAACTTTCCAAACTTGCCAATTTTGCCCCTCCAAAACAAAGCGCTCCTCTTGCAACTTGGGCGCTCCATCCTAGGATGAAACCCTGGGTCAAAAATACAACAAAACTGTCTTCCTCAAGTCGCTTAGGCTGATATAAAAATTTGAGCATGAAGATTTAACAAAAAACTCCATTGAAGCGCAAGTGAACCTCCGTCATGAAGTCCTTCATTGAAGAGCTAGGTTTTCGTCCAACTCCTCTATTATTCTCAAGGGTTTTCGTCCTTGGAATAGTTGCAAAATTGCAGATCGAAAAAGCAGAAATAATTCACCATGATATCTTCAAACCTCCAAATGATCATATTTATATAGCAATCACTCCTTGTTCCCCAATTAGGTCGGCCCAATTTGGGTGCCACTCTTTACCATTTAAATTTTTTGCTTTTGTTTTATTTTCAGCCCTCAACTTGGGCGCCAAACTTCTCTTTTGAATTTTTCTTTTTTATTTTATTTTTATTTCTCCTTTTGGGTGCCAACTTTATTATTTTTGTTTTCTTTTTCCCTTATACCTCCCAAAAGGGCCACCCAAGCCCAAATAAATTATCAAAAATATTTTAGGTGCCAAAATTCAAAATTGAATATTATTTTCTTCCTCCCCTTGGACGCCAATATTAAAAAATAATAAAATATTATTTTCACTTAATTTTCCCTTGTTCGCTTTCAGAAGGGACATTATAATACTCCCTTTCTAAAATTGCTTGTCCTCAAGCAATAACAAGCATACCACCTCCCAGATCCCATATCATCACACTTACCACATGCATCAAAATTGAGGAGATAGATGTACCTCAAGGAACAATCAACATCAACCAACTCTCCAACTTCGAAGGATACCCCATGAATGTGCAAGATGCCCCTCAAAGGTGCATAGAAGAACATAGCAACCCCACCTATGTTGCTGATATAAATCATAACAGCAACCTTCCAACTGAAAATCAGACCCAAGTGAGTGCCAATATCATCGCCATTGTCATATGATAGTAGAGTATCACCCATCTGTCGTTCCCCAATGATGAAGAGATGATCCAAACCTCTCCAAAACACCCAAACAGTTGTTGTCCTCCAAGTAGCTTGCAGGATTTCAATGTGCAATAGGGCAGAACAGTAATTCCTTAGCAGAGAATGGAGTGGGTCCTCATGAACTAGGGCAGGAAGGCCAAGATCTTCATGCTTTCTCCCAATGCCTATGATAGTCCATCTGGAACACAAGCATTAGTAACAGAAAACCAAACATTATAGCAATTCCTCCATACCTTGTGTCAAAGTGTAGCTTCACCTCCCGAGTATACCCAAATAAGGCAAGTGTCTCCATGGCATGCATCATGAATCTCTAAAATGGAGTAGCTACATACTCTACCAAAAAGTTATCAACATGATGAGACTCATCACAAGCAAACTCTTCAAGTGCTCCATGAATGATCAAAGACGGAACAAAATCTGCATCACCCATATCTCCATCTATATATGAAGGCATAATAATAGTGGTTGATCCACTAAGTGTGTGCTTCATCATGCCCTCCAAGTGTATGATGTGAGCCTTCAAATGGCTCTTCAAAAGAGATGACACCAAATCCTCATAAAGCAAGCTATGTGAACAAAAAAAGAATTCTGAGTCATACCTAATTTCTCTACTTGTTTGGCCACCATACAAAGCTCATTCCTCATATGTAATGTCCCCTTCCTAGGCAGTACAGTTGATTCAGGGGTTAGCCTATCATTCAAATCCTCGTAGGCTGACAGAGGTGTTTAGAGGGTCACTTGAGGCAATTATCCTGTGTTTGGGAACATTACTCTAGCAGTTGATTCAGGTTTGGGCCTTGGCAGACTCTTTTAGAGTGATTTTTAGACACTTACTATTTATAGTAAGTCAGGCAGACAAGGGTTACTATTTTTGGCAGGGCACCTGGTTCAGTTAGTCAGCTCAGTTTCGACCCAGTTTGATGAATTGATGAGCAAATAGTGATTATTTGAGGCATTTGATAATTATTAAAGGTTTATTAATTTGACTTTATAATATAAAGTCACTTCAATGAAAAAATTGAAGTAATTATTTAATGGCTAATTATAAAGTATTAATACTTTATAATAAAGAGGTGAATAATATTAAATGAGTATTTAATTACTCATCAAAAAGGGACGCCATTATTTAATGAAATTGCCTAAGTTCAAAAGAGGCGAATTTTATATTATTAAATGCATTTTAAATTGCTTTTTTGAAGGGAGTCGACTTATTGAGAAGAGATATATATTTTACAAAGACAAATCGAACTCATTCATTCATAATTATTCTAATTTGTCTATTTTTCTCTCTTAGAGCATTGGGGTTTGTGAAACAAGGGTTTCTGCAAATCATTGGATTTTGGAGAACATTCCCTCTTCAGAATCAGACATATTGAGATTGTGAGATACTAGTTGAAGCTTGTCAGTTGAGTGGCTTCATCCAGAGATCATTACAGAGCTTACTGTGGAGTTTTTTATTTAGAGTTTGGATCGATCTATCTTCCAGAAGGAGAATATTTCATTGGCAATGTTTATCCAGCAACTGGCACAAACTACAAGGCAGTAAGAAATTCTTACTTGCTGGTATAAGTCGTACTTATCACAGCTGCAAGGCCATACCATTCATATTAAGCAAGACGCCTTGCCTTTTTGCACTTTATCTTCTCTAGTGGTGGCGCCCAGACCTACAGAGGGTTTTGGAATCAATATTAAGCAGGAGAAGTCTTGATTACTAGCTGGCCGTACCAATTTGTCTTCTTTCAAGGTGGCTGCAAACTTATTCAGGTTCTTTAAATAAATAGCTTGTTTTTTTACTTGCATGATTGAATTTTGCAATTGTAATTATTCTGGAGGATCAATAAATCATCAGGCATAAGATTCTAGGCTTATTTCTATCAAATCTAGTCTTCTGGTACTTTATTTTATTTTTCCAAGCATTTTCTTGCAAAATCGCAATTTCTCTTTATCTACAAAAAAAACACAAAAAAAATCAAAAACAACGAAAACAAACAAAAACCTTGCATTCTCAGTCAGTGGTTGGGTTGAGAGACACCTGGTCTCTTACAATGGTATCAGAGCACAATTTTCCTGCCATCCTGTGCTTTTTCAGTTGCTTTTTCAATCAGATGTGTGCTTTTTCAATGCTTTTTCATGAGTAGAGACATTATCTTCTACAGTAAGGGTAGAGGAACAGGCAGAATTGAGGATTGGACAGGTCCACCTATTCCTGAAAGTGAGACAGTATCAGGGGTTCTAGGTATTCACAGATCCAGCTCCAATAGCAGTGAAAACAGTGTCACTACACTAATGGTAGATCGTGAGATTCCTACAGAGGTACACAGGGATCCAGGGAAAGAGCATGTCGAAGGTGAGATTTCTGATGATGAGTTCAGGCGCAAGCATGATAATATGATGGACATGATGTCTCAGTTGATGGGCACGATGAGGCAGTATACTCCGCCTCAGTAGCACTGCTTTCAGATAGGACAGACGAGCGGGACTGCAGGCATAGACCAGCTACTAGTGTCAGTACAGCGACAGTCGTCACCTATCTTGCATGAGCGTAGGCCGGGACAACCTACATTTATATCTAGAGAGGCACCTTCGACGCCGGAGTCAGAGCAGCAGGGTCACCAACCTGAGTTTCATCCACATCATGGCATGTCCGTGGCAGATGTGACCAGATTCTTTGGAGAGTACTCGACATTGGCACCTGAGATCAGGCAGTCTTTGTCTTTTCATGAGTTTATGGATGTGCATAAACCCAGAGGAGGAGGTAGGTTTGACGGCAAAGCTCCTCAGCACCAGCAACCACAGCCACAGGTGATTATCTTGCCTTACTATGATGGCTCAGATAAGAGTTCAGCGAGGTCTTGGGTACAGAAGTTAGATAATTACCTATCATTGAGACCTATGCAGGAGAACGGGGCCATTAAGTTTGCTACACTACATCTTGATGGGTTGGCGCATGACTGGTGGCATCATGGCATGTACACACTTGCTCATCACGCAATTACCACCTACCAGGAGTTCACAAGCAGGCTCATAGAGCGTTTTGACAAAAAGGATCTAGAACTTTATTTCAGGGAGCTAGCTCAGCTCAGACATACAGGTAGTTTGGATTCCTACATCGGTGAATTTCAGAGGGTTGCAGTCACGGTGACAGGTATTTCAGAGAGGAGACTTGTCATTCTCTTCATCGAGGGATTATATGAGCCGATGAGAGGTTGGGTCAAGGCATTTGATCCTCCTACTCTTCAGGAAGCCATGAGGAAGGCATGCAGTATGGAGCTTGCAGCACCTCGCAGCAAGTTCTCTTCAGGCTCAACACCTTATACGAGGCCTAATAGATCATTTGACAAGAATAGATCATTTGATAGGAAGAAGGATCCACCGGATCCTAAGAAAAGAAATGCACCACCATTTGACAGGGAAACATTGAACGATTTACGCAAGAAAAAGTTGTGTTTTTGGTGCAAGGCACCTTATGATGAAAAGCATGTATGCCCTCTTCATCCTAAAGTGAAAAATAACCAGATGGAGTGGTTTTATGAGGGTGAAGAGCAATCTGATCTGTCAGACCAGCCAGCTGATTCAGAGCGTTCAGATGATGAAAGGTCTGAAAATGAGGGAGGAAGGAAGTTACAGGAGGCACATTTGACTAGTCTTCAGAGAGATGGATCTTTTAGGCTACATGGGCTCCTAGCAGGTCAGAAAGTGATCACTCTACTTGACACTGGTGCTACTCATAACTTTATAGATGCACGATTGGTAGAGAGACGAGGCATACAGACAGAGGAGTTTGAGGGTATTCGAGTCAAGGTGGCTGATGGGTACACCCTCACATGTGATAGAAGGATAACAAATCTTCCGATGCGGCTAAACAACTATGAGTTCAAGGCTGAATTCTATGTTGTTAATATGGGAGATACTGATGTGGTACTTGGGATGGCATGGCTTCACGATTTGGGTGAGTTCACACTCAATTTTCGGGACATGGAAATGAAGTTCAAGATGAACGGGAAACCACGTCATAAAAGCCATCAGAGAGAGTAATCTGAGAGTGGTATCTTTCAGACGGATGGAGAGACTCATTCGTCATGATATGGTAGATTGGGCCGCAGAGTGTATGTTGTTACTGTTGACGTGATTTTCGTGACCACACCAACACAGAATAAAGTCGCTGTCATGTCCCCTTCTCAGTGACATCTCTCGGAGCACAGGATTAGCCTATCATACGACCCTCGTAGGTTGATAGACTGGATAGAGGGTCACATTGGAGCTTGGCTCAGCTTCAGTTGGCAGAGTTTGATCAGTTGGCTTTCGTTTGGGCTCGATCGGACATTTCTTGCAGAAGTTGCTATTTTTAGCAGTTCTTGGCAGTCAGCATGGGACCCCTGCTATTTTTAGCAGTATGGATTGTTGGTGTTCAGAATCACTTCAGTGTTCGTCAGCTTCAGACGGATCAGGCATCGGATGAGTAATGAGAGAGAAATTAATATTTAATTGAATTAATTAAATATTAATTGTTTGGAGATTATAATATAAAGTTATAATATTTAATTATAACTTAAGTGATTTTTATTAAGGGGTCGCCCATCATCAGAAAAGGGGCCAAATTGGCGATTATATTTAATTGTAAAAATTGCATTTGAGACTATGGAAATATTAAAAGAAATAAGAAGTCGAATTTTTAATAATCCCTATTATTGTGGAATTCGCACTTCTCAAGGATATTATGCAATTGCATTGGAAATCGAGCCATTATGTGATTATTGATTTTGGAAATTGATCAAGTTTGGTCTGAGCAAGAAGCTTTAGGGTTTCAGTCTCAAATTCCTTGGGGAACGAGCCATCTCCATTGGAAGCAGTTCAGAGGGTGTGAAATAACCCCTGATTTATTGCCAGTTGTGAGATTTCTTCATTCAGAAGAGATTACAGAGCATCATAGCGGTTCAAACTTCAGAGTTTTTGACAGGGGTTTCATTCAAAAGTCAGTTGTTCATCAAGGCGCCTATTTCATTGATAACAAGGAATTTATCAGAGAGCCGTACATTTATTAATTGTTGTTTCTGACACAGCCGTACCTGTACCAGGCCGTACCTTTCTGTATACTAGCCGTACCATTTAAAGGAAGCCATCCTCCTGTTTCAGAGCAAAACGCCTTCACCTGTGACAGGCAGACATCATTACCAGGGGCGCAGATTCTTAGTAGTAGTGGATTCTATTCTCAGGCGCAAGAGAAAGCAACCTATCATCTCAGCCGTACCAGCTACAGCAGATCATTTATTGCAGCCATATTGCCAAGT
The DNA here is from genome assembly GCA_007258455.2 of Sequoia sempervirens. Taxonomy (NCBI): domain Eukaryota; kingdom Viridiplantae; phylum Streptophyta; class Pinopsida; order Cupressales; family Cupressaceae; genus Sequoia; species Sequoia sempervirens. The sequence continues at coordinate 29,096,734 of VDFB02000020.1, forward strand.
TCTTTAATAAAGTTTCATTGCTTTTTGCTTGCATGCAACTGGATCCTATATGTATTCATCTCAGAAGAATAAATAATAGATTGTCTTCAGTATTTACCCTAAATACTATTGTTATCGGAGTAGATTATTTTTTATTGAATTTATTTTCAATTCTTTGTCAAAATCGCAATTTTCATTTATTGCACAAAAACCCAAAAAAAACAATCAAAAAACGCAAAACACAGAAAAATCAGTCAGATTCAGGAGAACGGGGAAACTAGGGTTTCTACAGTCACCAACGGCTACTCTATCCTCTCTTGAACAAAGTTTCCTGCATGCTAAGATTGCGAGATAGATCATGCATTTAACTCCAAGGTTCCTTTAGTGCGAATAGTCTCAATTGGCTTGATGTGATTTTGCTGGTATTTCAAGGGACTTACACAATTGTTCGACAGTTGACAGCAGACAGTAGACTAAGGGCTTTCATGCAATTTGGATGATTTGGCAAGTGAGCGCAAGTTTCTTAATTCTAACCAGAAATGAACTGAATTTAAAAGAGTGTAGGGCCTAAGAAGTTTATGTTCTATCTAAATGCAAGATATGTGGAGTTCGACTTCAGCAGACTTCAACCGGATTTTACCTAGCCTCGCATCGGACAGCTTCAACAAAATTGGTGCAATCTTCAGAGGAGTAACGAAGAATATTCAGATTATAATTCAACATACATGTACCATCACAATGATGCATACAAGCATACGAACCACAATCGAAATTAAGTTTGTAAAAATTTCCAGTCGACCACGCAAGGCAAACTCACCATCAACAAGTTGCTAGTGGTATGGATAAAGAGAAGCTACTTCGATCAAACACCGCAAATCCACAATTACTAAGTACTTGCATGAAATGAAATCTACTTTACTTTAAGCTACTTCAAGTTGCTAAGTGAATTGGAAGGACGAAGAAGCCTCGACAACTACTCATAACAAAGAAGAGATCACCATCAATGAAAAATTCTTTTATTATGAAAGCATACACGACAACTTCTTACAAAGTGTTCAAAGGGAAGACTTTCCTTCCTTTTCAATCTAAACTACTCTACTTTCTACTCTATCAATTTCTCTCTACTCCTTCTCTGCTATCCTAACTCTGTTCTAATTCTAATTCTAATGAGATACAAATGAGGGGGACTCCCCCTTTTATAGTTGGCCAAGTCCAACGGACGGCTCAGATTACAATCGGCTGGATGGCCCAGATCGTGCCACCTCAGCCCTAAACAAGATTCGCCCTAAAAACCACCACAAAGGAGAGGGGTAATAAATGAGCCATTAATGTCCACCATCCTTCTAGAAGATTCCCGTTTGTAGACGTGTTCACACTGTTCTTGATCTTCTTCTTGACGTTGTTCTTCAACTTCTTCTTTGTCACTTGAGTTATACTAAGTCTCAACACTTAGCCAATTTTCGCAACTTTTCTTCCTTCGAGGTTGAAATGTAGTCTTGGAGTATTTGCTTCACCACTTCAGGTCATCACCGCTTGGTCTTGACGTTCCTCCTGCAAAACAAGCAAGGAGAAGAGAATTAGAACATTTCATAATATAAATTCAACTTACTTACCAGGATTTTCACGCTCTAACTTCCAAGCGTTCATCGTCTTTCTTCTAACAAACTTCATCCTCAAATTCTTCATGCCTTAGCCAAATTTCCAACCCATCTTGCATTCTGCCTGGGCATACTTCACTCTGACATTTCATCCAACTCAGGCTCGAGAAAAATGCTTTCATCAGGAATTCGATCAAAAATCATCTAGGCGATCATTTTCAAATTCATCGGCCAAGGCAATTTATGTCAACAACACATTTTATTCCATGCCTTAGAAATTTTTTTAAATTTCCCTTAAGAAATTCATCAACCTGGTGCCCATCAAAAATCTCCATCCTGAAGGCCTTGACGAACTGTGGAAGACTTTAAAATCAACTTCTCATCGGAGATCTTCAATACCCAGAAGAAAATTTTCTTCAGAATTTGTCAAATTCATGGGTATACAATGAACGGGTTCATTTGATTTTTCTTGAATTTTGAACCTTGGAAAAATAAATTTATTCCTGTTCTTCACATCTATGAGTATTTCTTGTTGCTCTACTTGAAAATATTTTATCAACCTGTACAGCTGGCATCCTCCGACTTCATCTCCAACAATTTTGCTCACATTTTGAGAAATTTGATCACCCTCCATAAGAGTTAGGCATTTTTCTAAGGAAGAACATTTTGTGCCTTAGAAAAATTTAAGTTACTTAGCATTTTGAAATTTTTCCTTAGGAAATTTTTTTTTTTGTTCATCTTCAATCACTCTACCTGTGGTGAGGAAAATTTTATCAACTTCACTTAGAAAATTTTCCCCGAAAGCACATCATGGAGGATTTTAATTTCAACGCCCTCTATATTTATTCATCCCCTGGCAATTTCCAACGCCTTAGGAAAATTTTATTCACCACCTTGGACGCATTTGATACTTCATTAGGAATATCCAACCTGCCAAGCAATATTTTCTCTCATCAATTTTATTTCACCACCCTTCGACCATGCTTCACCCTCAAGACCTATCTTTTACATGGCGCATATTACATGCCATATAGAAATTTCAAATTTTAACGCCTAATACTTATCTCCCCTTTTACTTCATCCTTTGGCGCATTTCACACTTGAAGAGGATGGAATATTCAACACCACCCTTAACCTCTTCTTGTTCTTGGCGCATTTGAGAGGGTGAGAGGGATTTCAAATTTCCAACGTCTTCTTTTGACTTGTTGACTCCCCCCTAGCTTGGAATGATATGGGCGCATTTGAGCATGTGTACAAGATAAACTTTTCAACGCCAAGCTTTGACTCTTCAACTTCCTTGTTTTGTCCTTACATGGCCTCATTTGGGCGCATTTTGGGCATGTATGAAGGATGAAACTCCCAACGCCTCTTTGACCATTTTGACCTCTTGTGAACTTGGGCGCATTTTGGCATATGTGCAGGACGAGTTTCTAACTTAGAGAATTTTTAGCATCTTGCTTTCAAGGTGGGCGCATTTAGCCTATGCTGAAGGATGAAACATTTTGACTTCTTTGACTTTCTCTCAAGATGGGCGCATTTTACCATAGGAGGAGGATATTGCTTGATACTTAGAAAATTTTCATGCTTGGCTCTTGCAGCTAGGCACATTTTGCCATGTGAGGTGGATGAGAGTTATACTTAGCCACTTTTCTTGCCCTCGCCTTAGATTTTCTTCTTGGGCACATTTGGCATAGGGAGGTGGATGAAATTTTAACTTAGAATATTTTCTTCACATTCCCAAGGCAAGTTGGGCGCATATGGAGGCATGAGCAGGATATCTTCACCACTTAGAAAATTTTCAATCATGCCTGTGAGGAGGGCGCATTTTGGGGTAGCTGCAGGATAAACTCATGCCTTAGTCACTTTTTCTTCATCTTTGCCAGCTTCTTCATGCCTTACTATAAATAGTAAGCCTTTCAATTCTCATACTTCGGAAGCTTAGATTGCCTTGAGATTTTGAACACTGGGTCCTCACGACTTCATCAACTTGTTGACACAGCTATTCTGAGTTGACCTGCTAAAAATAGCATATTTCTGGAGGTGGTTTGCTATTTATAGTAACTGCCTGCTTTTGATACCTCCACAACTCTGTTTGATTTGAAATTCGAATGACGTGCTCCTCACCACGTGACCTGCCTGCTGACACTGGCGCATGCGGCCGATTTGCTATTTTTAGCCTGTTTCAAAAATGACTTACTATAAATAGTAAGTGCTTCGTTTGTCTTCAAATTTTACCAGCAGATAGCCTGGAAGATGCTGATTGCGGTGGTATACACCGGTTTTCGAAAATTCTGACTTTTTACCCCTCTTTTCGGGCCCCGAAGCTGGAAACCCTAATTCATCTTGCATGCATATCAAATGACCTCTATTTGTTCTCGTTTCTATTGCATTCCGATCAGCTCATGATTTTGAAGTGCTGGGAAGCGACTGCCGGGATGCATCTGCTAAAAATAGCAAGTTCCTTAACAAGTGATCATCCCCGTTTGCATGTCACGTCACTGCGAAGCTCTCGAAAAACCCATAAGGAATATGCAAACATGCAAAGAAAACCCTGACATGCAAACCCTAAAAATAGCCTCGGAAGGCTGAACTCTGAAATTCATTATCTTGCTTTGCATGTTATATCGCCGCGAAGGTCTCTGAAAACCCAGAAGGAATCTTCAAACATGCACTAAAAATCTCTTCATATAACCCCTAAAATTTGCTCTGGAAGCTGGACTGGTAAAAATAGTAAGTCGCCCGTTTTCACTCAAATTTTGCCCGTGAGCAGCTTGATATGTTCTGAAGGTAGTGCAACTGTTAAAACTTCAAAAATACTGAGGAAATGCTCTGAATTGCACACTTACTAAAAATAGTAAGTTGCTGGAATCTGATGAGATTTCAATGGGAACTTGCTGGAAGCATGCTGACATCAATGTTAATCTCTGTTTTCAATTTGTTCACATCATTTGACCCCAAATTGGCAAGGAAGTTCAAAACCCTAATTTTCAGACTTGGCCAAAATTCACGTTTAAACTCAATGACAGGCACAACCCCGGAAAAGCAGACCAGAGAAAAGAGACAGAAAGAGAGAGAGACAAAACCAAAGCCAAAAGACCAGAATGGAGCAAAAATTAGGGGTCCCCATTTTGAATGGGGCGATGTGTGAAAAGGTCACAACAGTTACCAGCACAGCAGGAGCAGCAGAAGGTTGAGTACCATCCTGACATTCAGATACTAAGGACTAAACACTCTAAAGTGTTTAGTGATATTCCACCTGGCAAGCCTCCAAACAGGGGCAGCGAGCATATTATCGAGTTGGAGGAGGGCGCAAAGCCCATTATGATCACACCCTACAGACATCCGAAACGCCTCAAGGATGAGATAGAGAAAACAATCAGTGAGTTGTTGGCTATGGGACATATCAGACCTAGCAAGTCACCTTTTGCTTCATCAGTTGTATTGGTGAAGAAAAAGGATGGATCACTTCGGATGTGTACAAATTACCGCCAGCTCAATAAGAGAACAATCAAGAACAGGTACCCTATACCCCGCATCGATGAGTTGATTAATGAGTTGCACGGTGCTATCTTCTTCACGAAGATTGACTTGAGATCCGGGTACCATCAGATTCGGATGAGGGAGCAGGACATAGAGAAAACCGCTTTCAGATGCCATTGCGATCACTTTGAGTTCTTGGTTATGCCATTCAGTCTAACCAACGCCCTTGCTACCTTTCAGGCTACAATGAACAAGGTCTTTAGTTCTCAGCTACGGAGATATGTGTTGGTCTTCTTCGATGACATTCTGATTTACAGTCGGTCATGGGAGGAGCATTTAGCTCACTTGGATACAGTTCTGGGTATATTGGTTGAGGAGTCCTTGTATGCCAAGGAGTCCAAGTGTGAGCTAGGCATGGCTGAGTTGTTGTATCTTGGGCACATCATCAGTGCCAAGGGAGTCAGTATGGACCCTGAGAAGGTTCGAGCTATAGTAGAGTGGCCAGTACCAGAGAACCTTACCCAGCTCAGAGGATTCATTGGGTTATGTGCTTTTTACAGACAATTTGTTAGCGGGTTCTCACGTCACGCCGCACCCCTTACTGATTTGACAAAGAAAGGGGCATTTGCTTGGTCACTGCAGGCTCAGGAGTGCTTTGACAGGTTTAAGGTGATTATGACTTCATGTCCAGTGTTAGCATTACCAGACTTCACGAAGTCATTTGATTTGTATTGTGATGCCTCAGGAGAGAGCATTGGTGCCATTTTGATGCAGGAGAGAGCATTGGTGCCATTTTGATGCAGGAGAGACATCCTATTGCTTTTGAGAAGCTTAGGGGTCCTGAGAGATTTTATAGCATCTATGACAAGGAGATGTTAGCCATTATGCATGCTTTAGCTAAGTTCAGGCAATACTTGGTGGGCAGCAAATTCAGTGTGCGTACAGATCATAACAGCCTGAAACACTTCCTTGGACAGCGAGACCTAAATGAAAGACAACAAAAGTGGGTCAGCAAACTACAATCATATGATTTTGACATCACCTTTATTAAGGGGAAGCAAAATGTTGTAGCTGATGCATTGTCTCGCAGACCTCAGTTGTTTGCTATGGCACAGATCTCTGAGGATTGGAGGCACCGGATTATTGCAGAGTATGCTAAGAACCAATGGGCTTCTAGCATAGTTAATGGGACAAAGCAGGATAGTAGGTACATCGATGTGAATGACTTGATAATTTACAAGGGGCCGATTTTTCTGGTTCCTGATTCAAAGTTGAATGATACAATTCTGAGAGCCTTTCATGATCTTCCTATGGCGGGCCATCCCGATTATTTCAAAAGATACAAGTTGGTATGGGAACGGTTTACTTGGAAAGGGCTAAAGACTGATGTTCTTCGGTATGTACAAGAGTGTTCTATTTACCAGCAGAACAAATAGGAACACACATATCCTGCTGGATTGCTTTAGCCACTTCCGATACCTGACAGGAAGTGGGAATGCCTATCAATGGACTTTATCACGTGGTTGTTGATCGGCTGACAAAATATGCACACTTCTTTTCGATCACCACTACATTCACAGCATCGTAGACTGCAAAGCTCTTCTTCAAAGAGGTATTCAGGTTACATGGTTTTCCTCGAACCATAGTCACCGATAGAGACAGTCGGTTCATGAGCAACTTTTGGCAGGAGTTGTTCAGACTTTGTGGGACCGAACTGACACCTAGTACCAGCTACCATCCACAGACAGATGGACAGACGGTTTTGTCAATAAGTGGGTGGAATGATATCTGCGCAATTATATAGCTGGACAGCAGAGAGCTTGGGTGAGGTGGATATACCTCTATGAGTATTGTTATAACTCTACTCACCACATGACTATACAGATGATGCCCTTTATGGCATTGTACGGGTATGAGGCGCCCAACCTTTTGGATTTGGTGTTGAGTGATAGCAGAGTGCCTAGCGCAGGTGATATGATACAGGATCAGCAGGATATTTTGAGGTCTCTCAGAGACAATATTCAGCGGGCACAGAATCAACAAAAGCAGTATGCTGATCGGAAAAGGGTTGAGCATTCTTTTGCAGTGGGTGACATGGTGTATCTCATGTTACAGCTGTACCGTCAGTCCACTCTGCGGAAGAGTGGTGCAGAGAAGTTGAAACCTCGTTACTATGGTCCATTTCGAGTCATCAGACGAGGTGAAGTTGCATATGAGGAGTTGGATTTCTGGGAGAATGGCGGGGTTCTAGCGTGTTCCGTTTCACGCTGAAGAAGCGTTGAATTAAATTATCTGATTCCTCTCGATCTGCCACCCTTGATATGAGGGAAGTTGATATTAGTAGTGCCCGAGGCCATCCTTGATGTTAGAGAGAGACACCTTCAAAGGCGGGTCATCAGAGAGTATTTGATAAAATGGAGAGACTTGTCGGTTGAGGATGCTACATGGGAGTCGGAGGATATCTTACAGCATCCGGAGCTGAGATTGCTTGAGGACAAGCAATTTCAGGGAGGGCGGACTGTAATGTTCCCTTCCTAGGCAGTTCAGATGATTGAGGGGTTAGCCTATCATTTTGACCCTCGTGAGGTATTGAAGGTGTTTAGAAGGAGTCACTTGAGGTAGTTATCACGTGTTTAGAACATTACTCCAGCAGTTGATTCAGGTTTGGGCATTGACAGACACTTATAGAGTGATTTTTAGACACTTACTATTTATAGTAAGTCAGGCAGATAGGGGTTTATATTTCCGGTAGGGCACCTAGTTTAGTTGGTCAGCTCAATTTCGATCCCGTTTGATGATTTGATGAGCAAACAATGATTATTGAGGCAATTGATAATTATTAAAAAGTTTATTAATTTGATTTTATAATATAAAGTCACTTTAATGAAAAATTAAAGTAATTATTTAATGAAAAATTATAAAGTATTAATACTTTATAATAAAGAGGTGAATAATATTAAATGAGTATTTTATTACTCATCAAAAAGGGACACCATTATTTAATTGTTCTGCCTAATTCAACAAAAGGTGATTTAATTAATATTTTAATGCTCATTACTTGCTTTTTGAGAAGGGGTCGACTTATTGAGAAGAGATATATATTTTACAAAGACAAATCGAACTCATTCATTCATGGTTATTCTAATTTGTCTATTTTTATCTCTGAGAGCATCGGGGTTTGTGAAACAAGGGTTTTTGCAAATCATTAGATTTTGGAGAGCGTTCCCTCTTGAGAATCAAACATATTGAGACTATGAGATACCAGTTGAAGCTTATCAATTGACTGGCTTCATCCAGAGGTCATTACATAGCTTACTGTCGAGTTTTTATTCAGAGTTTGGATTGATCTATCTTCTAGAAGGAGAATATTTCATTGGCAGTGTTTTATCCAGCAATTGGCACAAACTTCAAGGTAGTACATAATTCTTTATTTGCTAGTATAAGCTGTACTTATCACAATTGCAAGGCCGTACCATTCATATTAAGCAAGACGCCTTGCCTTTTTGCACTTTATCTTCTATAGTGGTGGTGCCCAAACTTACAGAGGGTTTTGGAATCAATATTAAGCAGGAGAAGTCTTGATTACTAGCTGGTCGTACCAATTTGTCTTCTTTCAAGGTGGCTGCAAACTTATTCAGGTTCTTTAAATAAATATATTGCTTTTTTACTTGCATGATTGAATTTCACAGTTGCAATTATTTTGGAAGATCAATAAATCATCTGGCATCATATTTTAGGCTTATTTCTATCAAATCTAGTCTTCTAGTATTTTATTTTATTTTTCCAAGCATTTTCTTGCAAAATCGCAGTATCTCTCTTTATTGCAAAAAACCACAAAAAAATAAAAAACATCGAAAACAAACAAAAACCTTGCATTTCAGTCAGTGGTTGGGTTGAGAGACAGTCGCTACGGCATATACCACCTACTTTAGTTTTTACCTCTCATGAAATGTTGTACTAGCTTGGCCCTCTTGTGTCTTGGACACACAAATAAGACCTCATGTTTCTCTCCCAAATGAGAGTGCCAACAATGAGAGAAGACTTCTTACCATTGTTGTACCCCAAAATTAAAATTTTTTGTTACACTTAGATATTTTGAAGAAATGAGTAAAGAATCTTGTCAAATCGATCAAAAGGTCAAAATTTAGCAGGTGTATGTCTTTATGAGGTTAAAATTTTCAATTTACGGCCGATGGAGTACGCGCTAAGAGCGACAATCTACAAAACCCAAATCCTCAGTTTTCATCCCTAGAATTTGGAAAAGCTGCTATTTTAGAAATTTTCTAAAATTAGTAGCGTTTTTGGGTTTTAGGAACCTCTCCAAAGCGGATCTTGTAAAATTTTCTAAAATAGAAAGTTGATGCGGCCGAGTCGGCGGTTTGATTGGTTCAAAATCTCGTCAGAGTATCGGTACAGTGCAATAGAATCTAAAAATGATCGGTTTGCCCCTCTCACGGGTCTATTCACCTTTTTGAAGCGTGCGGAGCTCTGAGGTCATCAATGGAGATCAGTCGGCTGCCAGGCGTCAGATCCAACGTTCGAGGTATTCGACAGAAGATGAAATGATGAACATGCACGAAGAACGAGGAAGAAAATTGAAAACTCATGAAAATTTTCTAACACTGGCAAGTTTGGGCGGCCCAGTTGAAGAAAGGCGCCCACCTTTTTAGGGCATCAAATGTCAAATTTAGGGTTTTCACATCCAGTCAAACTTATTCAATTTTCTGCCAGCTCCGTGATGGATTCAGCGGTACAGTTATCAGATTACTCGGTCATCCGGAATTCAGCGCCGAACAGGAGGTTTCAAACTGAAGTCAACGTGAAGAATTTGGAAAAGATTACAAAATTGACTAAGTGTTGAAAGTTTGGGCGCCCCAGTTGAAGAAGGGCACCCAACTTTTTGGAGGGGTAAATTCAGCAGCCATGATCCAAAAGTTTGCTCAATCTTTTCAGATTCCGCCCAGCTTCGCGATGCCTGTCTTCGTCAGCATTATCAACTGGTCGTCTTCCGGCAAATTCAAATCAAAGACGAAGGTTCAGAGTGAAGGTTTCAAACTTGAAGTTGAAAATTACAAAAAATGGTTAAGTCTGGGAAGAATGGGCGCCCCAGGTGAAGAAGGGCGCCCAAGTTTTCAAAGGCCCAAATGAATGAACTTGCAGATGTGTGTCTAATGAAATCTCTTCGCAGTTGATCCAGCTTTCCAGTGAGACATTCAGCACGTCAATCGGAGTTCGCAGTCACCAGATACGAAGAGCTAAAAGTGGGGTCCGACAAAGGCTGAGAACCAAAATTCAGAAGCAAACACAGAAAATCAAAAAATAAAACTAACTCTGGTGAGAGTGGGCGCCCCCAGTCAAGAAGGGCGCCCAAACTTTTGGAAGCCTTAAACTCACTTTTGGGCAAAGTTCATTCCACAAGACCCCTCTTCATTCTTTGTCAGCTTCGCGATGAGTATAACATCCAGTCAATCCGACGCCCGAAGCTCCAGATCCGGTGAGATCGTCTGTAGAAGAGGATTTAATGAAGAAATTTGAAGATCAGAAAAATGGCTATCTCTGGGAGAAATGGGCGCCCATGGAAGGAAAAGGCTCCCATGAATTTGGAGGTCGAGATGAAGTCATTCGCCAGAGATGCCTCCAGAACTTCTTTCTCAGTTTCAGTCAGGCTCCGCCGTGAAACCTTCAGCTCGCCTGTCGGATCAATCTGTCAACGGGAAATCAGAGGCGAAGTAGCATGTCAAAATGAGGGAAAGTTGAAAATGTTAAAATTTTGGCTAACACTGGAAGAAGTGGGCGCCCCAGGTGAAGAAAGGCGCCTAAATGTTCATGCCTTAGAAATTTTTGAGGTTTTCAAAATTTTCAAAATGTGCAAGTGGAGAATGGCGTCCAAGTTCAAGAAAGCTGAGTTCTAGGGTTTTGGAAATAAAAGCAAAGAAAGCAAAACCTAACCCAAAGCCCTAAAGTCTATTTAACATCATTCTTTCATGTATTTTTCTTTATTTTTGTAGGTAGCATCCAGAGGAGAAAGTTGGAGCAGCAAGTTTGAAGAATTTTTTGTGATTCAAGAATCCACCCTTGCTGGTTTTACATCAGATTTTTCAGACCAGCAAGCATAAACCCTTGCTTTTCCAAGTTTTTTCTTCAGAAGATCAAATTTTTCAAGCAGAAGGCCAAGGCTTTCAATTTTTCTACCATCTGGGTCTTTTTGCCTCAATCTTCTGAAGAATTTTTCAAGAACTTCATCAAGTTGCAGCAAGTGCTTTTATTTTGCATGTCAGTGAAAACCTCAGTGCATTCAAATTTCAACCATCTGGGTCCTTTCCAATCAGTCTTCTGAAGAAAACCCATATCGCAGCTTTTTTTTCAGAAAAATTTCAAAATCTAGGGTTGGCTGCTTTTTCGATCAAACGTCAGGGTTTTGCAAATCCAATCAACTGGGTCCATTTCTAATCTTGTTATGAACAAAACCCAAATGCTTTTTAGGAAAAATTGAAGAAATTAGGGTTTGCTGCTTTTAGACAAAATTCAAAATTTTCAAAAACGAACGATCTGGGTTGTCTTGCATCGATATTCTGAACAAAACCCATATCTCAGAAAAATTTCTCAAAAATTTGTCCATTGGAGCACAAAATCAGCATTCTAAAAATAGAAATTGTTCAAGACTTGTCTGAACCAAGGCGAGTTTATAGTCATTCTTCGAGTTTTCCGAAATGGAGTTAATAATTCCTAATGCTTTCAAGTCCGGACCGGCCTCTTCACAATTATATCAAACAAATGGCATGTAATTTTGCATCAAGGTCAAGCCGGTAACTGGACGCATATGCCCGAGAGAGCGCCATGTTTTCATGCCAAAACCCATGAGAGGATAATCTGGCACCACCGCCTGCCGCACAAAAGCGGGTGGCCGAAGCTCTTCTTTTCATCAGTCAAGATCATTCTAGAGTCGGGCTTAAGGAGGTGCAAAATCAGTTCTAGAGTGTTGTTCACAATTGCAGTCCAGTTGGCGAAAGAATAGGCCATATTTCAGTGATGTCAGCAAAGTTCGATAAAGCGGCCAATGAGGTTGAAGATTTCCTGAGATCTATTGCAAATGCTGAAGATATTCTTGAAAAGCGGTGCTTTGCTATTGATGGCATAGATGCACCGAACCGGGACACAATCTCTAACTTTCTAGCGGATGTGATCGAGCTTTAAAGCATCTTTCTTCTAGAAGCTTTCTTTCCCGCTTTCTTTCTATTCTTGGAATAATCCTTATCCATTCTTTGAGGATAGAAAGAAGATAAGATGTAATAGTTGGCGTTTCCCGCTTTTTTCTGCTTTCTTAGGGTTTTATCTTTTTAGATTTAGTAATAAAGCTTGCTTGCTGAGCAAGCCCTAGATTGTGAAAGCAAGGAGATTTTAGGGTTCCCTACTCCCTACTTCTATAAATAAGAGTCCTTTGCTCATTTAGTTTCTTTAACCGTGCTAGTGAGAACAAAACGCTGAGCCTATTGTGCCTTCTATTTGTTGCTCAAGTATTGTTCATTTGTGTTGTGATAAGCAAATTGTTGAGCCTCTTTAGCCAACAAGGAGTTAGTGTGATTGTTGTTTTCTATTGTGTTAAGAATAAGTTTGTAAGCCTCCTTAGCTGCAATTTCTTATTCAAGGCATGTTAGAAGTGAGCTTTGTTTCAAAGATTTGAGTAATAAAATCATGAGCCTCTTTTGCCTTGGTCCAAAATCTCAGATTTCCGTTATCTATGTTCTACTTTTATGATCTTTATTTCAGCTTGCAGTGAAGTGTGTAGGTGTTCGTTGAAAGAGAGATTATTTAAGTATTTTTGTCAGAAAATCTACCTTGTTAATTTCTAACTTCTCTTGCTCTGCTATTACTTGAGAGGTTAGGAACGTCTTTAGTTTAAGTTAGTCGTAGTTGAACTTCTTATATCAGAAAATCTCAGCTGCGGCGTTTGTGTTTAAAAAACCTTGTGCTCTAAGCTGATCAAAAAGATAGGCAACTTAGTTTTAGTTTACTTTCTTTCAAACACCATCAGCAAGAGGGAGCTTCCCCTCCTAATTTGAAGAGCAGTTTATCTGTGCATAGCTGTCCGTTTTCAAATCCGCATTCCAGAGGTGCGAATTTAAACGCCAACAACTATCATCCTCATGAGTAAGAGCAGCCAACTCAAGTTTATGCAAAACCCAAAGACTACTGTTCCAAATCAAAAAATCGGAACAGTTATCATACCTTTCCATAGTGTATTCATTTCAATTTGCATCCATGATGTGTGCCACAAGTCTTGAAAGTAGGGCAGCCTCATGCTTCACCAAAGAGTCATCCATATGATGAGATTGTGTCTTATCACAAGTAAACTCCTCAAGTTCTCCATGAATGGCCAAAGGCTCAACCAAATCTAAACCACCAATGTCTCCACCTATACATGTATACATCACATCGTTGGCTGGTCCAAAAGGTGTATGCTCAACTATCCCATCCACATCTATGATTTGAGCCTTCAGTGGTTTCTCTAGAAGAGGTAACTCATGATCCTCATGATGTAAACTATGTGTACAAACAAAATTTTCTGAATCATACATCTTTTCATGTTCACCCAAATCTAAATGTTCTTCCTCCTTGCTGACCTCAAGAGGCTCATCCCCCGCATGCTGAACCCTTACGCATTCCTCCTTTGGAAGAAACAGTGATCTAAGATATGATTCCCTTTGTTGCCTTGCATGATCTAGATGATTGCAACATTCTTTGACCTCCTATAGGTGCTGTCTTGTTTGGGCAGCCAACATTTTCACTCTCCAAGCTCTTTGCAACCACCCTTCACACATATCTTATGTCTTCTTCACATCTTCCATAGTATGGTATACAAAATCAAAACCTTTGTGGCTTGAATCCACAATACATTCCTTATATTTGACACTCACATCTTAAGTGCCAACATTGGGAGATCCCTCAACACCATTCCCCTCATGTGACATGGCTGCTATCTCATGGTTATGCACAGAAATATGACTGCTGTCATAAAACAAAAAATTAGAACTTACATTATACCTCTTTGTAGTGCCTTCAAGGGACTCAAACAAGTCTTCATCCTTTGCTAATTGCCCATCGTCAAGTGCTGGTCCAATAGATGTATCTAGCTGAAAACCAAGTGTGCCACTTGTCATGTGGCTGCAAGATATATCTATTAAAATAATATTTACTAATTATTTATTTAATGCTCAACATTGTATTATATTGTAATTTTGATGATAAGATCGTTTATTCAATCTTCTAAAGTTTCGTTTTAGAAACTTGCTAATTTTGTAAATTTGTAATCTATTTATGAAGCTTTGCTTCCTGTAAATAATTCATTTGAATATTTCAAATTCGTGTGTTCTTGCTCTTTTTACATGGTATCAGAGCGAGTTCATTCTGGGCGCCAATTTTTTTCAGATTTTTTTTGAAGAAAAAATTAAAAAAAAATCGTGTTATTTTGATACAACCCTCTTGTTGAAAGAATCACGTTCTTTTTGCTTGGTTCTAGAGAAAATCGCATCTGGCTACAAATCGTGATATTTCTCTTAAAAACGTGACCTTTCATAATCACAACTTGTTCTTTATCTAATATTGGCGGAGTTCAAGGGTTTTTCTGGCCACAATTTTTGTTTTCACATCTCTGAAATATCCTTCTTTTCTACACGAGACCTCCTTCTATCATGTTTTGTGTGGTTTTTGTGGGTTTCTGAAGCACGTCTTTGCGCTTTCCTTCTGGGCATGATTTCCTTTCTTCCTTGGGCGCGTGATTAAACCCTTCTGGGCGCAACTTTTAGTTTTTTCTGAGCTCATTTTGAACTCCCAACTCTTGTTCTTTCTAAGCGCGATTTCCACTGCATTCTGGGCCCGTGTTCTGTATCTGTTCCTAGACGCAATTCGACACTTGTTTCTTGCATATTTCTGGTCACATTTTTCTAACGCGTTGTTGGGCATGTCTCTAGAAAAAAAAAATCCACGCGATTTGTCTTGTATTCTAGCGCGATTTTCAGAAATATTCCTGGCGGCTAGGGTTTCTCTGTGCGGGTCTTCAGTGTGCATTCTTTTTAGACCCGTGTACTCCTGTTCCTGGTAGATTTTAAAAATAATAATAAAATTAAATAAAATCGGCTAGTGTTTTTAAATAAATCCTTAGATTCAAGCCGATTTTTATTTTTTTTATCATAGTTTCCTTTTGGGATTTTCAAGAAGATTTCTGGGTAGTAATCCATTTTTTCTAGGTGCCTCGTAATCCATGTGTGTAAATTTGTGCAAGCGGATTTTTCTCGAAATTTGTGCCTAAAACTGCCTCAGTTATTAGTACATTGGAATTCATGTCTTGGGTTTCGTGCATTCAGCCTCTTTTGTATCTCCTTTTTCGTGCTTCAGAAAGCATGAAAGATGGCATCTTTGACCAACATTATGTTGGAAGGCAGTCAGCGATTCAATGGCAGAATTTATAATACCTAGAAGCAACGAATGATGACTATCTTTGAATATCGTTGCCTTGATCAGATCATTCTGAGTCACAAGACCAGACCAGCATCAGATGTTAAAGACCAAGAAAAGTTCAATGAGCAAAATCATGAAGCGGTGATGCTCATTAAGCTTTCAATTACCAATGATCAGCTTCCACAGGTTCCATCTAGCAAATCAACTGCTGAGATTTGGGAGCATTTGAAAACCTTGCATGAAACCTCCGACAAGAGTCGTGCATTCTTTCTGAAGAACCAATTGTTCTCCATCATGATGGATGAGAATGGATGAGAGAATTTCCTTACAGGAGCATCTGACAATGATTCAAGACATCCGTGATCAGTTGGAGGCAATTGGTCGGAAGATGGAGGAAGAAGACATGGTAGTAATCACCTTGAAAAGTCTACCGAAGTCTTATGAGCACTTTGTTGAAACCCTTAACATTACATTGACTAATGTTGATTTGAAGTTTCCAGAGCTTTGTACCATCCTTTTCCAGCATGAATGCTGGAAACAACAGTTTGGTAGTAGTGCCTCTTCATCCTCTACAGAACAAGCTTTTGCAGCTAAGTCTCAGCCTAAGAATAAAGGGAAAGGTCAGCCTTCGCAGCAGAAAGGCTCAGGTCAACCTTCGGGCAGCCCTAAGAAGAACATTCAGTGTAATTACTGCCACAAATATGGTCATATGAAGAAGGATTGTCGTTAGCGTTTGGCTTCTAAACAGAAGAAGCAGGGAGGGTTTCAGCAGAAAGCAAATGTTGTCGAGCACACTGAGCAGAAGGAATCTGCCTTTTACGCTTTTATGGCTAAAAGACCTACAGATCATGTGAAGTCCTCTGCTTGGTACATTGATTTAGGTGCTTCGCGACACTTCACCCATCGGCGCGATTGGTTCACAGACTTCTCTCCTTTCACTGACTCAGTTATTTTTGGAGGAGGTGAAGAGTATACCGTTGTCGGTAAGGGCACTGTTCAGATTCAATCTGGTGGGAGGAATCTCATATTCCTCAATGTATACTACGTTTCTGGCATGGAACTGAACCTTCTCTTTGTCAGCCAGATTATGCGACACTCTCCTCAGTTGGATGTGGTATTCAATGCACATAAGTATTCAATAGTTGATCGGGAGACTTGCACCATTGTGGCTGTTGGTATTGAGGATCATGATCTATATAGACTTGTGGATACAGGTGATTCTCCAGAGTTAGCCATGGTAGCTAGAAATTCTTCCATCACCAGTCTTTGGCATCAGCGTTATGGGCACTTAAATGTGCACTATCTCTCTCAGCTAGCTTGGGAGGGACTTGTAGCTGGTTTACCTGAGATACAAACTTAGCATCATAGCGTTTGTGGAGCTTGTCAGGCTAGGAAGCAGCACAGGACACCGTTCACGGATGTTGACTCATGGCAAGCCTCCAAGGTACTACAGTTGGTTCACGCTGATGTATGTGGGCCAATGAATACACCTTTTGTTACTGGTTGCAAGTATTTCTTGCTTTTTGTTGATGATTTCAGTCGTAAAATGTGGGTGTACTTTCTTAGACAGAGATCCGATGTGTTTACTATATTTCAGAAGTTTAAGGCCTTAGTAGAAAAAGAGTCTGGTTGTTCCATAATCACTCTTAGGTCAAATAATGGAGGGGGGGGGGGAATTTTGTTCTACTGCTTTCTCCAACTTATGTGATACACACGGCATCAAACGCCGGTTAACCACACCCTACACCCCTCAGCAAAACGGTATTGTAGAGCGGCGCAACCGCACAAACACTGAGATGGCCCGCTCCATGTTACGACACAAGAGTATTCCTAATAAATATTGGGCAGAAGCAGTCTACACTGTAGTCTATCTTCTTAATCGATCTCCTATACAGGATGTTAAGGGGAAGACTCTTGAGGAAGCTTGGACTGGTCGCAAACCTAGGATCAGTCATTTGAAAATTTTGGCTCTTTAGCATAAGTATGGATTCTAGATGCCAAGCACTCAAAGTTGGATTCCATGAGTCAAAAGCTTATGTTCACAGGATACAGTGACAACCATAAGGCTTACAGGCTAATTGATGTAGACATTGATCGTCTCATCTTCAGTCGTGATGTTTTCTTTGATGAAGAACGAGGACCTTTTCACCCTTCCTCGTTTGTGCAAAATTCTGAGAATTAGCCTTTGAAGGCTTCTAATTTGGATGTCCGTCTTCCGTTAGGTCCACCTGATGGGAGGGATGATGCAGATTTTGTTTTTGATGATGCTCAACCTGATTTTGCTCTAGACGATGATGATCTTCCACTTGTTGAACTTGTTCCAGATCCAGTACCAATTTAAACTCCTATTATATCCGATGTTGGCACTTCTACTCTCCGGCCTAAATGGTGGGCTAAGACTATTGGTGATCTTCATGATGATGAGCTCATTAAGGGTAGATCGTCCAGAAACAAGAACAAACAGCAACATAAAGTTAATTTTTCTCTCATGGCCACCATTCACAGTGTCTATGAGCCTCAGACATATTCAAAGGCTAAAGGAATTCCTGAGTGGGAAAAGGCTATGGAGGCTGAATACCAAAGTCTTCAAAAAAGTCACACTTGGGTCCTTTCTAATCTTCCTCCAGGGAAGAAGCCTATTAGCTGCAAATGGGTGTATAACGTTAAGTACAAAGTTGACGGACCTCTTGAGAAGTACAAAGCTCGTCTCATTGCTAGGGGGTTCTCACACAAAGAAGGCATTGACTACGAGGATACTTTTGCTCCTATAGCCAAGATGAGTACCATTTGGCTCGTCCTTGCCTTAGCAGCCCAGTTTGGTTGGAAAGTCCATCAGATGGACGTTAAGAGTGTTTTCCTCAACAGTGAGTTGAAGGAAGAAGTCTACATGATGCAGCCTCCAGGGTTCAAGGTTGTCGGTAAAGAACACCAGGTGTGCAGACTGGTGAAAGCACTCTATGGTTTGAAATAGGCACCTCAGGCTTGGTACATCAAGATTGACAAGTACCTCACAGGTCATGACTTTCAGAGGAGTCCATCTGATTCCAATATGTATGTCAAACACACTGGTAGTGATATTCTTATTCTTGTTGTCTATGTGGATAACTTGATCATTAATGGCAACTCGGCACATTTGATCATTGAGATCAAACAAGATTTGTGCAGCACATTTGACATGACAGATTTGGGACTTTTGCATTATTGTTTAGATGTTGAGGTTTGGCAGATAGAGAGCAGCATCTTCATCTCTCAGTCCAAATATGCTCGAAGTCTATTGGATAAGTTCCAAATGCAGGACTGCAAACCTGCCTCCACACCTATGGAAAAAGGGTTGAAGTTGTCAGCTAAATCAGACTCACCTGTAGTAGATGAATCCTTGTTCAGGCAACTAGTGGGCAGCCTCATCTATCTCATTGCCACTAGACCTGACTTCAATTTTGCAGTGAGCTACATTTCATGCTTCATGACAGCCCCCAAGGCTAATTATTGGGTAGCAGCAAAGCGTGTGCTGCATTATGTGAAGGGCACTTCTGATTATGGACTTCTTCACACTAGGAGTCACGATCCTAGAGTCACTAGTTACATAGACTCAGATTGGGCGAGTTCGGTTGATGACAAAAAATCAACATCTGGGTATGTTTTCAGTTTGGGATCTGGTGTAGTCACTTGGACTAGTAAAAAGCAGCAAGCAGTGGCTCTCTCCTCAACAAAAGCAAAGTATCGAGGAGCAGTTAAGGCAACTTGTGAGGCAGTTTGGCTTCGACGGATGCTTGCAAATATGCAAATATCTCAAGCAGGTCCGGCTCCCTTGTTCTATGACAATCAGGGAGTTCTCAAACTAGCCAAAAATCCAGTCTTATATGAAAGAACCAAGCATGTGGAAACTCATTGTCACTTCATTCGGAAGCTTGTTGAAGACGGATCAGTTCAGTTGTTGTATGTTCTAACAGAGGATCAGACAACAGATATTCTCACCAAGTCGCTCAGTCCAGATAAGTTAGTAAAATTCAAGGGGCATCTTGGTGTAGTTAACAGATTGAGCATTAAGGGAGGGTATAAAAATAATATTTACTAATTATTTATTTAATGCTCAACATTGTATTATATTGTAATTTTGATGATAAGATCGTTTATTCGACCTTCTGAAGTTTCATTTTAGAAACTTGCTAATTCTGTAAATTTGTAATCTATTTATGAAGCTTTGCTTCCTATAAATAATTCATTCGAATATTTCAAATTCGTGTGTTCTTGCTCTTTTTATAATATCTTCATGTCCACTCTTCACAATCTTCACATTGAATAGTTGTTCTTTGGATGTGGCTACCATGGAAGACTGAATTCTTGTTGTAGATGATGAAGAATGTGCCAAGCTCAACTCCAAACAAAGCTCATCAACTTGATTCTCTGATTCTCGAAGGGCTTTTTGAGTGTTCTTCCAAGAGTCCATAGTGTCCTTAAGCTCAAAGGTGAGCTTATCCACTTCATCAACATAAATCCCATCTAGAGTGAGGAGATGATCTCTATCAGCAAGTAGGTGTAGGTAGTTTGACTTTACTACCACAAAAGCCTCCTTGAGTTTGTGCAATTCATCAAGAGATAGACCTCCTTCAAACCCTTCATACTTCCCTAGAGCCTTCCAACACAAACCTGCCATCATCTTATGGACATGATCAGAATGAGTTAGGGCTGCCACAATCTTACCTTTGTTTACCTTCAATTGTCCTTCCAAGTGATGTGACTTATGAGACCCAACACCTGCATGCAAGATTTCTAATTGGTCCTCATGATCATGCTCCTTCAAATCGGCTTCCCCCATGGCCTCTTCTTCAATACATCCATGTGTAAAAACTAGGTTATCATCATACTCAACCAAAGGGTCACTATCGAAGTAGTGAGAAGAATCTTCTACATCATGCTTTCCTCAAGGGCTGATCTAGAAAGTGTATGTACAACTATGACCTCCTTAACCTCCAAGTGATCCTCCATATCTTGCAATGTTAAATCAATCTTATCCAATTCACTTTGTTCACTACATACTGAAATTTCTGAATTGCCATCATATGTATGTACAACATCCCTCTCAACGACACCAAAACCACAATTTGATTCCTTGCCAAAATGATGTAAAGGTGATAAAGCAAGGCTAGACTCAATTAATGAAACATCACAAGAACCCATACCTTCATGTAGCTGTTCTAACATGGCTGGTTTGACAACCTTCATGGCGGTATCTTCGTCAATCTTCATGTGCTCTTCATTTGTAGCTTCAATAAGTGAATCTCCTTTGTCCTTGTCCTCATAGGGTTGAAGTGAACTTTTAAACATATCTTCTTTTATCACTTGGACAATTTCAACATGCTCTTCTTCAGTGGCTGTTCTAGAACCATGTTCACCTATAGGTTGATCAATGACTGCTGATTTAGAACCCTTGTTAAACTCCTCATAGAGATTTCTGGATATTTCATTCCTAGATTGTCTTGATAAGGAGTATTCATACTGCTTCAAGCTACGAGCTAATCTCTGTTGTGACAGCACTAATCTCTGCTGTGACAGCATAAGTTCTTTCAAGATGTCTTCAACACTTGGCTGCTCACACTTATTTGATTTCCTCTTTTGCTTGCTAAAGACATGAATAGGAGGATAAATTGTTTTCACAATCATCCCAGATGTGGAAGGTGTGCTAATGAGCTAGAAAGGATCAAAGGTGCATTCTGACAAGATGCATACTGAAAGCAGTACCCAAAGAAGAATGAAAGAATTATAGTGAAAGAGAAGCAGCATCACCTGTTGCAGCCCTCTGCCATGACCCTATGAATAAAAAATGCTGTAAGAGATGGTGTATGTTGAAATATTCCGAGCCAAATTTTTTCAAATTTCAATTGCAACAAGCAGAGCAATCCACAGTCGTTAGGGTTAGCTCTAAACCAGAACGATACTGAAACAACTCTAACCAGAATGTACACCAGGATCCCGATGAGGGCAAGGTGTGAGCATTGGTCAGAGGATCTGAATGCAAAAACAGAACTGGAAGGAACTCTAACCAAGAATGGCGCCGATGATGGCGAGCATATGGTCAGAGGATCTTCTACCACTACAAGTACTGAAAGGGAACTCAACACCAAGTATGTGCTACCCAATCCAGTATGGAGTTGAGGCGACCATATGGCGGAGTGCTAAGAATTACAATGCTTTGAAGGGAAATAAGCTAGAATGCTGAAGTAACTCGACACCCAGAATGTGCTTTCTAACCCGGAGGGGGAAAGGAGCTACCATAGGGCGGAGATGTAAGATATTACAAAGCAATTACAGAATGTAAAGCATGAGTGTTACAAATCATGAAAAAGCAGGATTAAAGAACTGCTGTCAGTACTACTGCCAGCTTACAATAATTATGAATCCCTGCAAGATCAATATTAGAGCTCTTCAAAATTGTTGCAACAACAAGGAACCTTTTACAAAGCCTTTAATGATTTCTTAACTCCGATCCAAGGAAGAAAATGCAGATTTCTTAAATCTGGTTATGACAGACCTGCACTTAAAATAAATAACCAGCAACACAGAAATTCAATGAATAGCTCAAAACTCCCTCAACTCTCACTCAAATTGTCTCAAATCTAATGCAATAGACCCTCAAAATGATGGCGCCTAACTTAGTAATAAGAAATGGCATCTAAAAATGGTTATTAATTACTGACACGAATCCCAAGGCACTCCAGAAAGTACGGCCTTCAAGGAATGACGAATTTGCATTATAAAATCATAAACTTCGTATTAAAATCTGCAAATATTCATGAAGGGGCGCCTCCAACAGGGAAACACAATGAGACAATACCCAGAATGAGAATGTTTAAGATTTGAGACTTGTGAGCAGAAATATACATTCAGCAGTCATGACCAGCAACTCTGAATTGACAGGAAATGATAAAACTCAACTACGAAGGATAGGAAACCAACTATAACTGAAAAGACAAATCAATAACACTCAAACCTCTCAACTAGTTGCTGTCTTTCAAGCAAGAAGAAGAGCCAAGCTAGGAGGCCTTCATTCCTCGAAGCAATCCCAAAGCCAATTTGGCAGCATAACATTCCTGTAGACAAAAGATCCTCTCAATGATAACCAATGGCCTCCTTTTATAATTTTCAGATGATCTTTCTCGAAACCCTAAACTTCCTTTTCGAACCAAACCCTAATCCTCCAATAGAAGGCGTCCCACTTTTCCAAGCAAACTTTGACTTTTAATAATACTTTATTTCCTTCTTGAAATTGGCGTCCAATTTGAGCTTGGGTTAATCTTTACTTTATAAGAAATATAATTAATTTCTTTCAATGAGGCGCCCACCCATAAAGACATCTTTTAAAACAACTTAAAGTGACGAGCTAGGCCAAGGGGGTCAATGTTAAAATATAACATTAAAACATGAATTTAATTAAATAATTCGACTTATCTCTCCAATTGTGCCCCGAAGCCATAAATGAGCAAGCCAACTGATCAGTCTGAAGTAGAAAGTCAACCATGCCGAAACCAACAGGAACACTGCCAGAAATAGAATTTACTAAAAATAGTAAATTCCTGAAGATGCTCAGAATGCCAAGAAGAACATATCACTGCGAAGCTCTCTGAAAACCCAGAAAGAATCTGCCATTGAATCAACCAACCTCGAGCAAGAGCATCCTTCAAAACAAGAAACCCTAATTTTACCTTCCGAGTAGCCTACGGGTCTCCGGAATAGGCCAACGGTCACTGGAAATATCATGCTCGAGAAGGGGACATTACATATGTGCTCTTATGTTAAGATTTGCATTCATGTAGAGGAGAAGAAGAAGAAAAGAACTTCCCTCAAGAAAAAAAAGTAGTAGAGATGATATGATAACCTCTGTTAATTTGTAGCATCTGCAAAAGGAAAATGGAGTATATATGAAACCCCAAAGGTAGTCTAACCCTTGAATTCAACTAGAAGCGCCCCAACATTTTTGGTCACTTTCTGCAATATGTTATGCAGTTTCAACCTTTTCCTGTGATGTTTGATATTTGTAGAAGTAAGTTTTGATTGACTAATTAATTTGAGAAGTCAAATGAGATGACCATGCCAGTTGGTTTAGATGAAGTTGATATTTGGAAATTCTCTTATATGGCTACATTTTTATTGCCTGATTGCTATGAGATTACAGGCTTGCATTTCTTGCGAGAAATCAAGGCTACAGCCTAATTACAGGCATGGTAGGTTCCCAACTTGGCTTCGCTTAAGTTGATTTATTAGTTACATAGCACTCCATCTATTAAAGTGGCTTAACTCATTTTAATTTATTAGTCACTTCACAATATTGACAATTAAAATGACAAGTGATATTATAACTTAAGTTATTTAACTTAGCACAGAACAGTCAAGTGATCAGTTTGTCCCATTTGTCTTTAAGTATAGTGTACTTCATTAATTTAATTGAACACATCCTTTAAATGGCACTTGTTATAGTCGCATGAGGCTTACAAGTATTAAAAGACGCTATCGCAATTGGCGTCACTTTCCAGAGCTAATAACTGAGTCTTTCATCCTACCCATGTGGGCTCCTGTTTGTAGTGGCGTCTTCTATTTTGGGTATCTATTTTGAACTCAATGTATACAGTCATAACATTATATCGAGGATTAAAAATATTTCAGGCTCTTTGTTGCGATTTCTGTCAAACTTTCCGAAAAACTTGGCTATATTTTCTCTCATTCCACATTGTTGTTTCTATTCAGCCTTCAAATCTTATCTTTCAACAAAGTCTGACAATTTGCACCATCCATTTCAGTTTTTTATTGTAGATTATTGCACGTACATAATTCTTTTTAAATTTTAAGGTTAATTTGATTAGCTGGACTAATGCTTATATAATTATATTAGATTAGGTCTTTTGGTCTCTATTTAGTCCAATGTACTTAAGATAAATTTATAGCTTAATTTAAGTTTGTGTTTGAGTTTAGATTTGTTCTTAAAAATAAATGCCCGATTAATGTTATTTCATTAGTTTTGTTTTGCTTGAGTTAATAGTATAGCTTAATTCTGATTTTTAAGATTAGCACTAGTCCAATTCCCTTAGGATTTCACTTCTTACATTAGCTTTAGATTTGCAAAGAAGTGTATATAGACATATAAATTTGCAATAAGGTGAATAATTGGTAAAATTTGAGAGTATTTACCTTGACGATCATTGCATCGAAGGGTAATTCAAAGTCAAATATAAACCAACTTGGTATGCCTAATGATGTTAAAGAGTCATAATTATTGACTCACTTGTTAGAATCTTGGTCACTTTTAATTTAAGCCACCAAAATAAAAGGATATCTAATGACGCTAAAAAGTCACAATAACCGACTCATTTGTTGGTATCTTGGTCACCTTTACATTATTGGCCATCAATTGACATTGATTAAGTGCACGTGCTAATTTTCTACTTATCTTGAATTCAACTTGCAATGAACATGTAGCATCTCCTTTTGAAGTAGTCCATTTTAAATAGAGCTCTTCAGCGGTGGTAACAAAGCAGATTGTAAATTTTAAAGCAAAATTCATCCTGGCATAACCTGAAAGTTTTCAATGATTTGCAGACTTATCTTTTGTGGGTTAGATAAATTTTATCCTCATTCAAAGTTTGTTTGGTCAAATTCCAATTTCGCTTCCTGACTAGGAGAAATGTGTGTTGGATAAGTGATTTGAGAGTTCAACAAGTAAACATTTTTTGGAACATATCTGGATACAACATATGTTCCATTTTTTTAATCTTCAATTCGTGTCTTCTTCAAAACCATCCCTCAGGCAATAATATGTTTGATATCATAGGGGTGCAAGCTTCCTCAACAGCAAGATCACTGCCATGTCTATGGTCTTAGCCTTTAGGTTTACTTCCTTGTGTCCAAAAATAATAGGTGTGAATATATTAAATAGGAACGACCCCATATATGTGGAGAGAGAGAAAAAATTCTTATTGTAACATGGATAATTTTAAAATGAAAAATTTTCAGAGGAATAAATTTAACAAACTCTTGAAGGTGATCTGCATGGAAATCTTTGTCCCAAATATGTTTGGCAAACATTGGATGATGATATTTTTTTTCCTGTATTCTGTTTACAACCAACTCAATTGCTTGGATCTGACATTTCTAATGGTCTTCAATTGGAGATATGACACAGGCCTTCTATTGTAATTGTTCTTCTGTGGCAAATACAAGACGACATATATATATATATATATGCATGTGCACACATGCATATATATGTACCTACACCCATCTTTGGTGCAACTCAACTTGGAAAATTGTTAAAGATAATGAGCGTAGTTTGTGGTCATATATTGAATTGGAGTAAAAATGCAGAGGCAATAGTTGACACATTATTGTATTAAATAAAATTTTAGTTGAGATCAAATTTAATACTGTTCAAAGAAAGGGAAAAGCTAAGATTATCAAAACAGTCTTTTTTTAGTCAATACTCAAAGATGAAAAGAACCTACCCATTGCAAAATTTGAAATCTTCTTGAGCATCGTTTCAAGATCTAGCTTTCTGTCAACATCAAAAACTGGGATCCAAATAGAATCTTTGACCCAAGCCTGCCCTAGAACATTAGATACAATCACAATTTGAAGATTGGGAAACATGATAAAATATCCAGTTAAAAAATGAATGAAAAACCAGACTGTTCATAAGCAAGAGAGAAAGGTTCTTTGTTCTGTTCTTTAGAAAACAATTAATCATAAACTAAAATAGTAATTATTTTATTACCTATAATTCTTTATAAAAACATAAATTCTGAACAACACATACCTAAAATTAAAAAAAATTGTTCAAGGGCAACATTCAACTTTGTAAGGTCAAATGGGATGAGCTCAAGTTGTAAATCATCAGGGCCTTCATAGTGGAGACCAATCTTCAAATTCCCATGAGACATGTTAGATGATTAAATGCACAAATTTCATAATATTGAATGTTGAACTAGGAAATTGCTTAAATGTACAAAATGTTGAATTGGCTAAACCATAGTTGGAAAACTCGGCTCGGAAAAAAACTCGCCAAGCCAAAAATTGGAGAATCAACAAAAACTCGGAGAAAATTCGGCAAAAACTCAGCAAAAAACTCGGCAACTTTTTCTTTTTTTTTTGTATTTTTTGCATTTTTTATGTATCTAGTGAGTCTTTTGTAAAGACTCACGAGTTTTTGCCAAAAACTCACGAGTTTTTGGAAAATAATCGGCAGGAAGACTCAGCGAGTTAAAGTCATAAAGACTCACCGGGCAAAAAAACTCGCGAGTTTTTCAGGTCTTGCCAAAAATTCTACGAGTCTTCCAACTATGGGCTAAACTAGCACATCCAATTCTAGGTGTGTTGTAACCCAACAAATGAGGCAAGGTGAAGGTCCTTGAGAAATTTGATAGAAGAGATACCCCCCATTCAAGTCACCATCTTAACTTGTCTATTTTCAAACAACACAAACGGAACAGCACATACTGTTAAACCATTGTTCAAATTGTAAGGTGAAGCTCCCTGAGATCTAACTAAACCTAAAACTAACAAAATTTACAAGTATGCACACTATACAAAATTTCATGGGGGGTTTTGCATTAAATGTAAATTACTAATTGACTACATTTTTGCTCCCGATGCAAGCATTAGAATGTCAACAACCAAGATCTACAGTGATATTTTCAGATTTAAAGAAGGTAAACTATCAAGAACAATTTAAGACAACTTTAAACTAGCTAAAGCAGAGACTAAGAGAAAAACATAAATGGATGCTAACTGCTAGCTAAATCAAAGACTAGTAAATTGCCATTAACAAGAAATGGTTAAACAAATGAACACCACATTATTTCATGAAGGAAATAGTTAAACTACATTCAAAGTTATGAGTTAAACAAATATATTTTGCTAATACAAAGTTTGACTTAAAACAGTCTATTTTTTATTTACTTTAGGAAATTACAAACATTGATTGAACAATTATGGAATAACAAATAAAAATAGTTTCTGCAGCACAGACTTAACATCCACTATCTTTACAATCTATAAAATGATAAAATAGCATTCCAATATAAGCTCTCCAAAGGCAGCTTTAATGGATAAAATGATAATATAACATTCCAATAAAATTGTCACTTTAAAGCAACCATATCCCTAACTATTGAAAAGATGAAATACAAGTACTTTTTAAAGCAATCTAATCCTAAAACAACTAATTAAATAAAAGGCATAAAAAGGGGCTCATCTCTATCCCCTCTGGAAAAATAGCAACTTTGGCAAGTTAAGTTATTTTTGAAAATCTAAAATGACTTGGTTTTGCAACTTCGTTGAATCTTTAGGTCTCTAAAATATGGCAGACATTTTTTGCAACCTATGAAATTGTTAAAATCCTATCCAGGAGTTTATGCCCAACACCCAAATTTGTAGTTTATTATGCTTGGGGAAGTTTTGTCATGCAAAACTAGCCAAAAAGTGTGATTGTAGGAACTTTTAGGAGGCAACACCAACTAGAAAATGTGTCATCTTGTCTTAATGAGAAATTAAGTGGCAAAGCCACATGAAATGTGTGCAACTTTTATGATGTTTTACTCCATAATGTTAGAAAAGGTATCTCAACTTGCATCCTAATGTTAAGAACACAAAATTGCGATTTTTGGGCTGTGGAACAAAAAACTTCACTCTCTATGCTATAGAGGTCGTTTTTTGCCCAAAAAAAAAAATCGGACATAGATCTCTTTGAGCTTTACAAAAAAAAATTCTAAAATAGACTCAATCAACTTCCCAGATCAAAAGTTATGGCCTCTAGAAATTGGGCCTCACACATTAGAAAAGTTATAAAAGGGAATTACAGTAGTTGACCAACTTATGATTTATGTTATGAGACATCATAATGCATCTTTAAACAAACATAATGGAGCCAAAATGGAGTTCAAAGTTGGTTAGTGGATTATAATAAGCTTATGACAGGTGAAAGGAGTATGCTAATTTTAGCCTATGGACTCATCTTGGGATTTGGGAGCCATACTTGGGTGGTTTTAGCTCATCGTTTCCTAATTATCATTTGATGGTTTCATGTATTGCTTCTCCTATTTATTGGGTACTTGAGATGTTTGAATATGAGTTTTGTAGGTATTGTTATCCTATCAAAATTATTCCAAATCTCTTGTTGCGATACTCATATAAAGGTTTAGACTCTTCAACTGTATTGTAACCTTTCATTAATGAATAATACATTGAGTTGCTTTGGAGTGGGGTTTTTCTCATAAAGGGTTGATGCTAATAACTATGTTGTGGTATATTACTTTTCGGTTTATTTCCTTGTAACTAACTATATGATTAGTTTTACTTTTGCAGATGCCTCCTCTTGTAGTTTAGTGTACGATGCATATCTTGCATCTCTGATTCCTTTCATTTGGTATCGAAGCCAAATTACCTTAGTTCTAACTTTTAGTTTTTTGTACTATTCTTGGATTGAGTGGAAGCTTGTGCAAAATATCTTGTTGCAAGAAAAATGACAACCATATCAAAGATAGAAATGGAGTTCTTGGGCACAAATTTTGAGCTTTGAAAACTCAAGATGGAGGATATGCTCATGGATAGAGATCTATGGGCTGCAATTTCCAAATCCAAACCTGCTACTACATCACAAGAAGGCTAGGACAAATTAGACAGAAAAGAAAAGGGCCTCATTAGGCTCTATTTGAAAAATTTTATATTGTCAAACTATGTTACCAGTCCACCCCTTGGGCCCCCCGAGTCCCAATCTGGTCCGACCCGGGTTCGAGGTCTGGATCTAGTCCCTTGTGGGTTCAAACAAGGTCCGGCCCATAGACTGTGGGTCCGGCTCTGCCAAACCCAAGCCCTCCCACGGCGAATTCTTGCCCCTCACATGCCCAGGCGGCGTATTTCAAATTTTTTTAACTTTTTTAATTTGTTTTTACTTTTTTTGACATAAAAATATTAAATAAAGCCCCCAACCATAAAATGATGTCCACCATGAAGGTTTGTGTGGCTTTGAAGGTCTTAATTTGGGTTTTATTGTGAATGCAAAATGATGTACACCATGAAGATTTGTGTGGTTTTGGAGGTCTTAATTTGGGCTTAGTGACAAGGGTTCCACCCCTTGACCCACCCTATATCACAAAAGGGAGTGCGTCAGGGACGCTACCCCTCAACCCTTGGGGGCATTGCCCTTGCACCCCCATGTATGGCCCCCCCTATTTGTGGATTTCTTTTTTTTTTGTTTTTGTGCTTTTCTAATTTTTTTGCTTTTTCTTGCCAGGAAACACGAAATAACATATATTTGCAAATAGCTAAATGTATAGGAAAATGCATAAACTAAATTGAACCCAGTTTATATTATGCATTGAGATTATATTGGAAGCATACCCATTTGCGAAAATGTGAAGTTGCAAGTCTGAATGTGCATAACCAGCAAGCTGGAGATTTACAAATCTGCTCGCCACTCTTCAAAACCTTGTTTTCCCACTTTGAAATCGATGCACAACTGTTCCCTCACCCAAGACGAATCCAAAGGATGTGATTGTTGCTTAGAAAAACTAGGCGACCAATCTAGGGAAACCTCATGCCTAGCTGCAAATGGTACAGTCGCGTTGTAGCTGTACAGCCAGCTTATGGGGCTTATAAATGCTCTCTTTCTCCTCAAAATCTTTGCCAAATGTCTTCTCAAACACGGATAATCTCTTCAACTGAAAACCTCTGAGTAATCTCTCTAAAAACTTCTGCAAATCAAATCAATGAAGCACAGGTATAACCCCTGGATAGAGCTATCAACAAATCACCCTTGGGATATCTTTCAATCCTGTAGATGATGTTCCTCGTGAGGGTTTTCTTCCTCACAAAGCAAATAACCAGTCAATCAGCAAACTCTTCTTCCAAATATTTTCCAACATAAAAAGCAAAAAGCACAATGAATTTTCTTTTATACTTCCTCAAACCCCATGCCCAAATTGGCATTTAAAATCTATTTTATTTAATTTCAATTCCCACCTTACAACCCCTTTTAAATTTGGGCGCTCAACTTTATATTATAAAGTATTCTTTTTAAACCACTTATATCCCCTTTTAATATAAAGTCCTATTATTAATATTAATAACGCATAAAGTTAAATATTTTAATTTAACTTTATTATTGACATTATTGAAATTTAATACATAGGACCATAATAAAACCAAGATAAATCTAGGATATAAATCCGCCACCATGCCCAATATAGTAACACTGTTAGCTGACCATACCAGTCACCCCCTGTGACTTACTTGTTGGTGTTTTAATTCGTACCTCTAGAATGCGAATTAGAAACGGACAGCTATGTGCAGTAACCTGCTCTTCAAATTTGCAGGGGAAGCTCCCTCTTTCTTGATGGTGTTCAAGAAAGTAAATTAAATCTAATTTTCCTATCTTTTTGGTTTAGCTAAGAGCACAAGGTTTATAAAACTCAAGCGTCGTAGCTGAGATTTTTTGATTTAGAACTTCAACTACGACTAACCTACGCTAAAGACGTTTCTAATTTCTCAAGTAAACGCAGAGCAAGAGAATTAGAAATGAACAAAGTTTGATTCTCTAACAAAATACTTAAATAAACTCTTTTTCAACATACATCTACTTACTTTCAATGCGAGCTGAAATTAAGATCATATAAGCATAACACAATAAACGAAAATTTGAGACATTATATCAAGGCAAAAGAGGCTCAAGACTTTATTTCTCAAATTTTTGGAACAAAGATTACAATAAACACATGCACGGAACAAGAACTTGCAGCTAAAAGAGATTTGCAAACTTGTTCTTACACAAAGTGAACAGCAACTACAAGACAACTTAAAGGCAAAATAAGCTCAACAATTTGTTATCACAAGTACGGGTGAAAATAAATGAGCAAGACTGCTCTTATTTATAGACAAGCAGATGAGTAGGGAACCCTAAAATCTCCTTACTTTTACAACTATGGCTTGCTCAACAAGCAAACTTTATTTCTAAAACTAAAAGAAGATAACATCTAACCACCTAAGAAAGCAAGAAAAACAAGATGAAATATTCCGAGCCAATTTTTTTCGTTTTTCAAATTACAAATTACAATCAATGCACCCGTTAAGGTTAGAAGATAAACCCAAACATGCTGAAGTAACTCTAACCAGAATGTACACCAGGATCCCGATGTGGGCAAGGTGTGAGCATTGGTCAGAGGATCTAAATCAAATTGCTTATGCAGGAACTCTAACCAAGAATGGGGCCGATGATGGCGAGCATATGGTCAGAGGATCTTCTACACTACGAACTGAAAGGGAACTCGACACCAAGTATGTGCTACCCAATCCAGTATGGAGTGAGGGGCGACCATATGGCGGAGTATAACAGATTACAATACTTGAAAGAAATAACTAAATTGCTGAAAGTACTCAACACCCAGAATGTGCTTGCTAACCCAGAGTGGGAAAGTAGCTACCATAGGGCGGAGATGTATCTATTACAAAACAACTTCAGAATGAAAGAGAGCATTACAAATCAGATTCGAACAAGACTGAAAATGACTGCCAGTACTACTGTCAGTTTACAAAATGAGGATCATTCTCCTGCCAATAGCTTAGGAATTTGAAAGATTAACATTACATCATAAAGAACTCTCCTTAGCTTGGATAGAAGTGTCAGAACAATACAACTCTCAACGATCAAGATTCTAATTCTGATTTTTTTACAAATCTGCACTTTAAATGAATAACCAGCAGTCTAGGAAATCACTAGTATATCCATAACTCTCACATAACTCATTGGATTGACTTGAAACAAAATGCAGTATTCCCTAAGTATGATGGCGCCTAAACTAAGACACTGAAAACAGCTCAAACAACCATATATTATTTATGCACGCACTTCAATGCAATCTGCAAGTGGTACGACCCTCAAGGAAGGGCGATCTGCTCTTAAAAATTAATGTCTTCTCTAAAAAATCTGCAAATTAGAGGATGATGGCGCCTAGACCTAGCAATGCAAATGGGCTAGTACCCAAAACAATGTTTTTGTTTTTTTTTTATTTATGAATTAAAACATGAATCTGCTGTAGCAACAATGCAATATTCGGAAAACCACTAATATGCAAAACAGATCTAACAATGCACAAGTTGAATACAATACTCAAAACTAAATGCAACTCACAAATTAAGTTATCTCATCACTAGTTGCTGTGTTGCAAGCAAGAAGCAATGCCCGAGCTAGGAGGCCTTCATTCCCCGAAGCAGTTCCAGAGCCAAACCGGCAGCATAACAATACTGTAGACAAAAGATACCAAATGATGATCAAAGTCTTCCTTTTATAATTTCTCGTTGACTTCTCGAAACCCTAAACTCCTCTTCAAGTCAAAAACCCTAATCTCTTGCAAAGATGGCGTCCATTTCCTTCAAGCTCAATATTGACTTTTTAAATAAAATCAATACTTTAATAAATGCGTCCACTCCATAGCTTGATTTGACTTTGGGTAAAATATAAATTATAAAATAATCATTAATGAAGGCGCCACCCTCAAAAAGACCACTTTTCAAAACAACAAAAAGTCAACAGACTAGGCCAAGGGGGTCAACGTTAAAATATAACATTAAAACGTGACTTTTAATTAAATAGCTCAACTTATCTCTCCAATTGTGCCCCGAAGCCATAAATGAGCAAGCCAACTGATCAAACTGAAGCAAGAAGTCAACCATGCTGAACCCAACTGAAAAACTGCCAAAAATAGAATTTACTAAAAATAGTAAATTCCAGAAAATGCTCAGAATGTCGAGATGAACATACCACTGCGAAGCTCTCTGAAAACCCAGAAAGAATCCGCCATTGAATCCACCAACTTCGAGCAAAGACATCCTTAAAAATAGGAAACCCTAATTTACCTTCCGACTAGCCTACGGGTCTCCGGAATAGGCCAACGGTCACTGAAAAGGTCAGGCTTGAGACGGGGACATTACAGTCCGCCCTCCCCAAGATTGCTTGTCCTCAAGCAATTGCAAACCTGGATGCTGCAAAACCTCCTCATTCTCCCAAGTTGCATCCTCCAAAGGCAATTTTTTCCATTTCACCAAGTATTCTCTAATTGTTCTTTTTCTCAAAGAACGTTCTCTGAAATCAAGTATCTCCTCTGGAATTAGAACCAACTGTCCTTCTTCATCCAAAGGTGGCAACTGTGATGAAGCCACTACATTATGTCCAAGTGCCTTCTTGAGGCGAGACACGTGGAAGACGTTGTGTACTCTGCTGTCAGAAGGTAGCTCCAATTCATAAGCTACTGCCCCAACTTTTTTGATGACCCTGAATGGCCCATAGAAGCGAGGTTTGAGCTTCTCAGCTCCACTCTTCTTGAGAGTAGACTGTCTGTAAGGTTGTAATTGGAGGTAAACCATATCCCCAACCTCGAAAGAACGCTCAACACGCCTCTGATCAGCATACATCTTCTGCTGATTCTGTGCAATCTGCAGATTATGCTTCAATGATTTCAGAATGTCTTGACTTTGTTGCAACAAGTCCTTGGCTTGAGGTGCTTTGCTATCACCAAACACCAGATCGGCAAAGCTAGGTGCTTCATACCCATAGAGAGCCAAGAAAGGAGACATCTTAATTGACATATGAAATGAAGAATTGTAACAGTACTCGCCTATGTGCAGCCACTTAACCCAAGCTCTTTGCTGTTCTGATACATAGTTTCTCAATAAGAACATTGTCGCAATTATACGCAAGTTGGTTGAGTCAAATCAGCGAACTTGGCATATTAAGTTGTATGACGCCCTTTGGGCTGATCGTATAACTCCTAAAAGAGCTATTGGCACCTCGCCTTTTATACTTTTGTATGGTACAGAAACTATTCTGCCTATTACCTTAGAGCTATCTGCTTTACAGTTGGCATCAGCAGTAGAAGATGAAGAATTTCATGATCCTATTCAGAAGAGGATTTTGCTCCTGATGAAACTTCAAGAAGAAAGGACGGAGGTTGTTGATAAAATCACTCAGCACCAAGAAAGAGTGAAGAAGATTTTTGATAAGAAAGCTCGTCATAGAGACTTTCAAGTTGGAGATCTAGTCCTTTTGTGGGACAAATGGCATGAGCCAAAAGGAATGCATGGAAAATTTGATTCCTTATGGTTAGGGCCCTTCCAGATTCATGAATCTACAGGAGAGAACACTTATATTCTCTCACATCAGGATGGAAGGCTCTTCCCACTTCCTTATAGCGGGCAATATCTTAAGCACTTCAACCCTCCGGGGGAGGAGTAATATTGTAAATATTTTGTAAGTATTTTTATGCTTTATCGTTATGTTGTTTTGTTTTTCCCCGTTTTGTGATGTTTTGTCGTGTATTAGGTGATTTAAGTAGTCTTGTTTAGGTGATTTTTAGGTTAAGTTCTTAGGAAATTTAATGTTATAGGTGATTAGGGAAGTCCTGACTCCATATACCCAACTTATAAAGTCACTGGTCTACGAAACACTGAGATTCTAGGGATCTCCTATGCCGTAAGTATCCGACATGGTCACCAGACGGAGCCTAATGTTGTACCCAAAACCAAAATTTTTGCTTCACTAAGGCATTTTGCTTAATTGAGTCTTAATCTTGTTAAAGTGTTGTCAGAAGGTCGTTTTTGGGCTTTTTAAATATGGAGTTGGTGTCAGTATCATGTCAGTTGGTTACTAAAGAGATTTAAGGAAAATGAAAATTTGAAGGAAAATCACTGAAATTTTCTATCTCTGGAGAAGGGAGCACTTTTTCAAATGGGCGCCCTATCTTTTAGGGGCCCAGATCTTGTTTTAGGGTTTGTCACCTCCAGCAGACATTCGTCTGGCATCACGTCAGCTTCGTAGTGAGCTATCAAGCTTGTCAAACGGACCTGTTTCGAGCAAGTTGTGGTGAATACAGCGCAAAACAAGGCAAAAGTGAAAATTGACTAACACTGGTAAAAAGCGCAGCTTTTGGGAATGGCGCCCATCTTTTTGAGGTGCCAAATGAAGGTTTTTGGCTAAATGCCACCCAAGATGTTTGTCTCACTTTTGTTCGAGCTTCACGACGCATCCGTTAGCGGGTGAATCTGAGTTGCTGAAGTGCCTGAACCTGAGGTCAAACATAGGGTCAAATCTTAGTCAAAATATCAGAGGAAAAAGCAAAAGAGCACATTTTGGGAAAGGCGCCTGAACTTTTCAAGCCTTTAATGCTTTCTTTCTGATGATACCAGATATTCAATGTGTCTGTATTACGCTCAGCTTTCCGTTGCCTGTCTCCGTCAGTTCGTGAGATGCCTCAGCAGCTTGCAGTCGAGGTTTTTGTGATATTCTAGCCAGTTCCTGAAATGGCTAAGTCTGGGATGAAAAGAGCAGCTTTTCAAAAAGGCGCCCTAGTTTTTCACTCCTCAGATGTTGTTTTCTTGGGAAATGTGCCTTTGCAGCTGTTGTGCAGAAGGAGGTTAGCTCCGCAGTGAACCTGAGATCCAGTCCTGAAGGTTGATAAAATGGAAGTTATGAAGGATTTATTTTTCCCTTCGTACGAAGTACAGAAGTCAAAATTTGACTAAGTCAGAGAAAAAGAGCAGCTTTTGAAAAAGGCGCTTGGATTTTTAAGCCTTCAGATGTCAATTTTATGACGTGCAGTCTCAAGATATCTTTTGATCTGTTTTTACTAAGCTTTGCAATGCACCTGTCAGCCAGCTAATCGGAGAAGTCAGTCAACTGGTGTCAGAGGATGAACAGAGGTCCCGACAGAGGTTTTAGCTTAAATTTTCATGAAATTTGGCTAAGTCTGGAATTCGCTTAAGAGTTCAAAGTTGAATTTTCGAAAGTGAGTTGAATGGACGCCTTAACTGGAGTTCTGACTGCAGTTAGACTAAACGTTTTCTGGGTTGTCATCTTCAGTTCATATGTTGGCATGTGGAGTGATCTTTCAGTTTGCATGTCGAGTTAACTAGTTTGCATGTTCAGTTAACTATCTTGCATGTTGAGTTAACTTGATTGCATGTCCACTTAACTGAAGATTATCAGTGAATGTCAACTGGAGTTCACATGCATGGCGAATTTGGTTGCAATTATGAAGTTTTAGTGAAGATGGCGCTTCATTGAGTGTCAACTGAAGTTCAAGAAGGGACGTCATATTTTGATGAAGCATTAATGTTTGAAGTAAGGCGCATTTGAGTGTTAACTTCAGTTATGAAAAGGGTCGCCATATTTAGTGTTTATTATGATGAAGCATATTTTGTGAAGCTACGCACTTTTCAAGGAATGGCAACTTTAGTTCCAAAAGGGTCGCCATATTTAGGTTTTATTGATTAAAGCATGTGAAGTTGGCGCACTTCTTGAAGGTCAACTGAAGATTGAAAAGGGTCCCTATTTTTAGAATATTTATTGCATGAAGATGGTGAATTTCTTATCTCAATCAACATTGTTAACTTTAGTTATCTGAAGGTACGCCTTAGGTTAAATTTGGTGAATCCAAAGCAAGTTTGAAGATGGCGAATTCATTATAGGTTGCTAACTGAAGTCAAAGTCATATGAAGTTGTTAACTGAAGACTTGTAAGGCAAACCCTAATGCATGGTGCTTTAATTAGCTTATCTCAGTTCCAGTTAACTAAAATGGGGTCCAATTAGAAGCCAAGCGCACTTTTCAAGCATTCTTTGCTTAGTGCGAATTTTCTATGATGAAAATCTATATATTTCAAGCATGGCGTCCATTATTTCATCATCTTTTGCTCTGAAGCTCATATTCTTCTTGAGCGACCAGCAAGCTGAAGGTGATTCAGGTGTCCGAATTCAGTGTTCTTCGAGGCAACGAGTTCAGATTGTTCAGAGGAAGAAGATTCTAGACTTTATTTTCTCTTTGCATGCAGGTTTCATCAAATTCCAGAGAAGAGGTTGGCAGATTTTTCAGAAGCAGACAAGCAAAACTTTCTATCTTCTGTCTTATTTCTTCTATTTCTCACCTTAGGTACTTTCTTCGCATGTCAAAGAAATTCAACACATATTCAGAATCTGATCATCTGGGTTCTCATATTTCAGTGTTTGCAACAAGACCCACGTCTTAGATTTTTTCGAGAAAATCGCCCCTTGCCTTCGTTTCTGAAGCTCTGTGCCTTTTTCCGAGAATCTCTTTGCATGTGGGCTTAAATCACATTTTTTCGAGAATCTAGCTATCTGGGTTTGTTCAAAATTCAGTTGTGCACAAAACCCATGTTCCAGAAAAACTTCGAAAATTTCTTCCGTCAGAGGCTATTTTTAGCTTTGTCCAGAGGTTTTCAGAAAGTTCTCCAAGTATATTCGACTTTACAGTCAAAAGTCATCATTTTCAAAATGCAGTTCAATCTCATTGATTACAAGGTGAAATCGGCTCTTACACATAATTTCATCAAAACGTCAGATACAGACCTAAATCATGTTTATCCAGTGGTCAATCTGAGCAGTTTGGAAGGTGTTAGCAGCAATTCGTTGAGGAATCTTGAGCGTTCCGGGTTGTTGGCAGCGGCATCTATTCCTGTTACTACTTTTGATCTTGAGTTCGTACTTGCTTGCATTAAGCATTATGACTCGTCTTCACGACAAATCAGATCAGCAGATGGCAGGGTTGTTTGCAGTCTCAATCCGAAGGACATAGAGAAATGTTTTGCTATTCCTCCTCGTTCAGATAACTTCACTATGGTTCTTGAGGCTTGTGAGAAGATATGGAATGCTGATCAGCAACGTTCGCAGAGGAAAGTGGCTCAGAAATGGTTGACAGTTCAGAAGACTAATTGTAATGTTCCCATTTTGGCCCTACACTCTTCATTTGGATTTAGCCTATTTCCGGAAATCCGTAGGCTAAGCTGAGGTGGAAAATTAGGGTTTCCTCTTTCAGATACTGCTTTCAGTTGGCATTCTGAGGTTGTTGTGCAGACTTACTATTTATAGCAGTTCACTATTTTTAGCAAGTCTATCTTTTGGCAGTATCTGTCTAGCAGTTCAATCCTTTGCAGTTCAATGTTCAGTTTGGCTTTCATTTGTTTTTTGATGTGAACTTACTATTTATAGCAATTGGCTATTTTTAGTAAGTCTAATTTTGGCAGTAGCATCATCAGCAATTCAGCTCAAGTCATTTTGCTATCCTTCAGTTTCAGTTTGGCTTTGGTTATCTCCATGGATTAAGTTTTATACTTAGTCATTTTTATGTTTCTCAGTTGTACCCCCACGCCTAGGAATGATCACTTCATGTTGTTTTTAAAAGGGGGTCATTAAGGGGTCAATGGTGCATTTAATGAATTATTAAATGCTTTATTGTTGCAAAGTGAAGTTGGATGCCTAAAAGAGGTTGATTAATATTTTATTATTTCAAAAAGTGAAATGCTTAAAGTGGCATTCCTTTTGGGAGTTGAAGTGATTCAACTTCTTGGAATTTGAAGAGTCTCTTGTTGCTTCATTTGCCAATTGAAGCTTATATATTGCTGCTGTTCGAAGAGCTGATTATCTTTGGGGAAAAATATAACGTTATGCTGCTGGTTTGAAATCCAGAATCCGGCTAAGGGTTAGCTTAGCAAATCTACTCCACTCTTCGGGCCTGAAACTATGGTTCCCTAGGTGGTGGACTGAGAGTGTGCTTCATCCAGAAGTACATATTGAGCATTATTGTGGAGTTTTGGTGAGATATTTCCAATTTTTATGTTGCTGGTTTATCATGGCTGAAAGTGTTTTTTGTTGACAGCTTTTTGAGCAAATTAAATATCATTCTGGGTATGTTTGCAAAGTGGTTCTAGACCCAAGGCGACCCCTTCCACAAGAGATTGGAATTTATTTCCAAGTCTTTGATTTTTTATTGCTAAATCGCCCTTTTCAAGAGTCGTACCATCTGTAGAGAATTGAGAATTGTGCCATAAATTAATGGATGACTTTTGAGGCTGTTTCTTCATCTTGTCATGGGTGCCTATCCTCCAGAGGTTCATTGCACTTCGTTTCACGCCATTCGGAGGTATTTTGGTGAAGTTATGAGCATTTAATTAATTCTTATAGTTGCTGGTTATTCATTTCCAGAATTGCAGATTTATATCAGACTTGTTTCAGTTTGAATTTCCAGTCCTTTCTTCATCAATAATTGCTACTAATAATCATGGAATCATTCAGAATCTTGGTGCTTTGAAAACATTGTAATATTGATGTAATTTGCAGCTCTCTTTCTATATTGTAAGACTGTAAACAGTAGTACTGTTCCAGTCCTTTATTGCTGCAATTATTTTCTATTTCTCACTTTAAGTACCCCTGGATGGTTTACCGCCAGTGTGGATAAAGAACATTCTCAAAGCTTATCTATTCTATTTGCAGCTGTTCTTATCCTTTGTAAAGCTAGTTAGTAGTACTAACAGCTCTTCCTTTACTTGCTGCAATTTTATATCTGTTTTACACTCCCACAATTGAGTGGTTGAGTTTTAGAATAAACATATATCTTGTTTGTAATTTCCCCCCACGTTATAAGTGGTTGTGTGGACAGTATTCCCCCCACGTTAATAAGTGGAAGAGTGGATTTAAAGGCTGGCTTGCCGCCTAATAATTGTTGTAAACTCACCCACTGAATAAGTGGAGTATTCCCACCGCTTGTGGATGCCTGCACCAGCAGATGAATTGTACTTTCAGCTCTGTTTATGCCTAATGATCCTCTGACCATATGCTATCACCTCGCCCACATTGGGATCTTGGTGAACATTCTTGGTTAGAGTTATCTTCTTTGCTGGTTTACATTTTGGAGCTAACGCTAATCAGTGTTTGGTTGCTGATTTGAATGTTAATTTTGGAAAAAAATTAATGGGGAATATTTCACTAATTTGCCTAAGAAGGTTGGTCGCGGTGAATTCAAAGAGGAAGTTGCTGTTTTGATAACTTTACTTAACCGAGTTACTGGTCAATCAGATGCTAGCACTTTTCGTCCATGGATGTTCTACCTGATTACCAGAATTCTTGATGGTACAGAGCGTTTTGATTGGGCTATGCTGATTAGTGATTGCTTACATCAGCAAATTACTAACTTTCTCAAGTATCATGAGTTTCATATGATATCCTACTTGGTTTACTTGGTTGCTTTTCAAGGTAGCTATAGGTTTCTTAAAACCAATGGCACTCTCGGTGTTCAGCGTGTTCATGAGTATTATCCTCAGTTGGAGTTTTCTCAATCCGAGCAGGACTTCCAAGCAGTGAATGATCACTTTTCCATGAGAACAGTAAGAGATCTTGATGATGAAATGCACATTCGTATTTCCGCCGAGGCTAAATCAGCAATGGAGACTTGGGCGGATTGGTTTATCCAGTTCCCTACTTTCACATATATCCGAGTTTATGGATATGTTGGAGAGCCCCTGATGTTACCGAGATACCCTTCAGATAAGCTCATTTTTATGGAATTCCTCAGACAGATGCAGCACGTTCATTTCTTTCTTCGTAGTCGTCATAAGACTGCAGCTAATTTTCCATTCACATTGGGAATTTTCACATGTGATGCGGCGACAGATGCCAGGTTTATGTCTACTGAGATAGAAAGGTTCAAACTCAAGACTTATACTGAGAGGCGTTCCTATGATCCTCTCGGTCATTATGCAGATCGGTTAGAGCGAAGGATTGCACATGCGCCAGCACTTGAAGACTTCTGGGCTAATTGTGAAGATGAATTCGAGGTCCGTCGTCGTCACTACTGTAGACTCACTATCGGTCAGCTCTCTGATTACCTGTCAGAAGATGTTGATGGTCTATCGGATGATGATGGAGAAGTTCTACTCAATTCATATGTCAAAGATCAAGTTGCTCGGCAGCCACTTCGCTCACCTGATTGGTATGCCAAGGAGAATATTTCTATCGAAGAGGTTTCCAGATCAGTTATCAAGACTAGTAAGTTGTTCTTGGAGAGCAAATGTACACGGAAGTCAGTTCCTGTAGCAGAGCCGCCAAAGGATTTCTCTTCGTTGCCTTCTACTTCTAGAGCAAGACCCAGAGTCAAGGCCATTATAATACCTCCTGAAGGGGTTAGACTCAGTGGAAACACAGGGAAGAGAGCTACTGGTAAGAGGAAGCAGAAACAAGTTGAGAATGTCCTGAGGTTCCAGTAGAAACAGTTATTCAGGCCGAACCTCATGTTTCTCCTCCTAGTTCACCTCATGAACAGCCTATTGACATAAGTTCTGAGCCTGAGACACCAATTCAGCTGGATCGGAGACACCTGAACCACCACAGGTTGATACATCAGGGACAGTCTCTCCGCGAATTGAGAATATTGTTCAGTCTTGTTGGCTCGAGAAGTCTTTAGGGAGACAGAGGCGTGAACCTTCATATAACCTTGACTTATCTGAGTTCGGTGAACCTTATCAGAAAAGGTCAAACAAGAAGATCAAGAAACAAGTGCACATTGAGAAGACTCCAGAATCAGAAATCGTTATTGAAGTTGCAGTTCCTCCAGAGGGTAAAAGCTTAGATGAAGTCGAGGTTGGTGACTTTACATTCACTAAGGCTAATCTTGGCAGGACTACACGAGAGACAGATGTATCTCTTCTTAAGATTGTTACCAATAATCTTGAAGAGCGTATCACCAAAGATGGAGAAGATAAGGCATTACTTAAAGCTGAGATTGGTCAACTTCGTCGATACATTTCTGATCTTGTTCATGGGAATTCGAGTAGGACACCTGTTCTTCCTCAGCATACACCTGCAGAACAACAAAAATTGGATCAGTTAGTCAGTCATGGCAGACTTTTGGACAACTGGATTGATAGTTTAGTTGCTGCTGGTAAAACTCTTCTTGCAGATTTGTATCAGTTGAGGGGTGATGCACATAAACTCCGTCAGGGTGTTCAGTCGCTTGAGATTGCAGTTGCAGAGAACTTGGCAAAGGATCGTGTTCTGGTATCTCAGTTATCAGTTGCATATGATGCCTTGGAGATTGTTGAGGACCAAGACAAAGTTTTTATTTGGAGAGAGCAGCACCTTCTCAGAACAGAAATATGTGAGAAGATCTCTACTAAATTGTTTTCACTCAAGGATGATGTGGTTGGAGTACTTGCACTGGTCAGTGGCTTCGTTGTTCAGATTCTGTGTCATTATCTTCTGGAAGATGGCACGTATGTTGAGTTGGATAAAGTTCAAGCAGAGTTCGAGAAGCTGATTCGTGACAGCCTTGAAGGTGAACCTATGGCGCCTAGGTTAGAGAATATTTCAGTAATTGCAGCCAGTTTCAGAAAGGCGACTGAGGAATGTAAAGATGGCATGCACACAATTACAGAGAGTGGCAGAGAACTAAAGAAACAGACTGTTACTTTAAGCAGCGTTAAAGTGCCAGATGACAGAGAGATCGATGAGTTTTTGGTCGAAGTGTTAGACCGAGTTGACATGGAGTGATCTGCCAGTTGGAACTGCAGTTAATTTCGAGGTTGAGTCCTGACAGCAGTTAACTCGACTTTGATCTTGAGTTTACTTGCTGACTTAACACATGCTTATCTCATCCTTGGAATTATCAACACAGGAGTTAGGGTTAGGGTTTCCAGTTAACGAAGGTAGTGGTTGAGTTAACTTTGCTTTAAATAAGGACGTGCATGCTTGCACATTGTCCATTTAGGTTATTTGTACCAGTTAGCGATGGTAGCTTTCCAGTTAAGCTGTATAGTTTACTTCATTAGGGTTTGGCGCATAACTTGCATGCATTGCAAGAACTATAGTGAACTCAAGGTGATTTTAGGGTTACCTACACCTTGATGTATATAAATAAGAGCTTTTGCTCATTTGTAATTAACTTTTGCTTGAGAGAGAAATATATGCTGCGCCTACCTTGCCCTCAATATTGCTCTTTTGGTATTTGTTCATGCGTCTTTGCTATTACAGTTAATTGTTATGCCACATAGGGTTTCATGCAATTGTGATAGTGGATTCTTTCCATAGTTTAGATAAATCTGTCTTGTGAATCTTTTGTCATTATTGATCAAGCGTTATGCCACATAGGGTTTCGTGAGATTGTGATGATAAATCTGTTTTGAGAAGTCTTTACTGTTATGATTAAGTGTTATGCCACGTAGGGTTCCATAAGGTTGTCATGGTAAATACTTCCCTTAGTTTAGATAAATCTGTTTTGTGAATCTTTTATCATTTTAATCGAGTGTTATGCCACATAGGGTTTCATAAAATTATCATGGTAAATTCTTAAATCTGTTTTGTGCCAATAGACTTGTTCAGATTGAGATAATAGTTGCGCCACCTTGCCTTCAAGTAGAGAATCTAAACACGTTTATCGTCTGATAGTCATAACCTTGCTCCGTTTTCTCATGCTCTGTTTTCTTGAGGGAACTGGATAGAATTTAAGTTATTAAGTTTAGTTGTAGTTAGTGAATCTGCAAAACCAGAGAAAACTCAGCTGCAACGTATTAGTTTTCAAGAAAGCCTTGTACCTCTACAGCTGAAACAAAAAAGACAGGAATCAGTTTAGTTTATTTTCCTTTGCAGGTATTTTTGTAAAGCACAACGAGGGAGCTTCCCCTCCTAATTTGAAGAGCACTCATTGCGTAGTGTACATAGGCTGTTCGTAGCAACTCTTACTCCAGAGGTGTTAGTTGTTACGCCAACAGGGATGGTAACTAGTGCTTGGAGTGAGCACAGTACCACTCATTCTAAAGACCTCTTGCCAAAAAGTGCTTAGGAACTTGCTGTCCCTATCACTCACAATGTTTTTTGGCAACCCCTGCAGCCTAAACACCTCATGAAAAAACAGATCTGCAACTTGGGCTGCTGAAAAAGAGCTGCTAATGGCGAAGAAATGAGAAAATTTGGTTAGCCTATCCACTACCACATAAATACAATCTTTCCCTTGGGCCTTGGGCAACCCTGTGATGAAATCCATCGAGATGCTTTCCCATTTTTGATTGGGAATCGGAAGTGGTTGCAGCAAACCGGCTGGTAATGTATGCTC
The DNA here is from genome assembly GCA_007258455.2 of Sequoia sempervirens. Classification (NCBI taxonomy): domain Eukaryota; kingdom Viridiplantae; phylum Streptophyta; class Pinopsida; order Cupressales; family Cupressaceae; genus Sequoia; species Sequoia sempervirens. The sequence continues at coordinate 29,141,169 of VDFB02000020.1, forward strand.
ATTCTTATTCACTTGACAAACAGGACACTCCTGAATGTAGCGTTGTACTTCTCCCTTCAATCCTTTCCAAGAAAACCTTTCTCGGATCTGCCTATATGTCTTGAAAAATCCTTGGTGACCAGCAACCGGAATATCATGAAATGTCAAAAGAATCTTCTTCTTAAGCTTAGAATCAACCACCAGAAAGATTCTCCCCTTATAGTGTATCAATCCCTCAATCACCTTGTACCTTTCATCCTGAAAAGTACCCTCAATAATGCTGGTTGCAAACTGATTTTTGGCATAATCAGCAAGCAACATGTCCCTCCAATCTGCAGTAAGCTCACACAATGATCTAAGATGGGGTCTCCTGGATAGAGCATCCGCCACAATATTATTTTTCCCTTTGACATATTCAATGTCAAAGTCGTAAGCTTGAAGCTTACTCACCCACTTCGGTTGTCTCTCGTTCAGGTCCTTCTGATGCATAAAATGTTTGAGGCTATTGTGATCAGTCTTGACCACGAACTTGTTTCCCACCAAGTACTGCCTGAACTTGGCTAATGCATGCATAATGGCAAGCATTTCCTTATCATAGATTGAGTATGTTCTTTCAACACCCCTCAGTTTTCTGCTTTCAAACACAATAGGATGTTTGTCTTGCATCAGGACAGCCCCAACTCCTTCACCGGATGCATCACATTGCAGTTCGAATGGCTTGGAGAAATCCGGAATAGCCAGAACCGGACACGAGCTCATGATCTTCTTGAACTTGTCAAAAACCATTTGAGCCTTTTCTGACCAACAGAAAGCTCCCTTTTTGGTGAGATCAATAAGAGGGGCAGCATTTTGTGAATATCCTTTTACAAATCTCCGATAAAATCCACAAAGACCCAGAAAACCTTTCAACTGAGTCAAGTTCTCAGGAGGTGGCCAATCAACTACAGCTTTGATCTTTTCAGGATCCACCTTCACTCCCTCAGCACTGATTATGTGGCCAAGGTACAGTAACTCCTCCATTCCAAATTCACATTTGGATGCTTTTGCGAACAAATTCTCAGATTCCAGGATACTAAGCACTTCCTCCAAATGCTTGAGATGATCTTCCCAAGTCTTGCTGTAAATCAAGATATCATCGAAAAATATCAACACGAACCTCCTTAACTGATTCTGGAAAACTCTGTTCATGCAAGACTGGAAGGTAGCAGGAGCGTTAGTCAACCCAAATGGCATGACTAAAAATTCGAAATGGCCATAATGACATCTGAAAGCGGTCTTCTCCACATCAGATCCTCTCATCCGAATCTGATGGTAACCCGATCGCAAATCGATCTTCGAGAAAAACTTGGCCCCATGAAGCTCATCAATGAGCTCATCTATCCTGGGAATGGGGTATATGTTTTTGATGGTGCTTTGATTCAAAGCCCGATAGTCCACACACATGCGCATGGTACCATCCTTCTTCTTCACAAGAACCACTGCAGATGCAAAGGGGCTCTTGCTTGGGCGAATGAAACCCATCTCCAAGAGTTCTTGAATATTCTTCTCAATCTCATCCTTTTGCCTCTTCGGGTACCGATATGGAGTTGTAATTACCGGTTTAGCTCCTTCCTTGAGCTCTATGATATGTTCTGAACCCCGTTCAGGTGGTGGTCCAGGAGGCAAATCTGCAAAGACTTTGCTCTTCTTCGTGAGTAGAGACTGAACATCAGGAGGATGGTCTCTTTTAGTCTCAACCGGACTAGCAGGAAGGATCATGCACTCTGCAACCCACTCAGCTTGATCGTGACGGATCAGCCTTGCCATTCTTTTAAATGACACAACCCGAGGGCCCCCATTGGACATTCCTCTCAGAACTATCTTCTTCCCATCGGATTGAAACTTGAGCTCCATAGTCTGCAAATTCAAGGAGATCTCCCCAAGTGAACGCAGCCATTGAATGCCTAGAACGGCATCAGTATCTCCAATGTGGACTACATAGAAGTCATCCTTGACTTCGTAATTTCCCAATTGCATGGTCATGTTCGAGATTTTCTTGGTGCATGAAATATGGAATCCATCGGCAACCATGACCTTGAAACCTTCAAACTCCTCTGTTTGCAGCCCCTTCTTTGCTACCACAACTTCATCAATGAAGTTATGTGTTGCTCCAGTGTCGATCAAAGCAACGATTCGCTGCCCTTTGACCATCCCTCGAACCTTGAAGGATTCGTTTCTTTGGAAGCTCGAAAGTTGAGCCAAGACTCCTCCACTTTCCTTCTCATTTTCGGACTCTTCTGGAGCTCTTTCTACTTCACTTTCTTCAAAATCAGATTGCTGGTCGAAAAATCAGAACTACTTTCACCAGCAGAATAGTACTCAATCTGATTAAATTTAACCCCCTTAGGGCAAACATGATCTTGAGACCATTTTTCCCTACATCGGAAACACAACCCCTTTCTTCTGAGTTCGTTCAGGGTCTCCGGATCCAATCTTGTGACATGGGGATTATGATGTTTGAACTCCTTATGCTGAGGTCTCAAAGGAGGTCTATGCTGAGGTCTTTTCCCTTTATCCCTTTTCTGAAAGGGGGAATTGGATTGAAACTTCGCCTTAGGAGCAGCCCACTCCATGTTTCTTGCCTTCTTCATGGCCTCCTGTAGGGTTGGTGGATCAAAGGCTTTAATCCAACCTTTGAGTGGTTCTGTCAAACCTTCACTGAAAAGGATCACCAATCTCCTCTCCGTGATTCCAGTAACCATGACTGAGAGTCTCTGAAACTCAGCAATGTAGGCATCAACTGTGCCATACTGTCTCAATTGTGCAAGTTCTCTAAAATGTATTTCAGGGTCCTTTTTCTCAAACCTCTCAATGAGCCTAGTAGTGAACTCATCATAAGTTGTGATTGACCGATGACCCAAGGTAACTAGGCCATGGTACCACCATTCGTGCGCCACCCCATCAAGGTGTAGCGTAGCGAACTTGATCGCCTCTTCTTCTGCCATGGGTCTGAGAGCTAGATAGTTATCCAACTTCTGTATCCAAGCTCGAGCTGAACTGGTATCACTCCCGTCAAAGTGAGGAAGTATAACTTTGTTGACAGCTTGGTACAAGTCTCCTTGAGTTGATGGTCTTCTTTGATCATAATGTCTCCCTTGTCCTTTGTTTTTCCTTTTATGATCCATAAAGTCATTGTAGGACATCCATCTTGATGTCGCCAGGGAGAGAATCATACTCTGCACGGCCAAGTCTCAACTGCTCCACGAATGAAGCATTCTCTTCAGGATCTGGCTGAGTGTTAACAGGTGCCAGAAAGGTGGGTTTGAAAGGCCTGGCTGAGACATAAGTGTTGTTTGAAGTATGATGAGCAGCATGTCCATCATGCTGGTTGGAAGCACTGTGCTCTCCTCTATGCCCAGTGTTGTTCTATGGAATGGTGTTCTGACCCACTTTCCCCATCATTAGCGATACCATATCCATTAAGGCATCCATCTTCCTTTCAAATCTCTGTCCCGGACTGATGGATCTCTCTCTGCCCTTTCCACTGTCATCTCTGGTGCTGGTAAGCCTCTCGTTACCCCCAACTGACCTTCACCTTCTGCCATATCTGTTTCCTGAGAAGACTCCCAATGAGCCCTCAAGACTTCTGAAGCTGTCTGACCTTCTGGAGCCTGATAGGGCTGGAACTGTTTTCCAACCTTTTTGTCTTCCCTTGCAATGTACCTCTTTTCTCTGTCACTCATAGACAGATTGATCACAGGATGGCAAGATCTTGGCTCTGATACCACTGAAATATTCCGAGCCAATTTTTTTCGTTTTTCAAATTACAAATTACAATCAATGCACCCGTTAAGGTTAGAAGATAAACCCAAACGTGCTGAAGTAACTCTAACCAGAATGTACACCAGGATCCCGATGTGGGCAAGGTGTGAGCATTGGTCAGAGGATCTAAATCAAATTGCTTATGCAGGAACTCTAACCAAGAATGGCGCCGATGATGGCGAGCATATGGTCAGAGGATCTTCTACACTACGAACTGAAAGGGAACTCGACACCAAGTATGTGCTACCCAATCCAGTATGGAGTGAGGGGCGACCATATGGCGGAGTATAACAGATTACAATACTTGAAAGAAATAACTAAATTGCTGAAAGTACTCAACACCCAGAATGTGCTTGCTAACCCAGAGTGGGAAAGTAGCTACCATAGGGCGGAGATGTATCTATTACAAAACAACTTCAGAGTGAAAGAGAGCATTACAAATCAGATTCGAACAAGACTGAAAATGGCTGCCAGTACTACTGTCAGTTTACAAAATGAGGATCATTCTCCTGCCAATAGCTTAGGAATTTGAAAGATTAACATTACATCATAAAGAACTCTCCTTAGCTTGGATAGAAGTGTCAGAACAATACAACTCTCAACGATCAAGATTCTAATTCTGATTTTTTTACAAATCTGCACTTTAAATGAATAACCAGCAGTCTAGGAAATCACTAGTATATCCATAACTCTCACATAACTCATTGGATTGACTTGAAACAAAATGCAGTATTCCCTAAGTATGATGGCGCCTAAACTAAGACACTGAAAACAGCTCAAACAACCATATATTATTTATGCACGCACTTCAATGCAATCTGCAAGTGGTACGACCCTCAAGGAAGGGCGATCTGCTCTTAAAAATTAATGTCTTCTCTAAAAAATCTGCAAATTAGAGGATGATGGCGCCTAGACCTAGCAATGCAAATGGGCTAATACCCAGAACAATGTTTTTGTTTTTTTTTTATTTATGAATTAAAACATGAATCTGCTGTAGCAACAATGCAATATTCGGAAAACCACTAATATGCAAAACAGATCTAACAATGCACAAGCTGAATACAATACTCAAAACTAAATGCAACTCACAAATTAAGTTATCTCATCACTAGTTGCTGTGTTGCAAGCAAGAAGCAATGCCCGAGCTAGGAGGCCTTCATTCCCCGAAGCAGTTCCAGAGCCAAACCGGCAGCATAACAATACTGTAGACAAAAGATACCAAATGATGATCAAAGTCTTCCTTTTATAATTTCTCGTTGACTTCTCGAAACCCTAAACTCCTCTTCAAGTCAAAAACCCTAATCTCTTGCAAAGATGGCGTCCATTTCCTTCAAGCTCAATATTAACTTTTTAAATAAAATCAATACTTTAATAAATGCGTCCACTCTATAGCTTGATTTGACTTTGGGTAAAATATAAATTATAAAATAATCATTAATGAAGGCGCCACCCTCAAAAAGACCACTTTTCAAAACAACAAAAAGTCAGCAGACTAGGCCAAGGGGGTCAACGTTAAAATATAACATTAAAACGTGACTTTTAATTAAATAGTTCAACTTATCTCTCCAATTGTGCCCCGAAGCCATAAATGAGCAAGCCAACTGATCAAACTGAAGCAGGAAGTCAACCATGCTGAACCCAACTGAAAAACTGCCAAAAATAGAATTTACTAAAAATAGTAAATTCCAGAAAATGCTCAGAATGCCGAGATGAACATACCACTGCGAAGCTCTGAGAAAACCCAGAAAGAATCCGCCATTGAATCCACCAACTTCGAGCAAAGACATCCTTAAAAATAGGAAACCCTAATTTACCTTCCGACTAGCCTACAAGTCTCCGGAATAGGCCAACGGTCACTGAAAAGGTCAGGCTTGAGACGGGGACATTACACAAGAAATGCCAACTATTACATTTTATCTTCTTTCTCTTCTTCAAAGAGTAGATAAGAATTGAGATGAGAAGAGAAAGAAAGCGGAAAGAAAGCTTCTAGATGAAGGTTGCTTTAAATCTCGATCACATCCGCGAAAAAGCTGGAAACTATGTCTCTGTCAGGTGCATCAATACTATATATAGCAAAGTTTTTCTTTTCTAGGATTTTTTCGCCATCTGCAATCGATCTCAAAAAATCTTCAACCTCATTGACTGCTTTCTCGAACCTCACTGACATCATGGAAATTGACAAAGTTTTATGTTTTTCTTTCATCCTCTTCAGCGCAATCTTCTTGCTGTATTTCTTCTTATGCATGTCCCATATTCTTTCACATTCTTCCTTGGAGATAGTCACACTCTCAGGCCAAGGTGGAATTGAGAAGCATTTTTCAATCACGACTGGCTTCAGGCTGCAAATCATTCTTCCATCTACCGACTGAATCTCTCGAGTTGCTGGATTGTAATGCTTGATGCAAGCAATTACGAATTCCAGACTCTGCACTGAAATAGGAATGGACGTTGCTGCAAGTAGTCCGAAGTGACCAAGGTTCCTAACTGCAATGTTGCCTGCATTCTCCAATGGTTGCAAATTGAACTCCAACGTAATATGGTGCAAGTCAATCTCAGTTGTTTTGATGAAGTCGTGACAGAGAGCTGATTTGGTCTTGTACTCGAGGGGAGTGTATTCCATACTGAAAACCTTGAAGAATGACTGTAAACTCGCCTATGTTCAGACAAGTTTTGAGCAACTTTCTAAATTTAGAATGCTGGTTTTTCTTCTTCAAACGGACAAATTTTTCGAAATTTTTCTGAGATATGGGTTTTGTTCAGAATTTTGTTACAAAAAGACCCAAATCGTCCGTTTTTGTAAATTTCGAGTGTAGACTAAAAAAGTAGCAAACCCTAATTTCTTCAATTTTTCACCAAAAAAGTTGGCATCTGGGTTTTGCTCAAAAACACATTTGAGACGAACCTAGTTGATCAGATTTGAAAAATATTGAGGGCTGATTGAAAAAGTAGCAAACCCTAGAATCTAAAATTTCTCTTGAAAAAAGTTGTGATATGGGTTTTGTTCAGAAGAATGTTTTAAGAGGACCCAGATGATCAAATCTTGAAAACTTTGATGATTTCTCTGACATGCAAGGACAAAGCAGCTGCTGCAACTTGAGAAATTTCTTCAAAAATTCTTTAGAATGATGAGCTAAGAAGACCCAGATCACTGAAAATTGAAAATCTTGACCTTCTTCTTCAAAAATTTGATGTTCTAAATGAAAAAAAGCATGAAAAAGCAAGGTCTTATGTTGCTGGTCTGAAAATTTATGAAGAATTTTTGAAAAATCAGCAAGTTGAAGTCTTGAATCTTGAAAAGAAAAACTCTTAAGTTGCTGTTCCTCTTCAACTTGGACGCCACCTGCAAAGAATGATGAAAATTGAATGGCAAAGGCATCTTTAAATAGGCTTTAGGCTTGAGAAAACCCTGCTTTCTTTTGCTTTAATCCTCCAAACCCTAAAACCTGCTTGTGCATTGAACATGGACGCTTTATCTCCATCTTGAAATTTTGAAAATTGTGGAAAATTGGCTGAGGCATGGCATTTTGGGTGCCCTTCTTGGCTAGAGGCGCTAACTTCTTCCATACTTAGTCATTTTTCCGAGTTTTTCAACCTTTCCTCAATTTTGGACCCTAGTTTGGATTTAACTTTCGACTTCCAGATTCATCCGGTGGATGAGCTGAATGATTCGTCGCGAAGCTTGATCAAATCTGACAAGATTATCCTGGAGGCACCTTTGGCTAAAAGCTTCGTTTTGTCCTTCAAAATCATGGGCGCCCTTCTCCTTCTGGGGCGCCCAACTCCTCCATACTTAGCCATTTTTGCTTAATTTTCATCTTCAAACTTGAAACTCCATTTTATACCTTCAGCTTGATCTGAATTCACCGATGACTGACAAGTTTGACGATCTGACGAAGACATCCATTGCGAAGCAGACTGAAACCTAAAGAGATTGAGCTCATCTGCAAACCCTAATTGCTGAGTTTGACCCCTCAAAAAGCTAGGCGTCCCTAGGGCACCTGGGGGGCCCAAAGTTCCCAGACTTAGAAATTTTTTGAAGTTTTTCATGGTTTTCCTTCCGTCTTCTGGTTGAAACCTTCCCGTTTGATCTTGAATTCTGGGTGATTGATTGATCCAATGATGCCGCTGTCAGACTCACTGCGAAGCTGAGGAGATTCTGAATCACATTGCCTGAGAGCCCAAACCCTAATTCCATCATCTGATGCCTTGAAAAGTTGGGCGCCTTTCTCCTCCAGGGGCGCCCATGGCTGGCAGTGTTAGTCAAAATTTTGCAATTTTCAACTTCCTCCTTCATTCTTCGTGCATGTTCATCATCTCATCTTTTGTTCAACGCTTGAATGTTGAATCTGACGCCTGGCAGCTGACTGGCCTCCATTGATGACTTCGGAGCTCCCGAATTGCTTTTTGAAATTGAAAAAGCAAAATAGACCCACTAGGGAAAAACTGATCGTTTTGTGATTCTAACTACACCAGCCTGATGAGGAAGTATTTTGAGCCAATCAACATTAGTTTGAACCCTAACAACCAGACTTTCTATTTTTAGAAATTTTTGCCAACATCCATTTCGAAAGAAAACCAGAAAAAGTTACTATTTTTGGAAAGTTTCTAAAAATAGCAATTTTCCTAAAGAGTAGGGATGAAAAACTGAGATCTGGGTTTTGTAGATTTGATCGCTCTGAGCTGACCCAGATAGTTAGATTTTGAAAATTTCAAGTTTTTACCCCTCTTGCAAGACATGCACACCCAAATTTTGACCTTTTTTGACAGATTTAACAAAACTTTTACGCATTTCTTCAAAATGCCTAAGTGTAGCAAAAATTTTAATTTGGGGTACAACATTACTAAAAAGTGTGGACAAAATGTCCAAATAATGTTTTGGGAGTTGCACAGTGAAAACCCTAAAATGCTCTAAGTTGGGAAGCACCAATTAGATCCAAATGATTGATTGATTACCCAATAAATGCCCTCAAAAGGGCCCCCTAACCTATTAGCCTACGGTGACTAGTTGGTAGACTAACCACTACATTTGTCAACTGCCTAAGAAGGGGACATTATACCCCATGAGGGGTGCTACCCCTAAACCTCTACGAGAGGCGTTGCCCCTCGACTCCATTTGGGGCATTGCCCCCAAACTCCCATTGAATTCATTTGATTTGCCATGTACTCTCCAAGTCCAAGTTTCCAAGTTTTCCTACAAGTTTTCATCTATAATATCGTCATCCAATTGGACAATCTTCCCTGATGCTTATCTGCAAGGAGAAATGCAGCAAGGTAGTTAATTTTAATGTATAAGATATATCATGACAATCAAGTTTGACTAATTGACATTCTAATGTTTTTTATTTTTATGGTGGTTTTGTTTATTATACAATATATGATGCTATGTGTGGTATTTTGAACTTAACTACTATTGTAAATATGTATATATATATATTTTTTTTATATGTTTTTGTATGGACAAACCCAAAACGAACCCAACCCCAAAAATTTTTTTGATTAAATCTGTGAACTGAACCCGAACCCAAACCAAATACTTAGTTGTCAAATGTACATGAAGAACACATTATTGTAGCACTTTGAAAGAAGTTAGGTGAGATTTATCAAGCTAAACTCCTAGCAAATAAACTTTTCCTAAGAATAAATTTGTATACCCTCAAGATGGAGGATGGTGATTCTATGACTAAGCACCTAAATGCTTTCAACATGATTGTTACCCAGTTGCACTTTGTTGGAGTCAAGATGGAGGAGAAAGATTGTTGCATGACTTTGTTATGTAATTTTCCAGACTCATGGGATAACTTGGTGATGGTAGTTGAGAGTACTACCTCTAAACTCAACATGGATGAGGTAATTGCATCATTATTTTTGAAGATGTAGAGAAAAAGATTTGAATCAATCAAGGAGGCCCTAGTTGTTCGTGGAAGATTGAAAGACAAAGGAAGGTAGGTCAAGTGTAGATCCAAATGTCCTAGAAAAACCAAAGCTAAATATTGGAACTATGGCAAGCCTGGGAATTCGAAAAGAGACTATGTTGTACCCAAAACCAAAATTTTTGCTTCACTAAGGCATTTTGCTTAATTGAGTCTTAATCTTGTTAAGGTGATGTCAGAAGGTCGTTTTTGGGCTTTTCAAATATGGAGTTGGTGTCAGTGTAATGTCAATCTGTTACTGAAGAGATTTAAGAAAAGTGAAAATCTAAGGAAAATCGTCAAAATTTTCTATCTCTGGAGAAGGAAGCACATTCTCAAATGGATGCCCTATCTTTTAGGGGTCCAGATCCTGTTTTTAGGGTTTGTCACCTCCAGCAGACATTTGTCCGGCATCACGTCAGCTTCGCAGTGAGTTATCAAGCCTGTCAAACGGACCTATTTCGAGCAAGTTGTGGAAGATACAGCACGAAACAAGGTGAAAGCGAGAATTGGCTAACACTGGAGAAAAGCGCAGCTTTTGAAGAAGGCGCCCATCTTTTTGAGGTGTCAAATGAAGGTTTTTGGCTAAATGCCACCCAAGATGTTTGTCTCATTTTTGTTCGAGCTTCGCGACGCATCCGTCAATGGGTGAATCTGAGTTGCTGAAGTGCCTGAACCTGAGGTCAAACGTAGGGTCAAATCTTAGTCAAAATATCAAAGAAAAAGCAAAAGAGCACATTTTTAGAAAGGCGCCTGAGCTTTTCAAGCCTTTAATGCCTTCTTTTTGATGATCTCAGATATTCAATTTGTCCGTGTTACGCTCAGCTTTCCGTTGCCTGTCTTCGTTAGATCAGAAGATGTCTAAGCAGCTTGCAGTTGGAGTTTTTGTATTATTTTTGTTAGTTCCAGAAATGGCTAAGTCTGGAGGAAAAAGAGCAACTTTTGAAAAAGGCGCCCTTGTTTTTCACCCCTCGAATGATGTTTTCTTGGGAAATGTGCCTTTGCAGCTGTTATGCAGAATGAGGTCAGCTTCGCAGTGAACCTGAGATCTAGTTCTGAAAGTTGGTAAAACAGAAGTTATGAAGGATTTATCTTTCCCTTCGTACGAGATGTGGAAGTCAAAATTTGACGAAGTTTGAGAAAAAGCGCAGCTTTTGAAAAAGGCGCTTGGATTTTTGAGCCTTCAGATGTCAGTTTTATGGTTTTCAGTCTCAAGATATCTTTTGATTAGTTTTTACTCAGCTCTGCAATGCACTTGTCAGCCAGCCAATCGGAGAAGTCAGTCAACCAGTGTCAGAGGATGAACAGAGGTCCCGGCAGAGGTTATAGCTTAAATTTTCATAAAATTTGGCTAAGTCTGGAATTTGTCTTAAGAGTTCAAAGTTGGATTTTCGAAAGAGAGTTGAATGGACGCCTTAACTGGAGTTCTGACTGCAGTTAGACTAAACGTTTTCTAGGTTGTCATCTTCAGTTCATATATTGGCATGTTGAGTGATCTTTCAGTTCGCATGTCGAGCTAACTAGTTTGCATTTTCAGTTAACTACCTTGCATGTTGAGTTAACTTGATTGCATGTTCACTTAACTGAAGATTACTCTTGAATGTCAACTGGAGTTTACATGCATGGCGAATTTGGTTGCAATTGTGAATTTTGTGTGAAGATGGCGCTTCATTGAGTGTTAACTGAAGTTCAAGAAGGGACGGCATGATTGATGAAGCATAAATTTGTGAAGTATGGCGCATTTGAATGTTAACTTCACTTATCAAAAGGGTCGCCATATTTAGAGTTTTATTGATGAAGCATAATTAGTGAAGCTACGCATTTTACAAAGAGTGCCAACTTAGTTCCAAAAGGGTTGTTATTTTTAGCATGTGAAGTTGGCGCATTCACTTCTTGAAGGCCAACTGAAGTCATGAAAGGGTCGCTATTTTTAGAATATTCATTGCATGAAATATGGCAAATTCCTTATTGCCAACTTTAGTTATCAAAAGGGACGCCTTAGTTCAAATTTGTGAATCTAAAGCAAGTGTGAAGATGGCGAACTTAATATGGATTGCTAAACTGAAGTCAAAGTCGCATGAAGTGGTTAACTGAAGACTGAAAAGGGAAACCCTAATGCATGGCGATTTATTTAGCATATTTGAGTTTCAGTTAACTGGAATGAGGTCCAATCACAAGCCAAGCGCACTTTTCAAGGATTCCATGCCTTGTGCGAATTTCATAAATGAAAATCTATTTAACCAAGCAATGGCGTCCATTATTTCATCATCTTTAGCTTCGAAGTTCATATTCTTCTTGAGCGACCAGCAAGCTAAAGGTGCTACAAGTGTCTGAATTCAGCGTTCTTCATAGCAACGAGTTCAGATTGTTCAGAGGAAGGCGATTCTAGACTTTATTTTCACTTTGCATGCAGGTTTTATCAAATTCCAAGGAAGAAGTTGGCGGATTTTGAAGCAAACAAGCAAATCTTTCTATCTTACGTCTTATTTCTTCTATTTCTCACCTTAGGTACTTTCTTCGCATGTCAAAGAAATTCAACACTTATTGAATCTGATCATCACGGATTAGCATATTTCAGCATTTGCAGCAAAACCCGTCTTAGATTTTTTCGAGAAAATGCCCCGTAGCCTTCATGCGAAGCTCATGCTTTTTAGAAATTTCTTTGCATGTGGGCTTGAAACACATTTTTTCAAGAATTCAACTATCTGGGTTTGTTCAGAATTCCATTGTGCACAAAACCCATGTTCCAGAAAAACTTCGAAAATTTCTTTCCTCAGAGGCTATTTTTAGCTTTGTCAAGAGGTTTTCAGAAAGTTCTTCAAGTATATTCGACTTTACAGTCAAAAGTCATCATTTTCAAAATGCAGTTCAATCTCATTGATTACAAGGCCAAATCGGCTCTTGCTCATAATTTCATCAAGACTTCAGATACAGACCTGATCATGTTTATCCAGTGGTTAATCTGAGCAGTTTGGAGGGTGTTAGCAGCAATTTGTTGAGAAATCTTGAACGTTTCGGGTTGCTGGCAGCAGCATCCATTCCTGTTACTACTTTCAATCTTGAGTTCGTTCTTGCTTGCATCAAGCATTATGACTCATCTTCACGTCAAATCAGATCAGTTGACGGGAGGGTTGTTTGCAGTATCAAACCGAAGGACATAGAGAAATGTTTTGCTATTTCTCCTCGCTCAGATAACTTTACTGTGGTTCTTGAAGCTTGTGAGAAGATATGGGATGCTGATCAACAACGTTCGCAGAGAAAAGTGGCTCAGAAGTGGCTGAAAGTTCAAAGACTAACATGCCTAAGAAGGTTGGTCGTGGTGAATTCAAAGACGAAGTTGCTGTTTTGATAACTTTACTCAACCGAGTTACGGTCAACCAGATGCTAGCACTTTCGTTCATGGATGTTTTACGATTACCAGAATTCTTGATGGTACAGAGCATTTTGACTGGGCTATGTTGATTAGTGATTGCTTACATCAGCAAATTACTAACTTTCTCAAATATCACGAGTTTCATATGATATCCTACTTGGTTTACTTGGTTTGCATTTCAAGGTAAGCGAGGGCTTTAAAAACTAATGGCACTCGGTGTTCCGTGTTCTGCATGAATTATTATCCTCGGTTAAGGTTCTCTCGATTCTGACGAGGACTTCCAGCGGTGTTGAACCGATCACTTTTCTAAAGGCAGAGTGAGAGATCTTGATAACGAGATGCACATTCGTATTTCTGTCGAGGCCAAATCAGCGATGGAGACTTGGGCGGATTGGTTTATACAGTTCCCTACTTTCACATACATCCGAGTTTATGGATATGTTGGAGAGCCCCTGATGTTGCCAAGGTATCCGTCAGACAAGATCATCTTTATGGAGTTCCTCAGACAGATGCAACATGTCCATTTCTTTCTTCGTAGTCGTCATAAGACTGCGGCTAATTTTCCATTCACATTGGGAATTTTCACATGCAATGCAGCAACAGATGCCAGGTTTATGTCTACCGAGATAGAAAGGTTCAAATTCAAGACTTTTACTGAGAAGCGTTCCTATGATCTCTGATTCATTATACAGATCGGTTAGAAGCGAGGATTGCACATAAACCCGACACTTGAATTTCTGGAGGCTAATTGAAGATGAATTGAGGTTAGATGATAGATACTATTGTGGGCACCCCACTATCGGGTCAACTCTACGATTACCTGCTCGAGAAGATGTTACGGCGGTCTATGGGATATTGACAACTTCTCAATTCCTTATCCGAAATCCAGTTGCTCAAGCGACCACCTAGCTCACTGGTGGTATGCTAGAGGAGAATATTTCTATCGAGGAGGTTTCGAGATGGAGTTATTAAAGACAGCAAGTTGTTAGGAAACGGCGGGAAGCGGAGAGTCAGTTCATGTGAGGCAGCCAAAGTTCTCTTCATTTACCTTCTACTTCTGAGGCAAGACCAGGAGTCAAGAGCCATTGCCATACCTCAGGAAGGTTAGACTGGTAGAGTGAAACAGGGGAAAGAGCTATTGAAGGAAGCGAGAGAAACAGAAGTTTGGGAATGTTCGAGGTTCCGGTAGAGAGCGATTATTCAGTGAGCCTCAGGATTCGAACCTCCTAATTAGCCTCGCTACAACCCTATTGACCTTGGAGTGAGCACGAGACCTGGTGGTGGATCGAGAACCAGCTGAACACCACAGTTTATTCCTTGAGACTGATTCTACTCGGGTAGAAAGAATATTGTTCAGTCTTGTTGGCTCGAGAAGTCTTTGGGAAGACAGAGGCGTGAACCTTCGTACAACCTTGATTTATCTGAGTTCGGTGAACCCTATCAGAGAAGATTGAACAAGAAGATAAAGAAACAAGTGCATATCGAGAAAACTCCAGAATCAAAGATTGTTATCGAAGTTCTTGTTCCTCCAGAGGGTAAGAGCTTAGATGAAGTCGAAGTTGGTGACTTTACATTCACTAAGGCAAATCTTGGCAAGACCACTAGAGGGACAGATGTGACTCTTCTTAAGATCGTCACTAATAATCTTGAAGAACGAATCACAAAGGATGGAGAAGATAAGGCCTTACTCAAGGCTGAAAATAGTCAACTTCGTTAGTACATTTCTGATCTTGTTCATGGAAATTCGAGCAGAGCACCTGTTCTTCCTCAGAATACACCTGCAGAACAACGAAAAATGGATCAGTTAGCCTGTCATGGCAGACTTTTGGACAACTGGGTTGAAAGTTTAGTTGCTACAGGTCGGCGTCTTCTTGCGGATATGTATCAGTTGAGGAGTGATGCACATAAACTCCGTCAGGGTATTCAGTTGCTTGAGATTGCAGTTGCAGAGAGTTTGGCAAAGGATCGTGTTTTAGTGTCACAGTTGTCAGTTGCATGTGATGCTTTGGAGATGGTCGAGGATCAAGACAAAGTTTTTACTTGGAGAGAGCAGCACCTTCTCAGGATGGAAATATGTGAGAATATCTCTACCAAGTTGTTTTCACTCAAGGATGATGTGGTTGGAGTTCTTGCACTGGTCAACGGTTTCGTTGTTCAGATTCCGTGTCATTATCTTCTTGAAGATGGCACGTATGTTGAGTTGGACAAAGTACAAGCTGAATTCGAGAAGCTGATTCGTGACAGCCTTGAAGGAGAACCAATGGCGCCTAAGTTAGAGAATGTTTCAGTGATTGCAGCCAGTTTCAGGAAGGCGACTAAAGAATGTAAAGATGGCATGCACACGATCACAGAAAGTGGCATAGAACTGAAGAAGCAGACTGTTGTTTTGAGCAGCGTCAAAGTGCCAGATGACAAAGAGATCGATGAGTTCTTGGTCGAAGTGTTAGACCGAGTTGACATGGAGTGATCTGCCAGTTGGAACCTGCGGTTAATTTAGAGATTTGAGTCATGAGCAGCGATTAACTTTCGGCTTTGGTGCCAGATTTCACGCTGACTTAACATGCTTATCATCCGCCCCAGATTATCATCACCGAGAGTTAGGGTTAGGGTTTCAGTTAGCGAGGTAGTGGCGATTAACTTTACTTTAAATAGGGCGTACATGCTTGCATTGTCCATTGGGTTAAATATTTTTGAGTTAAGCGATGGTAGCTTTCCAGTCCTTGTATAGTTTACTTCATTAGAGGTTTGGCAAATCTTGCATGCATTGCAAGGCTGTAGATGACTCAAGGTGATTTTAGGGTTCCCTACACCTTGATGTATATAAATAAGAGCTTTTGCTCATTTGTAAATAACTTTTGCTTGAGAGAGAAATATATGCTACGCCTACCTTGCCCTCAATGTGCTCTTTTGGTATTTGTTCATCGTCTCTTTGCTATTCGGTTGATTGTTATACCACATAGGGTTTCACATCGTTGTCATTGAACTCTTTATAGTTTAGATAAATCTGTTTGTGCATCTTTACCGTTACAGTTAATTGTTATGCCACATAGGGTTTCATGCAATTGTAATGATAAATCTGTTTTGTGAACTTTTACCGTTATGATCAAGTGTTATGCCACATAGGGTTTCATGAGATTGTGATGATAAATCTGTTTTGTGAGTCTTTACTATTATGATCAAGTGTTATGCCACATAGGGTTTCATGAGATTATCATGGTAAGTCTTAAATCTGTTTTATTGCCTAATAAAGCTTGTTGGTCGAGATAATAGTTGTGCCACCTTGCCTTCAAGTAGAGAATCTGAATCCGTTTATCGTCTGATAGTCATAACCTTGCTCCGTTTTCTCATGCTCTGTTTTCTTGAGGGAACTGGATAGAATTTAAGTTATTAAGTTTAGTTGTAGTTAGTGAATCTGCGAAACCAGAGAAAATTCTCAGCTGCAACGTATATAGTTTTCGAGAAAGCCTTGTACCTCTACAGCTGAAACAAAAAGACAGGAATTAGTTTAGTTTATTTCCCTTTGCAAGTATTTTTGTCAAAGCACAACGAGGGAGCTTCCCCTCCTAATTTGAAGAGCACTCATTGTGTAGTGTGCATAGCTGTCCGTACCAACTCTTACTCCAGAGGTGTTAGTTGTTACGCCAACAGACTATAAGGAGGAGAAAAAGGAAAAGAAGAATGATTTGCATGATAAGTCTAAAAAAAATTCTCAAGATGATGATGATGCTTTTGTCACGAACTTGGCAATGCATGCATCAAAAGGTGCCTAGTTGATAGAATTTGGTGCTTCCTTACATATTACATCACATCAAGGTTGATTCTCGAAGTATGAAGAATATGATGGCAAGAAGGTGTACCTTGGATATGACTCACCTAAAGATTATTGGTCATCGAAGAGTCTTGAGTGGTAGAAAAATATACTTATTATCTTGTACTTCGTAGGATGTATCAGCCAAGTGAAACTTACCCATATGGGTTGAGGTTGTAGAGCCACTCTTCTTCTTTTGTCATGTGTCTAAAAGCACTAGAATCAACATAACGAACAAGATTATCAAAAGTGATTCCTAAGTCTCTACAACATACAAAAAAATCTTCTTCATTAGAATCACTTGTCGAAGCAACATTTCCTCATTGCTTGTAATTTTTCTACCAATGTGGATTCTTCTTCATATCCCCCTAAGAATTATATTATGGCTTTCACTAGCTTGATTCACCATCACCAAAGGAATTATACTATCATTCCTAGAGATTGTGTCCCTTCCCACAAATGAGACATTTTCTATGCAGATGAATCGTCTTTTTTGGGTTTTAGTGAACCTAATGGACCACTATGGCATTCAGATTTCTTTCCCTTATACTGAAATTTGAAGGCCTAACTGTTTGAGGAGTCTAAGGTCTCATCATGAACTTCCTCTTCTTATTGAAGCAAATTAACCAACTCCTCCAATGATGGCTTTCTCCTAGCCACATTGAGACATGTCACAAACATGCGAAAGATATGAGGCAATGCTCTCAAGATGATGGGACTCTCCCATAACACATGTAATGATGCCCTCAATTCTACAACTCTTCTAGAAAAAATCTCCATGTTTTCACCATTTTGCATTTTCAAGCAATGTGACTAACTTTGCAAATACAAGATCTGGTTCTAGTTTTTTGATCCATAGATAGTTTTGAGGCTATCCCAAACCCTTTTAGTTGTTTTGATGTGAGGTTGAACCTCATTTGAAACACCAACCAAGATGATCAACTTGGCCTTTTTGGTTGGCCTTATCAAACCTTCTATGTTCATCTCCAACTTGTGTTGGTTTGGAGACTTCCAACAATTCTATTTTTAATAGTGTTTTCACCCTGCAATCAAGGCTTCAACAATCTTCTTGTCTATTCTTTCATGCATGTATAGCAGCAGAAAATTTTGTGAATTGCTTCTCACAGCAAATTCTAACTCTTCACGCTAGTCTTCCATAATGGCTTCCTCTATGTGACTCATCAACAACCTTGTCTACAATGGTTATTCAAATGCCACATAAAGAATCAATACTATTGGATGATTTAGTGCTAGGCTAAATTTCTGCTTACTTGGCAGCAAAAATTTGTGAGAATACCCCATAGTCACAAGAATTTCCTACACTGAATGATTCTTGAGTAGGACTAATCACACCTAGGCCCCAGGATTCATGACCCAGGTACCCAACAAGTCTCAACAAGTAAACTTAGTCAAGACTACAAAAATAAGGGAAAAAAAGAATAAAATTTTGAAAATGTTTAAACGTAAAAGCATGAAATTCAAGGGTTTTTTTAAGGGTTTGAAGAACTTTTGGACAAATAAAAGCACTCAAATTTTCAAAAGTGGCATGCACCATGTAATAACCACCCTAGATTTTTTTTTTTTAAATAATATCAACTGAAAAAGAGATGCAAATCAACGTCCTTCCCACTTTCTAATCACCCAAATCCTAGTATGGGCCAAGCAAGAGTATACAGTGTTCTAGATTAAAATTAAATCAAGTCAGCACCTGAAAGTAAGGAACTAGGCGACAAGCCAACCAATACCACTTATCCAATCGAGTGCACAAACAATACTGAAAGAAATAACCATCCACTTATTCAATGGGAATAACAAGGGCACATCCCCTTATTCAGTGGGAAAACTTATACAATACTTGAAGATGAAAAACAGCTTCTTCCACTTATCCAATGGTGAGTTATTAAAATATTACCACTTGTTCAGTGGGGTAAGTACATCAGCAATAACAAATTTAAATTCACTGGCAGTACTACCATCCAATGCATAGAAATTGAAGCTTTCAGCGGTATAACCATCTAAAGCATTACAAGGTTAGCACATATGCATTGTGAACACCAAAACAAGAGGATTAGCTGCTGATATAAAGTGTTGATGCAAAGAAATGTTGAAACACCCCACAATAGCACCAAATGACATGTACCCAATAACCCAGCTATGAAATAGCAACGTAATACCTTGAATGGATGAATTAGAAGGCTGGTACAGGTCTGAAAACACCATTTTTGCTGTTGTACTTTGGAAAAGTCAGAACTGAAACACTGCTATTAATGCTTTTGAAAACTCAAAAAAGTAGCATACATACCCAAAAGCAAAATACTTGAAAACTCCCTTCAAACTCCACCAAACACACCTCAATACACTGAATAGATCTTTATCTCAGCAACATCCAAAACTGAAACTCGATTTGAAGCACAATGTTGATTTATGGAATGAAATCACTCCAATCTAGCTAGAGATTATCTCTCAAATCCGAAACAAGAAATTGAATGAGGGTTTTTGTCCTCAAAAGATTATGGAAGAACTTGCAAGTTCAATCTGACAGCATAACAATATGAGAAAACTTCAGCATATACAAATGAGCCCCCAACACCTCCATTTATAGCTTTTTTTGTTGCCTTTTTGAAAAAGTACTTTTTTTTGTTTTTCCATTGCTTTTCAAAAAAGTGTTTTGTTTCTTTTTGCTGCTTTTTCAAAAAAACACTTTTTGTATTCCAAACAAAGTTTTTTGCTTTTTTGCTGTTTTTTTTTTTAAAAAAAACATTTTTTGCTTTAAATTAAATAATTCATTATGTGCAAGACACCCTTATTCCTAAGTGGCCAACTTTTCAAACATTTAATCATCTTTCCAACAAGCTATTACACTAAGTTGTCCTTTAATTATTTCTCAACATTAGACAACATTAGTGAAATATTAATTGAAAAACCTAATAACTCACCCAAGATGTGAAAGTACAACAACATCATCAGAATCCAATTCTGACTACATCATCATGAAACTCAAGCAATAGGAAGATGATTAGAGTCAACTTGGTGACTTACTAAAAATAAATGTGCTCTCCAAGAAGTTTGGAGAACACCCCAAGAGTTTAGAAACACTTATGAAAGTGTCATTGTGATCCATAACACCAGTTGAGCTCATTGCCAATAATAGATGCTAAATAAAAATGAACTTGGATCCTCCAAGAGGCGTGGAGTTCTCCCTAACACACCAATGGTCTTACAAGAAAACTCAATAACTGGCCAAAAGCTCACAGAACCATATTGCATAAAAATGGGGACATTACAAGCCATGAAGGTTTGTGTGATCAAAAAGGCATTAATTTGGCACTACCTCTCGACCCCATTGGGGGCATTACCCACAAATCACTACTCTAGTTTTTTTTTTTATAAAATGAAAATCATTTTGGGCCATGTTGAATGGAGTAACATTTTTTTTACTTTTTTCAACTTTTTCCCAATAAAATTACATTTATACTTCTAGTTTGCTAAGTCAAACTCTATCCTAAGTAATGCTCTTAAGGTTGTAGCAGCATTTACAAACTTGCAAGAGATATACGCCCATGACTCTCCATTAGGCTAGTAATGTTGGGCTAAGGGATTTAAGCTCCTTTCTACCATATTTCATGATTCCATATTGTGATTTTTGTTTTTGATGCCATGGATATCATAATCCATCAATTTTGTACACCTAAAATACTTGACAATATTTATATATTTAAAAATGTTGTTTCTTTTAGTTAAAATCTGTTTTTATAATCATGTAATTGATGTATACTAGTGTATGTAATCTAACTAGCTTCTATTTGATTAATTTATTGTGTCTTTAAATTTTATTTATTGAAGGGTGCATGATAAATGCTTTAAATCCTTAAAAATCTCTATATTTCATGGTTTCTTTCAATTTACCAAGTCTTGGTGAAGTTTGAGCACCAAGTCCAAGTCTAGGTCAAAAATCAACTTGCTTAGTCTAAGTTGAGTCTGAGTCTTGTAACACTGGATACCCACGTCTCTATCCTCACAAATGTGTGTGCCCTCCTATTGATTGCTTCATGCTTCTTCTTAGGATCTTGCAAATGGCAGTTATTCATGGCTATATAGCGTAGGACTTTCAACCACAAGTTTCACAAGTCACAGGCACAAAATCAAATATTGCACAACAATAATAAATTTGAGAATCCAATAAGTAATACTGTATTATCCATGAGAAAGAATATACACAAAGGGATTGTTGATTAAAAAAGAACTAACCAACTACCAAAAACTACTTATACTATTATTGTTAATTATTACAATGATATAATATTATGTATTTATTTATTCTAACACATCATAAATTGAGTCATTTACCAAGAATTCCTCCATTTTTCAATTACTTATCACAAGTATTCATCCAAAAACCAACGAAATTGCAAAATTTCCAACCACACCTTACCATTTCAAAGATGCTATTTTAGCCAAGGAAACCATTGATATCAACATAAGAACCGCAAACAATCTTCCATAGTCAAAATCAGCTCCTAGCATAGCTACAAAACTCACCTAGAATTGTCAAAACTCATTGAGCCCCTAGGTGAACTGTGTTAGCTAGGGCTACGAAATTTGGGAACCACTTCACCAACAAATCTAGTTAAACTGTGGAATTTGGTGAGCCCACTAGTTAGACACGGTTGCTTACCAAGGATGATAAGAATAGAACAAAAAATACTGAAAATAAAAAAACATTGAAACCTCTAACACTCACAAAATACATTCATTTCATTTGCAACCACGAGGAAGGAAATAAATGAGTATTGAAGCAAAAATCCAATCCATTGAAGAAAAAACCAACAAACATATTCAGTAGCAAATGTTGATTGATGTAATAACCACCTTACAATTTTTTGAAAATTATTGCAAACTGGAAATGTGATGTAAAAAGCTTCCTTCGCACTTTTGATCACCCAATTTCCGATAAGGGAAAGGTGAGAGCATACTATGTTCAAGATTACAAATTCACTAAAATATAGCAGCTAAAAGTAAACATCCACTTATTCAATGGGAATGTTTATACAATGCTGGAAATGTAAAATAAAGCTTCTTCCACTTTCCAGTAGTAAGCAAGTACAAACATCTCTTCCACTTATTCATTTGGTGAGAGTGAACAAAACCTGTGCAACTCGTCCACTTATTCAATGGTGAGTGAGTACAGTTAAACCACTTTTCTAGTGGGGTAAGTATCAGCAATAAACAAAATCCACTCACTGGTGGTACTACTATCCAGTGTTTCAATGTTAATACT
Source organism: Sequoia sempervirens (assembly GCA_007258455.2). Lineage (NCBI taxonomy): Eukaryota > Viridiplantae > Streptophyta > Pinopsida > Cupressales > Cupressaceae > Sequoia > Sequoia sempervirens. The sequence continues at coordinate 29,163,317 of VDFB02000020.1, forward strand.
TAGAAAGATAAATCTTCAACGGTATAACCTTCCAAAGGGTTACAGGATTAGTCCATAAGCATCATTAACACTAGATAACTGCTGCAATAATCAGCTGATAAAGATTACAATGCTGATACAAGTGTTGATATGAGAAAATAATGTTGAAAACACCCCTTGAGGTACCCAAATCATGAAATAACCACTTAGTTCGGAAATAACAATAATATACCTCAATGGTTGATAGATATCTCACTGATACAGGTCTACAACACACTAGAAATAGCACTCTATCAGGTCTGGACAGGAAATAAATGATCCAGTGCACTCACCAACTCACCTCCAACTCTTCAACAAGATCAAAAACTGATGTATCTTCAACCAAACACCTCTCAAACCACACCAAAACACCTTGCAAGAGAGAGATTCAAAATCTACAAATGAATTTCAGACTGATACAAGTCTTGAGTTGAAAAGTACAACAGGTACAAACCCACTAGAAACCCTCATAACTCACTGAAGATCCAAAAGTCCATAAAATGAATATATATATATATACACATTCCTAAACCCTATGCACCAACATTTGAAATGATAAAGGATTGGAAAGTGAGGCGCTTAGCCTACAAAACCCCACGCCACCTCCTAGGTAGCTATACAGCCCACAATGAAGGAATGGTACAACCAACACTCGGAAATTCCAAGCATCTTTGGCAAACTCTGCAAAAGATCATCTATCACACCAAAAAATTGCAACTAGAAGACATCAAATACCTCCATGATTAAAACCAAAACTGAAAGCTCTATTGAAGCACAATGGTGATCTCTGCAATGAAATCACTTCAGTCTAGCTAGGGATTATCTTTCAAATGCAAAACTACAAATCTTGAGACAGTTTTCGTCCTCAAATGATTGGAAGAACTCATGGTTCATTCCAGCAACATAACAATTGCATTCACAAAGCTACCTTCATATATAGCTTTTTAGAGAAAATTATACAATTTAAAAATGTAATATTTCACTTTATTTCCTTCACAAAGACCCTTTTGAAATAATAATAATAATATTTCATGTGCAAAAGCCCCCTTATCTAAGCATCCAACTTTTATAACACTTAATCACCTTTCCAACAAGCTATTACACTAATTTGTCCTTTTATTATTTCTCAACATTAAACAACAGTAGTGAAATATTAATTAATAACTCAATAACTCACCCAAGTTGAAAAAAGAATTGAAAGTGCTTTGAAATCAAACTTTGATCATACCAATGTGATTCAAAAGACTTGGAATGATGATTAGAGCCAACTAGGTGACTAATTAAAAATAAACAGTCCCTCCAAGAAGTTTGGAGAAGCCACCAAAAGTCAAAATTCACTTCTGAAAGTGTCATACTAATCCATATTGCCTACTAAGCTCATTTCCAAGAACCAAAGTCATTGCTAACCAACCTAGATCACTCCAAGAAGATTGGATTTCTCAACAACTCACCAAAAAGCTTACGAGAAAACTCAAAAACTGAGCTAAGTGCTCACAAATCATTTTTGCTCAAAATGGGGACATAAGAATTGAATCTAACTTGGGCAGGTTTGCAGCAGCCCTCAATACATCTAAAGGAGCCTATGATGCATTGGAAGAGCCCATAGTTGATTTGGAGCAGCCCCACATCAAGGTGGAGCTAATTAGAAGAGGCATTTTCCTATTCTAAATCTCTTTTTTTTCTATTTTGTGTCTATTTTACATTTGTTTAATTTTTTTCATTTTAGATTTCATGAAACAAGAAATAAAAGAGGAAAAGATGAAAAGAACTCATTCTTCCCTCTTTTTTCCTTGTTCCATTATGGTTTTTTTTGTTTTTCCTCTTTTTATCTAAGTTACCAGGTCCTTCATATTTGACCTAGGTACGCATGTGGGTATGGTTCGGGTATAGGTTTGGTTCGGGTTCGTCCTTGAGTACGGCTAGGGTCGGCTTGGGCACTTGGGTTCTTTGTGGGTTCTTCTGTTAAGGACCCACAAAGAACCCAAGCCCCTGGGTTCTTCTGTGAAGGACCCACAAAGAACCCTAGCGCCCGAGCAATACCCTAAGCATACCCAGCAAAAGCCCCACATTCTAAGAAGAGAAAAACAACAATTACAAAATTGGCCTATGAAAGGAAAATGACACCATCAATTACTAAATATGATATTGTTTTCTAATGAATTCCAATACAAATTTGATATTGGCTTGGCAAACCAGGAACTTATAATCATCGTTTAAAAAAATTTAGGGCTATTGTTTCCAATTGAACATGTGTGTTGGCGTTTCAATTCGCACCTCTGGAATGCGGATTAGAAACGAACAGCTATGCACAGTTAAACTGCTCTTCAAATTAGGAGGGGAAGCTCCCTCTTCGCTGATAATGCATAAAAGAATACTAAAGCTACTGCCAATCTTTTTATTCTACGCTAAGCACACAAGGTTATAAAACTCTTTGCGTCGTAGCTGAGATTTTCTCTTTTCCAAAACTTCAAACTACAACTAGGCCTAAACTATAGACACCTCTGACAACTCAAGTAAACTTGGAGCTTGAGAGTTAAAAGTAAACGAGGAATGATTTGATTCACACAAAAGCTTAAATAAACTTACTTCAAGATCACACCTGAAGACTTATTGTACTTATAAGATGTAAGTTGAAATAATGATTATACAAGCAAAACACATAAGACAAGAAACTAAAAGAGATCAAGAGAGTAAATCAAAGCAAAGAAGGCATAAGTTTTCACTTTTCTCAATTTCTAACAGCAGTTACACTTCTGGGACAGCAAATTGTAGCAAAGACGGGCTTACAATGTGCAATCAAACACCAGATTACACTTGACACAAATTGAACGGTAACTGAACAACAATTTGCAGCAATACAGACTTACAAATTAGCTCTTACAATAACAATTAGAAAATAATGGGCAAGGTTGCCCTTATTTATACACAAACAAGGAGTAGGTAACCCTAAAATCTCCTTGCTTGAAGCTAACTAGACTTGCCAACTCGCAAGATTTATTTATAAAACTAACACAAGACAACTAACCACTTGTTAAAATCAGTTAACAGATTTAAAAGCAGGGAAAATTCCAACAATACAATTGATTTTTCTATTTCGCAAAGAATAGATAAGCATGAAACAAGAATAGCAAGTTAAACTCAGAAAAGGCACCGAGTTAACTACTGCTTTTAGTCTTATTCTCGGAAATCTTCATTTCCCCAAAAAGGTGACTCATTTTTCTCCAAAAAGCGAATCCCCAGAAAAAAAAAGTTGGGGTCTAGGTTTTGTAGACAATCACATTCTGAAGAGACCCAGTTCATTAGATTTTGAAAAAGCTAAGGGCTTTCCAAAAAAGCGTCGAAAAAGCAGATTTTTGGAAATATTAAATTTCCCAATCTTCAAGAGGAGCAAAAACCAAATGGACCCAAATCAATGAAAACTGAAAAAGTTGACCATCTGTTTCTGAAATGCGATGCCCTAGAAGATTGGATCATGAAAAAGCGTGCCTCTGTGCTTCCCAATCCCGAATCCACAAAGAACACTGAAAAAGCACTCCATTTGAGCCTCCAAATCTTGATGAGAAGAAAACTCTATCTATCCTCCTTCAGATGCAAACCAAAAGCTTGCTTAAATAGAGTTTTAGGACGAAAAAGCACTTTCTTCGTGAAAGACCTAAAATTTTGAAGTCTATCCATGAAGATAGAAACTTTGTATGCAAAAATCTGAGTTTGTTTGCATGTGCAATGGTGAATTCCTCCTTTGTAGCTACCAAAAAGCACAAGCGTGAAGACACGTTTTTGAACGTAAGCCGAAAAATGACTAAGGCACCAAATGTTAGGCGCCCTTGGCTGACTGGGGCACCTAGACATCCCAGAGTTAGCCATTTTTTCATTTTTTAATTTTTGCTTGCTTCTACTTTTGGCGAGGCCTGCCTCTAACTTCGATGAGCCGACAATCTGGTATTGCCGACTGATAAAATTTGTTTGACGATGGCAATCTCATGTTTGACCATTGCTGAAGTGATCTACAGCCTCCATACCGGCGTCCGACATCATCTAATTGAGTTTGCGAGCTCTTGAAACTACCGACAAAGACTAAACTAGAAAGAAGGCGTGTTGAGGTCGAAAATATTCTAAGGCATCAAGAGCCATGCGCCCCTCCTTGACAAGGGCGCCCAGGCTTCCATGCCTTAGCCAAATTTCCATGATTTTCAAAAAATTTACTTTTTTTGTTTCGCATGTTTATGCCAGAAGCCAGTGACCCCAATTTGGGCGTCGTTTCCCACCAGTCAGTGAATAACAGAGACTGAAAGGAAGTTAATCAGGCAAGCCTGATCATAACTGAGATGAATTATACCCTTTGCCAACCCTTGACACTGTATCTGACTGATTTTTTGAGCATTGGAATCGAGCTAATGGAGGACTTTGATGAATTTTCGGACGGGGCAAAAAATATTTTAAGGCACCAAAAGCTAGGCACCTCTCCTTGACAAGGGCACCTAGGATTCCATGCCTTAGAAATTTTTTAATGATTTTCACTTTTTCCTCTAATTTTCTTCATTTTTCACCAAAATGCCTTCATTTGCTCTACATTTTCCACTATATGACAAATCCCCAGCACTGGATGATGAATCAACTGAGGAGCTTGGACATAAAAGAGATGATCTCCTGCTTCTCCCAGCCCTGGAAACTGATTTTGACTGTTTCTCTGCGTAACTAAATTGGGTTGATGGGGAAGATTGTATGTTTTCCAAAAAAAGGGCAAAATTGACTAAGGCATGAGACCCCAAGCACCCTTCCTGGACAGGGGTGCCTAGGCATGTCAAAGTTAGAATTTTTTCATAAATTTCACCATTTTTAGATTTGCCTCTGTTTCACACAAACTCCACCTTTCCTCGATTGTTGACAGTTTTTACGTTGTCTGCACAGCATTTGAGACTTTGAATCTGGTACTTGACAACAGATAATCCTAGTGATGACCTTGGAGCTTGTGCTTCGCCTTCTAAAAAAACAGAATTAACCCACGAGAGAAATCTTGACCTTTTGACAATTCTGACTGAACCAGCCTGATTGGGAAGTATTTTTGACCAATCATAATCAGTTAGAGCCCTCCAAACAAAGATTCTATTTTTAGAAAGTTTTGCCAACATCTCCTTATCATAAATGGAATATTGCCTCTATGGTCCTCTTAGTTTGCGGCTCTCAAAAGCTATGGGGTGTCGGTTTTGCATCAATACTGCTCCTATGCCTTCACCTGAGGCATCACACTCAAGAACAAAAGGCTGTGTGAAGTTTGGAAGTGCCAAGACAGGACAACTACTCATTACATCCTTGAGCTTATCAAAAGCTCGTTGTGCCTCTTCTGACCAACTGAATACACCCTTCTTTGTCAAATCTGTCAATGGTGCTCCCAACTGAGAGAATCCCCTCACAAACCTCCTGTAATAACTACACAATCCAAAGAAGCCTCACAACTCTGTGAGAGTCCTAGGTGGTGGCCAATCACGTATCACCTGTATTTTCTCCTGGTGGACTTGCACCCTGTCTGCACTAATCACATGCCCTAAATACAGTATCTCCCTCAGGCCAAATTCACATTTGGAGGCCTTAGCATATAATGACTGCTCCTCCATGATAGTCAAAATCTCATCCAAATGTCTCAGGTGGTCCTCCCATGTTTTACTGTAGATAAACAAGTCATCAAAGAACACTAGGAGAAACTTACGCAACTGCTTGTTGAAGATATGATTCATACATGACTGGAATATGGCAGGTGCATTTATTAATCCAAATGGCATCACCAAAAACTCATAATGGCCATAATGACATCTGAATGTGGTCTTATGAATATCCTGCTCTCGAACCCTGATCTAGTGGTACCCCGAACGAAGATCTATCTTGGAGAAATAGATTGCACCATGTAACTCATCCAAGAGCTCATCAATCCTGGGTATTGGATATCTATTTTTGATGGTTTTCTTATTGAGAGCTCTGTAGTCAATACACATCTGCATTGTCCCATCTTTCTTCTTCACCAGCACTACTGAAGAAGCGAAGGGACTAGAGTTTGGCCTGATATGTCCCATCTGAAGCAATTCCTTGATTGCTTTCTCAATCTCATCCTTAAACTTTTTAGGATGACGGTAGGGGGTAGTAATGACAGGTTTCGCCCCCTCCTCCAACTCAATAGTGTGCTCAAAACCTCTGTCTGGTGGTCTCCCTGGTGGTATCTCTCCAAAAACCCTATCATGCTTTCCTAAGAGCTCCTAAATGTCCACATGAAATGGCTGCCCTAAATTAGAATCCTCCTTAGTGTAATCACGCACTCTACTACCCAAACTATGTCATCGTGACGAATGATGCTCTCCATTCGTCTAGCAGAAATAACCTTGGTTGATCCAGTAGACATGCCTCTAAGCACTACTCGTTGTCCATCTGTTGTTCTAAACTTCAATTCCATGGTCTAGAAGTTCTGTGAATATTTCCCTAGCGAATGTAACCACTGGACCCCAAGTATAGCATGAGGGTCTCCCAAATCCACCACATAGAAATCATTTGTGACTGTGTAATTTCCCATAGTGATGGGCAACTGTGGAACTTTCTTAGTGCATAATATTTTGTGACCATCTGCAACCATCACATTGAATCCCTCAAAATCTTTTGTCGGTAACTTCTGCTTGGCTACTAGTGTTGCATTGATAAAATTGTGGGTGGCCCCACTATCAATCAACACTGCGATGAGCTGACCCTATGAAACTCCCCTAACTTTAAAGGAGTTACATCAAGGAGTGTTGGATATGGTAGCAATGATATTGCTCTTAACCTCTCCTTGAGGCTACTCCTCATCTGAACTGATGTCATCATTCTCTTGGGAAGGTTCATCTTCACTGCTCTCATCCTCCGACACAATCTCAATAAGATGCACCTTGCCCTTTCCTAGGCAACGATGTCCTGGTTCCCAACGTTCTTTACAATGATAGCAAATTCCCTTGATTCTGCATTCTTGTCTGTATGCCTCATCAGGATCAATCTTCCTATTCCCCTTTTTTTGAAACGACTTCTTACCCTTGTTCTTCTATGGAGTGAAGGGTTTAGAAGGATTTTTATTATCAAGTGTGGAAAACTCCATGTCTCGGGCTCTAGTGATTGCGTCCAATAGGGAATCAAGTTTGAAAGCCTTAATCCAACCACGCAGTGGTTCGGATAGATCCTCAATAAAGAGCATAACCAAGCGTTGCTCCGATATGTCTATCACCATGATTGCCAATCTCTAAAATTCTAAAATATAGGTATCTATAGAGCCATTCTGCTTCAGCTGCGCTAACTCCCTGAAGTGAAGTTCAGGATCCTTCTGATCAAATCTATCTATCAATTTATGTGTGAACTCCAGGTAGGATGTAATGTTGGCGTGACCTAGTGTGACAAGCCCATGGTACCACCATTCATGAGCTTCATCATCCAAGTGTAGGGTAGCATACTTAATAGCTTCGGCCTCTGTCATAAGATTAAGTTGGAAATAGGTATCCAACTTTTGCACCCAAGTCCTGGCTGTGCATTTGCTTGACCCACCAAAGGAAGGGATTGAAAGTTTCCCAACCTTCCGCTGCAAATCTTGGTTTTGTTGTCCCTTGTTGTTGTTTCTAGGTCAATTTCTAAGTTTGATGTTGCAAAAGTCTACCAATGACATGGCAGCTTGAAACTCATCTCCCAAGGAATTGTATTCCCTCAAAAAGTCTGAAAATCCCTCTTCATGAGCTTGCTGCTCCTGATTTGCAGCAGCTTGTCCTCCTAGAAATTGAGGCATAAGAGGCCTCGGGGTCACTCTACTAGTTGTCCTAACATTGCTTTGAGCTGTATCATTATTGTTATATCCACTATTGTGACCATTCTGCCCATTATTCCCATTATTGTTGCCATTGTTCACAAGTTGTCTGAGAATTTGTATCAATTCTTGTCTTCCCTTTGCCATCTCTTCCCTTAACTTTTGTTGCCCTCTGGCAAGGTCATTAAGTATGTGTTGAGTGCTACTTTCCTCCATGAGTTCAAATGGACTCAATCCCTTTTTCAATCTACTGTAAGCAATATCAAATGGGCTGCGATCCGAAATGTCTGAAAATCCTTTGCTCATCACCCACACAGGCTGGCAGGAAAACTTGATCTGATACCACTGTAAAGTGCCTTGACAAATTTGATGTTTAAAGTCTGATTTTCTTCCTTAGAAATTTTGTCAAACACTTTTCTTGCAACCTCCAATTTGCTGATAATGTGTTTTAGTTTGTTTTGTTTTGATTTGCTTTGATGCCAATGATGTTTGGAAGCTTGAAAATTATTGCAAATGTAACTAAACAAGTAACTAAGATGATGTGCAGCTCTTTTTGTATTTTTCAAATGCATAAACATGAATTTCTGATGTAAAATGCATACCTACAGCCAAGAGACATTTTCACAAACACTTGGCATGCAAACTAGCTTAATGAAATGCAATTACATATGAGAGTCATTTTGACAAATAGTTTGCAAACAAACTCCTTATCCCTCCAATATCAAATTACACTAATATGAAAAAATTACAAGCTGATTATAGAGTGCTAACAAGAATGCTTCAACTATCCTTCATGACTGAAATGAAATGCAAATTGACTATGCTTGCTACAGCCATTCAAATACAATTTCTTTGAGCTTATAATGACTGTATTTACAATGATGATAAGCTGATTAAGTCAGCCTTTGATATCTAAATGAACTAATATGCTGAAATGCATTACATTGACAAAAATGGTGGAACCTGGAAGTCTGCAGCAGCACTTGTAATAAATTCGATTCCATTGAATAAGCTGAAACTTGTCTCCAAAATGATGTGCCACTCCTCTACAATGCAAGTCGACCCTTATACAATTTTATTGGATTTTTTTATTGCCTCCTTGACCAAAATCGTGCCTCCTCTAGGTGCGCCCAGCAAGAGATAGAAACTTGAGTTTTTGGCAACCAATAAGATGAAAATTGAACCTTCCAAATCTGATGTCTTCTTCAACAAAAATGTCCTTCTCAAGACTGAAAATACTTCAATAAAAATCTGCAAATTAATACCAAAATCGATTTCTTCTCCATCATCAAAATTTGGCCATAGGCCACAAAATTTTGCTCCAATGTGAAAGACTGAAATATCCTCCACTCTATTCCAGCTAGGGTTGATATTTCACAACCGACACCAGTACCTTAGAGTCTTCAAACCCTCAGGCAAGTTATCAAGCATTCAAGCTCTCCAACACAAGTATGTGAATATGCAACTCAAGATGTCTCAAATGCTCTCCAAAAGCTCCTTTTAAAGAAATTACAATCACCTCTAAGAAGCTTCTAGAATTAAATATTATTTTATTAACTTAAGTGACCTTTTGATATAATTTATTTTTAGTCACTTTATTAAATTAATTAAATATAAAGTCATCTTATGATATTTATTTTTGAGATAGCTTTATAAATAATTAATTTAATAACTTATTCCCTTATTTCTCCTTTTAGCCTTCGGGAATAATAAAGGCTAAAATAATGTCCCAGTAGCCATCAAGAAGGGGACATTACATACCCGTACCCATATCTATATCCGAACCCATACCCAAACCGGCAACTTAGCTTTTTATAAACAAACCATAGCTGTTCTTTCCAATTTTTTACTTTTTTAGCTACAAACCCTAACTGGATTTGTTTGGTTTTTTAATCCTAGTTTATCTCAAAACTATAAATGTTAATTTATTTACCCTTTATCTATTTTTGCAGCCTACTTCAAATTTATAGATTATTACATAATGTGAGACTTGATTAGAAAGGACCTGTTTAGGAGACATTTCATCCCAAAGACAAAGAAAGGTGAGCTGGTTTGCAAACTTTGCATGATGAAAATTATTATTGAAATATCACCTTGCACAAATGCCATGCCAATATGTTACCCTATGTAAAAAAGTACCTTTTGATTTGTGCTAAGTACAAACTCAATTAAAGACCTATGAGCAACAAAAAGAACTAAAAAAGAGGCAACGAGATGAGATGAAAACCATTCATGGAGAATCTTGTTCTACAATTCAACCACCTCCATTCCCTAGATCTTCAAGTTCAACCACTAACGGTAGTGGCAAGGGTAGTGGTAGGGGTAGCCATAGTGCTAGTGTTAGGCCTAGAGTTTGTGGATCTAGATTAGAATCATATATTGTACCACTCATCACTCCAAGTGCCCAACCATCACTTGAGAACATGGGTTGGAATAAGAAAAAGCATGATGTAGAAAGGAGTGCATCGGAGACTCTTGGTTTTGTTGTTCCATTCCATTTAACACAGTCAAGCAATTGATTATTATTTTTATTTCAGATTACTTTGTCTCATTTCTTTGTCTTTTGAATTTTTAAATTTAGGGGTTTGTAAGTTTATAGAATTTAAATTTAAACTCAAAATATTATGATACTTATTTTGCTTATTGTTTCCCTTATTGGTCTTGTTATTGGAAAAATATGGTAAATTCCATTACTATTTGTGAGGTAGAGTTCAAAACCCTAATGATGAGGAGATAAAGGGGCTCTAGTTTGACTCAAAAAGTGGCCAATCTAAAAGCAAAAATTGAGGAGCAATGTGAGTATTAGAAGGGTTGTACAATCATGACCAATGGTTGGATAGATAGGAGGAACAGGTAATTGTTGAATTTCTTTTGCATTAGCCATGATGAAACCACTGGCATACTCGGAAACTGAATCTATAGACTCTAACTTTTCAACATTTGAAACATCGCCCTGGGTCACTGTGATTTTTTCCAAATATAAATATTACAGTATTATTGTAATATTTAATGGTCATCTTAGTTGTTAGTTAGTTGCTAGTTTACTTTCAAATAACTTAGTTTTAGCAACTTTCAGTTTATTGTTTTTGTTCACTTCAGTTCCCGACTATTTCTTTTTAGAAAGAAACATCATCCTTGTAATCTATTATTTAAAAAAGTATTCCTCTCCTTGTTAATAGCAAAAAAGATCAATCAATTACCATTTCATGGTATCAAAGCTTAGGCTCATTTTTTGGCGATTTTTTTTTTACAATAAAATTCATGGTTTTTCCTAAGAAATTTTTGGAAAATCTTTTAGATGTTTTTGTTCAATTTTTCTATAAAAATCAAAGGATATCTCAACTATTAAAAATCGCAAGGATCCTTTTATGAGCATCAAAGGTTTTTTCGCGGATTTTTGTGATAAAATTCATGGCCTGTTTTACCTAAAAAAATTTGGAAGTTTTTTTGCTTGATTTTTTTTTAAAATAAAAATCATGGGTTGCTGAAGAAAATTGAGGGTATTTTTTCCTGATTTTTGTGACTTCCTTCTAGGCGAGTTTGAGGGTTTGAGAGCTAAAAATCACATATTGTTTTCAAACTAAAAATCAAGGGTTTTGAGGAGGAATGGTGGAATCTCTGTGCATAAATCATATTAAATCTCAGATGGGCAACTAATTCATTATATTCTCTATCTCAGTGGTCCTCATTCTGGCCAATCATCATCCTGATCTGGCTCGATTTTTGGATAAAATTGTGGGTTTATGAGCCTCTATTTTTTGGAATTTTTTTAAAAATTGTGGAATTTGGGATAACTGATTGCCTTGGGATCCGTGCCAACTGATCACATAGGGTTTGACTGAGAAATCATATTTTTTGCAATCAGATTTTTACTTCATTTTTCGTGCTTTTGGAAAATGGGAGGGATGGCATCTTTGACCAACATCATGTTGGAAGGTAGCCGAAGGTTCACTGGTAAAAACTACAACACGTGGAAGCAAAGGATGCTTACCATCTTCGAGTACGGATGTCTGGATTCGCTTGTTCTGGGTACAAAAGCATGTCCCACAATTGCTGGAAAGGACCAAGACAAGTATGATGGAAGTAATCGGGAGGCGGTTATGCTTCTCAAATTGTCTGTCACCGATGAGATGTTACCAGAAATACCATCTGGTAAGTCTATTGCAGAGATTTGGAAACACTTGAAGGATCTTCATGAAACCTCAAACAAGGGCAACACATTCTTCCTAAAAAATTTGTTGTTTTCCATTATGATGGATGACGAAGTGTCTTTGTTGGATCAGCTGATGAAGATCAAAGACATCCGGGATCAACTAGAGGCCATTGATTGCAAGATGGAATAGGAGGATATGGTGGTGATCATGCTAAAAAGCTTTCCATGATCCTACGAGCACTTCATCAAAACTCTCAACATTACCTCCACCAATGTTGACCTGAAGCTTGATGAGTTGTGCAACAAGCTCTTGCAGCAAGATAGGTGGAAGAAACAATTTGGGAGCAACAACGACACTACCAATGTTGAACAAGTGTTTATTGCCAAAGATGGCAAAGGCAAGTCCACTCAGCAGAAAGGACAAGGCAAATCGGAGGATAGCTCCAAGAAGTCTTTCACATGCCATTATTGTGATAAGATTGGTCATATGCAGAAGCGTTGCAGGAAGCGGTTGGCTGATCAGAAGTCCAACCAAGAAGGGTCTCAACAAAGTGCCCATGTTGCAAAGCATACTGAGTAGGAGTCTGCCTTTTATGCATTCATGGCCAGAAGACCATTAGATTATGGGTAGACTTAGTTAAATTAGTAGAATGACCATTAAGGGAGGGTATTAAAGTATTATTGTAATATTTAATGGTCATCTTAGTTGTTAGTCGTTAGTTAGCTTTCAATTTGCTTCAATTAGTTTTTAGTAACTTTTTGTTTTTTCTTTAATTTCACGGCTATTTCTTTTTAGAAACATCGTCCTTGTAATCTATTACTTAAAAGAGGATTCCTCTCCTTGTCAATAATGAATAAGATCAATCGATTACCGTTTCAATAACTTGTCTTGAAACATTAACTGGTACAAACATTTTACATTTATACTTCCCAAGTTGGTGTTGTTTTACTGACCCATTATCCAAATTAGCAGAAATGTGCAAGACAGAGTGCTCCATTGGCTGATCAAAAGCATCATGTTTACTATTTGAATCTCCAAGCTTGGCTTTTATTTCAATATAATTGATGTTCTCAACAACCATTGGCTCTTCTTTGAAAGCATAAGTAGCATGCATTTCCTTTTCACTACTAAAAAGGAAATTGGCAGGGACTTCTTGTACTTTATCTATGCTTAAAATTTCTCCCTTGTCACTAGTACCATTATGCCTTCTTTTAGTCATTTGGGATGCCATTGGTGTCATCTTTTGTGATCTGGATGTGTTCAAAGCCAAATAAATGTCATGAAATCCTTCCATTGTGATTAAAATGCAAGTATGAATCAAGAACAAAGGAAAATGGAGTTTTCGGACCGAAAAGCCAACCCCTAGTAGTAATACAAAATGCTAGAAAATCAAGTTTGTTTGATTTGGATGAAAATTTACAAGTGAAATGGGTCTTTTGTTAAAAGTCTACTAGAGGAAAGAGATCTTGAAAAAATTCAACCAATTTCAAAGTGCCAAAAATACTTTGTTGATGTGTCAAGCCAAGCAAAGTCATTTTGACAAAAGAAGTGCATGAAATGGCACTTTTGGCAAAATGTCAAAAATGCCAAAACAATTCTCCAAACACATTGTTGCCGTTTCAATTAGCACCTCTGGAGTGCTTATTGGAAACGGTCAGCTATTGCAAGTTTGTAGGGTTTGCTTCTTCAAATTGGGAGGGGAAAATCCCTCTTGTTGCTGATTTTTGTGTAAATGAAAGGAATAAAGTAAACTACTATCCTATCTTTTTTACTTAGCGGTAGGACAGAAGGGTGCATAAACACAATGTGTCGTAGCTAAGCTTTTCTCTAGTTTCGGCAGATCTTAACTACGACTAAACTAGTTTTTAATCTATCCTATCTCCTCAAGATTAACAGAGCATGAGGGCATAGGAGCGGGAATGGATGGTTCGATCACTTGGTCGAATTAGTCTCCCAGGATGCATCTGAAGGCTTTGAACTCCCAGATCCGTACTGAAATAAAATCCACACAAATAATCCTTACGGTAATTTATATCTCAGGATTCCCAAGGAGGTACCAAGACCTTTCCGAGGTGTAGGCTGAAAAGTAAATCACAAGAAACAACAAAGGGACGATAATCTTATCTCCTTGAGTTAACAAACAGTTCTTGCCAATCAGCAAGATTTATTCCTATGTCTAAAAGTAGGTGAGCAAACAGTTAACTGGAAAACTACTTTAGTTAACTGAAACTAAATAAAGAGTCAACTAGAAACTACTTCAGTTGACTGAAACTAAACTAAAGGTGAACTTTATTACAAAAGTGTCTCCAAAATAGATATCCACATTTAGTGGAGATCTGAGATCCACAAATCGTGGAAGTCAAATTAGACATCCTCGATTAGTGGGATCTGACAATGCATGATCTGTGGAACATGGAGTTAACTTGGAAAGGGGCATCAAGTTAACTCCAATCACATTTAATGTCTTTCTGGAGGGTAGGACATCCTTCTTGGGGTACTTTACACCTCATCACCACTGGTCAACAGTGCCTCTATCCAGTCGTTGACCTCCTCAGCCTCTGGGCAATTAATGCTCTGCAAGATGATGACGTGGCGTTTTAGCATTTCTTCACCTGTCACAAGCTGCTATTGATAGTCTATGCACTTGGCAGCTGCGTCATCTAACTTGGTAGACATGGCTGTAACTTTGGCCAACTTGCAACCATCGGGATCATCAAGGAATGTGCTACGAATGACATCTTGGAATTGATTATGCATTGTACCTAGCTCACTGTACTCACCTCCCTCGTGCTGATATTCTATGTGAAGGAAGGATATTACCAACATTCTTGCGAAGTTAATAATACTTGTGACAATCCGTCGGTAGTCAATCAGTTCTACAGAATTAGCATCATAGGCTTTCACCTTGTATGCCAACTATTCTTTACAAGCAAAAATATGTTGCTTGTTCTCTTCAGTGGAGACTGATTGATACGCCAATTGCAAGTCTACAATTGTGATTTCATCCCCTGGCCTCTTCTCTATCGTCTTTTGCTCCGACTATTGAATCTCTGCGCGGAGTCCATGTGCTCTATCCCTCAACTAGTATAGTTTTGCCAGTATACACTGTCCTCTGACAACAAATTCCTCCACTTGATCTCTCAAGTGTTTTCCATATGTAATCAACTGATGATGGTTTTGCTCCACGAGGAGATCTAGCAATTCTTGTGGCAAAGCTGAGACGTTTGGGGTGTCATGCATTAGGCTAGAAATGTACATCCTCAATTGTTGATTTTCAGCCTTTAAGGCTGCTTTGTCTTTTCCATCCTTAGCCATTCTCTCTTGGACACTCACTAAGGCAATTCCGAGAAGGTCTGCCTCCACCTGATGAGTGGTCTTTCTGAGGTTGAGCTTGGACAATGTGAAGTCCTCAACCTCTACCTCATGTATGTTTTTGTCCTCAAGTGGGGGCAGCAGTCTCTATGATGAACTCATTATCTGCATTCCTTCCCACATGTACTTGCTTCTTCAATTTCTTCGTCGGCATGTCTTGAGGCACATGATCAAACTCTATGAAGTCAACCTGGTAGGATGGCCTTTCCCTCTTCCTTCCTAGGAAACCCTCAAGCCAGATAGAATCCCGACTAGCCTCACTAGAAGGAGGAATGTTGGGCCCCTGAATACCCAATGAATGAGACTGTGTTGTAGTGATGTCTCCCAGTGGAGAGTCCAAGTCAATGGGGACTTGTGACTATTGTGATGGTGATGAAGTAGGTGGCTCTATCTCTGTTGTGATTATCTCAATCACTGGCTCCACTGCAGCAGTTCTCATGACTATCTCGGGTGTGTGTGCGGCTGTCTCCACATGTAACCCCTGTGTTCTTCCCCTCGTGTGCCCTGGCATCCGCATCCCTTTGGGAGGATTGCTCCACTTTTTCTGTTTGGGTTTCTTCCTTGACGTGGAAGGTAGTGTAGATTGAACTGGTGGTGGCTCTATTCAGGGAAGTACTACCTTCTTTGTCCTCTTGTTGTCTAGGTAGAGTTGACTGTTTCTTACAACTCTACTTGTTCTCTCCTCTATTGATGTGTTTTCTTTCGCATACCAATCCACTCTTGCGAGTGGTGAGTCCACTTGATCCACGAAGAACGAGGGGAGAATGACTTCCCCTTGATCATTAGATAGGCCCTCAATGTCTTCTGACATAAAGTCAGCAATTTGTGAGAGCCTAAGCCGGCTATAGTTCCTTCTTTGTACCTCAAACTCATCGTCACAATTGACCAAGTAATCTTCCATAGAAGATTCATGTGATGAGCGTTGCTCAAGATGCGCTGCATAAAGGACTCTTGGATCATATGACCTCCTCTCAATGAGATATTTGAGATTGAGTCTCACCGTTTCTTGGCTCATCAATTTGGCATCAACTACTGTTTTACATCTATAGAGTCCCATCTGGATGGGAAAGTTCACAGTTGGCTTCTTCTTCAGGCGTAGGTGAGTGTGAACTTCGGCCAACTGCCTTAGGAACTCCATGAACACTACCTTATCTGAAGGGTAGTGTGGCATCATGGCAGGGTGGCCATTGTATCCATACACGCATATGTAGGTGAAGGTGGGGAATTGGATAAACCAATCCGCCCAATCCACCATTGCCTCCCTAGCTGCTGGTGATATACGCACGTGCATCTCATGGTCGAGATCTCATATAGTGTGCAATTGCATAATGAAGAGGTCACTTATTCGTTTGAAGTGTCGTTCTGCTTGAGTAAACTCACGACGCAAAAGTATTCATGGACCTTCTGCACACCTAAGGTCCCCACAGTGTTTAGTGTCCTGAACTCGCCTTGGAAGGCAATCAAGTATACAAGGTAGGAACACATGTGGAACCTATGAGCCTCTAGAAACCCAGTAATCTGTTGGTGGAGTGTGTCACTGATTAGGGTGGCCCAGTCGTAATGTTCTCTTTTGTTGATAATCTTGGCAATGATGTAGAACATCCACGACTGCAACTGATTTCCCTCTTCCTGTCCAGTGATCTTGCTGAGTAGAGTGATCAACACTGCATACTCGTCTTGGAATTCTCCTCCCCCAACCATTTTGGGCAAGTTGGCATTTTTCACCTTCAACCATTGTTCTGCCATTTTCTACAAACACATGTCCTTTGATGCTTTGAATGCCTTTTCGCATTCTTTCACCGAGATGACCACATTGGTTGGGCATGGTGCGATAGCAAAACATTTTTCAATGTCCTTTGGTTTCAAGCTGCAAATCACCCTCCCATCCACTGATCGGATTTCTTGTGTGGTAGGATTGTAATGCTTAATGCAAGCAATTACAAGCTCCACACTCTGTAATGTGATAGGGATTGACACAGCCTGAAGCAATCTAGATTATTCTATGTTTTGCAGTGTGATTTGATTCATGCTTTCCAAATCTTCTGAATCGACCACTGGGTTCTTCTGATGTAAGTCTGTGTCAGTCATTTTCAAGAAATCATGGTACAAGGCCGTTTTGGTCTTATATTGTACCTGGGAGTACTGCATCCTGAAAAACTTAAAGATCAACTGTGCACACGACCTTGTTCTGATAATTTCTAAAAACCTCTAAAAATAGCGCCTACCAAGAAGTATTTTTCCGAGAAAAATCTGGCACATGGGTTTTGTTCATGCTTCAATGTTGAACAAACCCAGTTCCCTAGATTTTTGATTCTGAGACTTTTCCAGAAAAATCCCTAAAAATAGGGGCAGCAAGTTTGTTGTTTCTGGAAAATTTGAAGAGATGGGCTTTACTGGAAAATTATGTTGATCATACCCAGTTGGTCAGATCTGTGGTAGCCTATTGTTTTCTGTAACATGCAAGAATTTTAAGACAGAAGAGAGGAAGTAGACAAGAGGTAGATTGGAAGTTATTAGCTGCCTCCTTGTAAAAATCTATCTCTAGATGCAACCTCTGAAAAGAAATCTCTTTATGCCATTGATCTTCAAAAAGTATTGAAGAACGGTCCAAAACCCTTGTCAGATCTTGAAAAGACGTCCTTGAGAGCAAATTGTTATTTTGATCTTCAACCTGCAAAAGAAATAATGAAAAGGGACACCTAGAGTTGATATATAATGATTCAAGTTTGAATCCTTCAAGTTTGGGCGCCAACTCATGTTTTAAGCCTGATTTAGCCTGATCTGGAGTTCTAAAAGTTGGTTTCCACTGATTGTGGGATGATTTGGCCACTTTTGCCTCCAAAATATCTTAACTCCAGTCAACAAATTCACCTTTGACATTTTAGGCGTCCTCCTTGAGTGCTGAACACTTTTTTCATCATTTTCCAGGCTGAAGTGCCTCTGTTCGATCCTTGCTCTCAGTCGTTCAGTTGATCTTTAGCAGCTGTTGATGGATTTGTTGTTGAGATGGAACCATCCTAAGGAGGTATGCCTGGGAGCCATCAAGTCAGAAAGCTAAGTTTGAGGCTCCATATTCAAGGGCGCCTTTCTTCAGTAGGGGCGCTTTTGGCTCTGACTTAGTTAATTTTTCATGACTATTCTTCATTCTCAACATTTAGAGCCTTCGTGCTTTGATCTGATGTCACTGTTGACTGACAAGTCGGATGGCTTTGTTTGACTGTGCGTTGGGTAAGCAACTCAATCCTGGAAAGGATGACTGGTTTCTCAACTCCTAAAGGTCTGTTTAGGTCCTTCAAATCCAAGGGTTCCCCTGGACAGCAGGGGCGCTTTTGACTTGTTGACTGATAATATTCATGTTGTAAACTGCCTTAGTTTGATCTCTATCATCAGATGATTGATTTGTCCGTTGCCTTCGCTGACGGTTTCGTTGTCGAGATCGATCAAAATGGAGAAGGTAATCCTGCAGGTCACTGGGCAAATAGACTGCATCTGCATTCCCAAAAGACTGAGCACCTTTCTTCAACAGGGGCGTTTTTCCCTTGGTACTTGTTCATTTCTTCATTCAGTCTTCACCTTTGGCGTTTTCTGCTTGATCTCAGCCTCTGACTATTTGACAGGTCTTGTGAGCGTGCTATCGGATTGATCACGAAGCTGGGAGGGAGCTAAACAAATGCCTTGTATAAAGTAACCGTTGATAAGTCCATCAAGTGTCTTAAAAAGAAGGGCACCCCTTGTAATGTCCCCTTCCTAGACAGTACCGTCGTGTCAGTGGTTAGCCTATTATCCAGATCCTCGTAGGCTGGCAGATGTGTTTAGAGGATCACTTGAGGCAGTTATCCAGCGTGGGAACATCACTCCAGCAGTTGATTCAGGTTTGGGCCTTTGCAGACTCTTTCAGAGTGGTTTTTCAGACACTTACTATTTATAGTAAGTCAGGTAGGCGGGGGAGCTGTTATTTTGGGCAGGGCACCTGGTTCAGCTGGTCAGCTCAGTTTCGACCCAGTTTGACAGTTTGTTGAGCAGATGGAGAATAATGGAGCATTTAATGATTATTAAATAGTTATTATTTTGACTTTATGTTATAAAGTCACTTTAATGATATATTAAAATATTAATGATTAATGGCATATTATAAAGTATTTAATACTTTATAATAAAGGAGAATTATTATTATAATGAATAATTATTTATTCATTAAAAGGGGACGCCATTATTTTAATATTATTGCCTAAGTCAAAAGAGGTGAATTATTATTAAATGCATTTTTTAGTGATTTTTACAAAGGGGGTCGAATTTTTGAGAGAGCATATATATTCAGCTGAAGGCAAATCGAACTCATTATGTGATTATTCTAATTTGTCTTTATTCTTCTCTCGAAGAGCATTGGGGTTTGAGAAACCAGGGTTTCTGCAGATCATCAGATTTTGAAGAACGTTCCCTCTTCAAAGTCAGGCATACTGAGATTGTGCAATACAAGTTGAAGATTGTCAGTTGAATAACTTCATTCAGAGGTTATTACAGAGTTTCACAGTGGGGTTTTATTCAGAATTAGATCGATTTTCCTTCCAGAAGGCGAATCTTGTATTGGCAGGGTTTGTTTGGCATTTGGCACGAATTTCAAGACAATACGGATTTTCTCTTTGTTGGTACAGGCTGTACAAATACAGCAGCAAGGTCGTACTATATCCTCAACCAGACGTCTTGTTTTTGTGAGCTTCAGCTTCTTTCATCTTGGGCGCCTAGGGTTTCTGGAGTTCTGGCGTGGATTTGGGAGTTGTAGTTGGCTTCATCTTCTCAGCTATACCTATACTACTTCATTAATGGCGGCTGCAAGCAATCAGGTTCCCCTTAAATAAAATATTGTTTTTTCCCTTATATGTTCGATTTAATTCATTTTATGAGTTCTGGAGATCAATAAATGTATGCGCATTCATCTGGAGAGTATTATTGATGCAAATTTATTGTCAATCAATTTATTATAAATTTTATAATATTTTAGAGCAAAATCGCAATTCCTCTTTTATGGCAAAAACCTACAAAAAAATCAAAAATACAGAAAACAAAACAAAACTTCAGTTTATTGGCCAGTGATCGAGTTGAGAGACACCTGATCTCTTACACCCCTGGCCAGCAAGGGCACTTTTGTCTTGAAGCTCACTGATTTATCTTTCATTTTGCCTGTTCTTGCTTGCAGCATCTCCATACTTTGTTGATGTTCGCCAGTGATCCCTGAATCAGATGATCTCGCTTGACAATGCGTTGAATAGCCAACAGGAACATGAAGATGACTACTTCAAATGGATCTGATGACTCCATTTGGCCTTTGAGATCAAAGGGTGCCTTTCTCCAACAGGGGCGCTTTTTTGACCCTTGACTGCATTTTCTCCTTGGTAGCAAGGCGTGGTTTTCCAGAGTTAGCCAAATTTTGGCATTTTCAGTTTTGAAAATCTCCTCCATCAAACAACATTTTTTTTATCCTTTTCTGCCATGGCTTCTTTGTTGAAGCTTTTGAAGCTTAGCTTTCAACACCTGGTACTAGCCAATCTACCATTAATGGTTGCGGAGCTCCTAACTTTGTTCCTGAAAAATAAAAACTAGACCCACCAGAGTAAAACATTCCTTTTGATGATTCTAAGTTGACCAATGTGATCATGAAGTCAATTAATCCTATCAAAATCATTTTCAATCATTTCCGGGAAGGTCCTATTTTCAGGGGTTTCCCTAAAAATAGGGGTTTGAAACCCTAATTTTCAATTTTTCAGAATTTTACACATGTTCCTTGATAGAAACTCACAAAAACCTTAT